>JAJOZX010001017.1:455000-795000 GCA_023014485.1 Bathynomus jamesi | reverse complement strand
CTGCATATTGTAAGTCATTCCAGTCTTGTTCTTGTTTTTATGCAAATTTTCGATACCTCTGAACCAAGCTTTCAGTTTAGTCGAGGCATGAACGGAGGTTGTTGCCAGATTCGAGTTGGTTCTATCCCAGATTTCTAATACAGCCGATATTACAACCTTGACACTGTTTGGAATCTGTCTTCTTTTGGTCGCGGTGATGGTAGAACAAAAGGTACACGTCCATATTACTTGGTAATCGAATTTAGCCAGCTCTGCTATCGGAGACCTCTCAAGAAGCCACAACTTGATGTTTGATCTTGTCAACGCCATAATGATCAATTCTGAAAACCAAAAAAAAGTCATCAACGTCGGGACCTCTAAATATCATCTGATCGAGTTGGAAATCACACAGCCAATGCTTTACCCAAACCACATCCGGCATGACACGAGTGGTCAGGTCGTTTAAGAAAAAAAATTGGGGACACCCTAATATATATATATAATATATATATATATATATATAATAATGAGTAAGGAGAAAGTTGTTCATTTGTGTGTATTTCGTCTGAACTAATATTTTGACGTTCGCGAAGGGTGAGAAGTTTGGGGGGAATGAGGGAGGAGGGGGGACGACCGTGTGTTTTGAGTTGACCCAGATTCTCGGAAATCCTTTCCTCGTGAAAGAAAAAAACAGCGTTTAATGATTAATTTCTTATATTGAATAATTAATTTCTTATAATAATTGATTCTCTTAAAAGGAGAAAATTCGTTTGTTTTACATTAATAGACGTTTAGCTTCATTTGATTTAAATTAATATACGTTCGGCATTTTTTTCTGATTTTCATTCACATGATATGTACAGAGGCGTGTGTGTGTGTGCACGATTTGTTCATTCGTTTATTATATATATATACAATCACAGATGGGGTGAGGAGTTTGGGGGGAATGAGGGAGGCGGGGGACGACCGTGTGTTTTGAATTGTCGTTTATTTCAACTTTCTTCGTAAGGTTTCTTTTCTTTTAATTGTTTAGTGATTTTTTTAATAAAGTGATTTATTGTGTAAAGAGCGTGTGTTTAAATTATTTATTTAATAAACAGAATTTCTTTTAATTGGAATTAAGAAGATTCATCTGTATTGATTAACTACCATCATATAAATATATTGTGGTATTTTGATTAATATATGGTTTAATTTAATAAATATTGCTTCGATTAGAATTAATTAAATATATAGCATAAACTAGCAACTCAGCCTTCTATTGGAATTAAATACATGGCGCTATCTGGCAACTCAGCCGGATTAGAGGGCTATAAAAGAGCGAGAGGCTGACGACGGAGTCATACAAGCTCGGCTCCCAGCCCTTTGGGGAAAATAGCTTGGGGAGAACTCCGCCTCCAAGTTGCATGCCCTTGCAATCGGCAACAAAGGCCGATACTCTCTCTCTCTCTCTCCCCCTTCAGGTGTACCCCTCCCCCCTTGGCTCCTTCTAAGCCAACTGGCTGATTAGGAGCCTATAAGACAACGCCTACTCGGCTGAAGTCTTAATATGCACTTGGCTCCTGCCAGGTGAACACCTCTCCTCCTTTCTCCTTTCTCTTGGGGGATAACGCCGCCTCCAAGTTTCCTTGTTGCACCTGCAGCATCCCCCACCCCCTTTGTTTTTTTGCAACACCATACCCCATTTGCAACATGTTGCATAACCCCATCCCCTTCGCAACATGTTGCACCCCCCTTGCAACATTACGTAATAAATTGCAACATTCCTGCACTCTAACCTTTTGCGGCTATACTAGTGACATCTACTGAGAACCTTCAAAAGAAGGGGCCAGAAGGTAATTATTTCCCTATTGTAAACGCTGATCTTACCAAAACTTCAATACTGCCCATTTTTGACATCCCCATCGAAAAAAGAAAAAATCAATAAACTATAAGAAATTAAGAGGAGTTTCACAGCCAAGATTGATGGTTGCAAAGAACTCGACTTCTGGGAAAGACTTCGTAAATTAAACCTGTATTCGCTGGGAAGGAGAGAGAGAGAAAGAGATACACCATAATTTATATATGGAAAATTATCACTGGCCAATAAGTATTTTTCATCAGATATAATTATGGGTGGGCTAGATAGCTGTTGGGACGCTGATTCCAAGTCTGTTTTTGTTTTTCGTTTTCCTATAGCACGTCTAGTTTTAGAGATGAGACCGATCATAATATATATAATAAATATAGCTAATATACAGGGTGTTTTATAAAGTCCCTATTTCAGTGAAAACGTAGCAAAAAGGGTAAAATTCAATAACAATATAATAGAAGGCATATATTTAATGAATACTTTAGCATATGATTCTACATGAGCACCATCAGTATCTCTACAGAGTTCGAATCTGTCAGCAGCATTGCGGAACACATTTTGGAGCATGATAGGGGTTATTTTTGTAACTACTGTTACGATACGAGCACGTAAATCTTGCAGATCTGTAACCCTCGTTTGATAGATGTTTGATTTCATAAAGCCCCATGCAAAGAAATCCAAGGGCGTTAGGTCAGGAGATCGAGCCGCCCAGGGCCTGTTGCCTCTACGTCCGATCCACCGATTTGGAAATCGTTCATTTGGGTATTCCCGAACAATGTTTACGTAATGACAAGGTGCCCCATCTTGTTGAAAGACGACGGTGTTTAAAATGCCATCTGAATGAAGCTGGGACATTTACCTACTCGTATCGTAACAGCAGTTACAAAAATTACCCATGTCATGCTCCAAAATGTGTTCCGCAATGTTGCTGACAGATTCGAACTCTGCAGAGATACTGATGGTGCTCATGTAGAATCATATGCTAAAGTATTCATTAAATATATGCCTTCTATTATATTGTTATTGAATTTTACCCTTTTTGCTACGTTTTCACTGAAATAGATAGGGACTTTATAAACACCCTGTATATAATATAATACTATATATATAATATAATATGCATATAACTATATGTAATATAATATATAATACTATATACACAATATATAATATGCATATAACTATATAGGCCTATACAATATATAATGTGCGTTCTTTATACATGTAGCATAGTATTTTGTCGTTGCAGCTTAGGTATAGGTTTTTGCTTTACCGTTTCTGTACCCTCATGTATGGCATTTTGTCATTTCAACTTAGGCTTTCCGCAGGTTGTCTTGTGGTATTTTAAGGGAGAGCAGTTGCTGGCCACAAATTTTCAAACGTTGCACATGTACACCCTTTTATTCTTTGGCGTAACAGTCACATGTCTAGTTGTTGTTGTTTTTTTTGTATCGCCCACTTACACATTTTATTTTTTTAGGTGATTTACATCAACGCACTCATCGATCATCATGCCTCGAAAGTGTAAAAATCACCCCAACAATTTCTGTTACATGTGCGGCTCGTTCGCGACTAAATCACAACGGCCTACAATCACGATGGATCTTCGGAAAACTTACCGGTTATACTTCGGGCGCCACATGTTATCTGTACCGTTTGTTCGAATGGATTACCTGACTGGTTGAACCAAAGGAAAAAGTCGATGCCATTCGCTATACCCATGATATAGAGTGAGCCGAGAGATCATCATGGCGATTGTTACTTTTGCACTGTTAACATAAATGGATTCTCCGTGAAGAACAAGCATCAGCCAGACTCTGTACTGAACGGACGCATTTCCTGAGCTCTCTGATTTTGCATCTACTTTTATATATTGCTGAGAATTTTACTTTTGGATAGTTTTGAATTTTATATACTTGCGTTTAAATTTACGTTGTTATAGTTAAGTAATTGAATATTAGTGGTTTTTAGCGTTTTAGAAGTTTTCATAGCGTGCCGGCTTAATTTAACTTATACCTGTGACGGTTTAAACTAATTTTTAACTGCGCGATGCCGTCGCAGAAAGCGTTGTGTGTTAGGTTAGGGTGTGTCGAATTTTTCAACTTTCAAATTCCAAATATGAGGGGTGCTAAAAAGTTGCAGCATGACTTAGGAATTCTAAAGATATTTTTGTTAATTTAATATAATTTAGTTTTGCTTGGTAAGAAGCTACATAAAAATAGTGACTTTTTTGACTTTTGTGGAATTATATAATAATTATTATATTAATAATTATATATGCTGTATATATAATGCACTGCTGTTTTTGCTTATTTCACAGGTTGAAACATATTCATCAGTGTGCTGAAGATTACTTGTCCGTCAGTGCTACCATCCTAACCAGTGGGAATTGACCTACAATGGCTTCTAAAAGGAACAAGACTGGGGACATTCACACATATGAGCAACCTAATTGGAACTGGTAGAGAGTTGTTGCCCTCTGAACTCCCAACTCTGCGAGACGTTCTGAAATATGGGCTACTGCTAAGAGAACAAAGTGGTGAGGATGTGAGAAACTACCCAGCAGCCAGTCTTGCAAAGGACATTTACCCTAAAGTGCTTGAAAAGTGGGAACGAGCAAACAGTTCTTTTGTAGCCCCCGTTGTAAATTCACGAGTCACAATCTTAAACAAGATCCAAGAGAGCTGGGAGCAGGCCAAAAACATATCTCTTGGGAGAGGAAAGCTACATGTCAAAGAGGCTTTCATTGCAAAACTTGACAAGCTTTTTGACATCCTCAGTTGCAAGTGTAAAATTGCTCTCTGCTCTGAATTTGGCTGCCTTGCAGATGCTGGTTGCAAAAATGAAACTCACATTAACTGCACATGCCCTAGGGAGATGAAGATCCCTGTGAAGGAACTTGCTTTCATTAAAGGTCAGAGAGACAAGTCTGGTTCTATTGGACCACATCAGATTGGCTTGCCAGATCAACCTGAGCACAACAGACAAGTCAAAAAGCAGAAGCGGCAAGAAGACGAAAGAAGAAGGCTTGCTGAATATAAGCAGACAAGTAAGCAGGATGTTTCAATGCCATCAAATGAAATAATTTTCTCTGATGATGAAAATGAAGAACAAATAGCTGATGCTCAAGATGGAAAGGATGGAAGTTATGAAGTGACATTAGAAATACCAAGCACGTCTTCAACTTCCAATAAAAAGCCAGAGTACAACACATTAGAAATACCTAATGTTGCTATGCATAGCATCAGATATGGTGTTGGCCTGCGTGCCACAGCTGCCATCACCACTGCTGCCTTTATGGATGCTGACTTGATCACTGAAGAAGACAAGAGACTTGTAGTTGATCACAATAAAGTCAAGAGGGCCCAAGAAAAAGTTATGAGATCCCTGGATCAGGAATTTGATGATCTTTGTAAGAAGGGTGAAATTGACTGCATCTTCTTTGACGGCCGTCAAGATACAACTAAAGTTATGCTGAAAGCAGACAATTCAGATTGTCAGTTCCCCAGAATCATCAAAGAAGAGCATTATTCTGTGTGCAGTGAGCCAGGTGGAAGATATCTCTACCACTTCTCTCCTGAGGAAGGCTCAACGAGAAAAAAACCTGCTGAAGTTATTGCTGATAATCTTGTAGATTTCATGAAGAAGAAGGGCATTGATAAAAGCCTGCAGGCCATTGGAGGTGATTCTACAAATGTTAACACTGGCTGGGAGGGTGGTTTTATGAATTGGGTAGAGGTCAATCTTTGCCGTAAGCTGATCTGGTTGGTTTCTGCCCTCCACACTAACGAGTTACCCCTGCGACACTTGATCACAGCACTGGATGGGAAGACCTTGTCTAACAACAAGTGGACAGGTAACATTGGCAAGATGCTAGACACTGCAACCGAACTTGAAATTGATCCTTCATTCACCAAACTCTCAATTGGAGAGCCTCTTACTTCACTGAGTGACAATGTCGTAAAGGATCTCTCTACTGATCAAGCGTACGGGTATAGGATCACACAGGCCATAAGGACAGGAGAACTTCCCACAGATCTGGCCCTTCTTGAAATTGGTCCAGTGCCATTCAAGGTGGTTGACAACAGCAAACAGGCTTTGTCGCATATGGGTTTCAAAACATGGCCTTAAAGGCAAAACCTTCAACAACTTAAGACTGATAGTGGAATACATTGTTGGTGTGTACTACCCCTGTTGGTTCAACATCAAAGTAAAACACTCTTGGGTGGAAGGCCCACGCCACATCTTGTTTCAGCTGCGGCTAGTTAGGCTGCAAAAGAAGGCTGTAGTGGATGCTGTTTTGCCAACCATCAAGCGCTCAGCATGGTATGCATTCAGCGAAATGATAATCCAGACACTCTTGTGCTCAGATGAGTGAGGAGAGGAGAGCTGGTGTCCAAAAGATTGTTGACATAAGGGGTGGAGATGATGACACACTTGGAGATCTTTCTGTACGTCCCAGGAAGACACCTTCCATCAACCCCAGTGCTTCTTCCGTGTTGGAGCTGACAGACTGGTCTGACGGGGTATTTGAAACTCCTTTGACATGTAAACTGACTACAGCGGAAGTAAAGAAGTTCTTTGACAAGCCTATGCAAGTTCCACAGTGGCCCTGTCATGCTCAGTCAATAGAGAGGTGTGTGAAACAAGTCACAGAGGCAGCAGGCAGGGTGTATACACATGAGAAACGTGAGGGCTATATCAGAGGCCAAGAAGCAAGTCGGCGGCTGATGTCCAAGAACGAATCAAAGCAAGACTTGATGAAACTTGTTGTTTAAATATTTTTTTTTACTGATGTCATTACTTTCTAATGTTGTTTTATGATTACAAGGATATGTTTTATGATACTAGGATATGTTTTATGCAGAGAAACTAAATTTTTTATAGCATTACCTGACATTTTGAGAAGCTAAAATTAATAAATGTTGTTTTCCGAGAGCAATTTATGTGCTTTTTAATCAAACGTAGATTTACCAAGCTAAGTGTTGAGCAATCACAAAAATAATAGCAGATTTGAATTCCTCACATCCAAAAACATATTTTTAAAACCCCTCAGTGAAGGAAGTGGCAAAAATTAATTTTCACCTCCCAAATTGACACACCCTAGTGTTAGGTGTAGGGTAAACCGGTGGTATTCGGAATTTAAGGATTATAACGGCGGTCCAATGGCGATTACCGATAGATCAGTTTGTTTCTTTTGCGAGTTCATTGAGGAATTAGTTGACATCAAACGCAGTGTACGCGAGGTAGCGGAAAGACTTGCAACGCTTGATGAGGGCAGGGGTAGGGCTACGGTTGACGTAGGCCGAACCAATACTAACGTTGAAGACGTTAGTAATTTGAAGGGTGAGGTGCGCAACCTAGTTTCTAGTTTAGGTAGCTTGTCGGGAAGGTTAGATAGAGTTGAGGAAGAGGTTAAGGTTAGTCCGAGAGTAGTAGATAGCGAGGGATTTAGAGAGGTTAAGGGTGGAGCTAGGCCGCGTACGTTAGGTGATAGGAATCCCCCCCTATCGAGGTTTCGAACCCTTTCGCCCATTTGGAAAGGGACGTGAATAAGGGGGAAACTATTTTAATTGGGGACTCTTTAGTGCGCCACATGGACAAAGAGTTCGTTAAACGGAATCCAACCAAGAGGAGGAGGGTCTGTCTCCCAGGGGCCAGGGTTGACAGAGTTAGAGACGAAGTGGATAGGATTGACGTTGCCTCCCGTCACTCAATGTTGGTGACGATGGTAGGAGGCAACGACTCGTATAGGCCCGATACGAGAGTGCCTGACCTTTTGGAGAGATATAGGGGGTTAATTAGGTCCCTGAAGGCGAGGTCAGATAGGTCTTTAGTTCTAGGTATTACCCCTAGGCACGGGTTGGGTCTTAGAATTACGTCAAAAACAATATTTTTGAATAACAAATTAGAAGAGATTTGTGCTGAGGAAAATGTACCCTTCGTAAAGCTGTGGTCCGAATTCAGAGACTTTTTATAAAAGATGGGGGTGCATTTTAATGAAATAGGTAATGCTAGGCTAGGTAGGTTAATAGACGTAAACGTGCGAAAGCTGTATAGGTCGAAGCCTTCTTTAAACGTTGTGGGTCCGGGGAACGCGGGCCCGACGTGATAAATAGTTTAAAACGCGGGCCCGTAAAAAATAACTTAAACGTCTTTTATTGTAACGCGCGTAGTATTAGAAATAAATTAAATGAATTTAAGGCGATAATTTATTCCGGCAACTATGATATAGTTGCTGTCACTGAAACTTGGTTAAATACCGTGACTCGGGACTTGTTGGGGGAACTTGATATACCGGGTTTTAAACTCTCTACTAATGATAGGTTACATAGGTTTGGTGGAGGCGTTTTGCTGTATATTCGTAATTCCCTTAGGGCTATCGAGGTTAAGTTAGATTTTCCGGCAGCAATTAATGCGATGTGTGTTGAAGTTAGGGCGCGTAGTATTAGTTTTAATTTTGTTGTTGTTTATAGACCTCCCGTTCAACCCCTCGATACAGATGCTAGATTTTACTCACTTCTTGGTAATTTTATTGACAATCGGAATAGTATAATTGTCGGAGACTTTAACTGCCCTAATGTTAATTACGAGAATTTTACTGGTAATGAGGAGGGTTTGAGATTGGTTGAGTTTATGGACGATAACTTTTTACGAGAGATAGTTACCGAACCAACGCTCGGTGATCATATTTTAGATTTGGTGATGACGAACGGCGAGAATATAGTCGAAGGTTTAGAAGTAGGCGAGAGTTTAGGATGTAGTGATCATCAAATTCTTAGGTTTAAGTTATTGATAGAAAACACAGGATAGTAACGTAATAGAAGTCCCTGATTTTCGGAGGGCTAATTTTGATAGTTTTGTGGATAGGATGAGAGTAGTGGACTGGGATAACTTATTTATGGGTAATGACACAAATTTGCGTTGGGTGGCGTTTAAAGAAAGTTTTAGGAATATTGAAAGGGAGTTTATTCCTCGTAGGCCCAAGCGCGTTAGAAATCGTGGTAGGCCGAAGTGGTGGACTAGGGAAATAGGAGAGTTCATAAACGAGCGTAATAGAGCGTATAGACTTAATAAGCGCAATGGCACGGCAGCTAACTTTAATAGATATATCGAGCTTAGACGTCAGGTTAAAAGATCACTTAGGAATGCCAAGCGTAATTTAGAGATACTTATAGCTGCGGATAGTAAACATAATCCAAAAAAGTTTTTTGAATACGTCAATAATCGTAAGCCGGTAAAAGATAACATAGACCCTCTAGTGGATGTAAATGGCGCTTTGGCTTCTGACCCTCAGGCGATGGCGGGTATTTTCAATAACTTTTTTGCGACAGTTTTTACCGTAGAAGACGTAAATAATGTCCCCGACGTGGACGATATCGTTCCATTTAGTAGCGAGACTATTTTGGATGAAATAACTGTTTATGAGGCTGAGATTGCGCATTATATCGATAGGCTAAAAGTTAGCAAGGCTCCAGGCCCTGACGCTTTTTATCCCAGACATTTGAAAGACGTTATCGTAGGCCCCTTAACGAAGATTTTTAATCAGTCACTCGAAAAGGGGATTATTCCTGAAGACTTCAAATTAGCTAACGTCACGCCTATTTTTAAAAAAGGCGACCGCGCAGTAGCTAGCAATTATAGGCCCATTAGCTTAACGTCAATTGTCGGTAAACTTTTGGAATCCGTAGTTAGGGATCGTATCATCGATCACTTAGAAAGTAGAGATTTGATTAATAGTATTCAGCATGGGTTTCGATGCCATAGGTCTTGTTTAACTAATTTGTTAGAATTTTATAACGAAATAGTGCGCGAATACGATAGGCATAGAGCAGCTGACGTTATTTATTTAGATTTTAAAAAGGCGTTCGATACAGTTCCGCATAGGAGACTAATTGCGAAGGTTAAAGCGCACGGTATACGCGGTCAGGTAGCTAACTGGTTAGAAGAATGGCTTCGTGCTAGGAGGCAGAGGGTCGTAGTTAATGGTAGTGAATCCGGGTGGTTAGATGTAGGTAGCGGTGTCCCACAGGGTTCAGTGTTAGGCCCATTGCTATTCGTAATTTACATTAACGACATAGATGTAGGATTGACTAGTAACATGTCAAAATTCGCGGACGATACTAAAATAGGCGGTAAGGTTGTTAACGAGGACGATAGAAATAGGATCCAAGACGATGTAAATAGGATTATGGAGTGGACAGATAAGTGGCAGATGCAATTTAACGTAGACAAATGTAAAGTTTTGCATATAGGTTCTCGCAACAATAATTACACGTACACGATGGATGATAGGGAGTTAGCGAGCGTTGACGAGGAAGTAGATTTAGGCGTACGCGTATCAGGATTTAAAGGTTAGGAACCAGTGCCTGGAGTCTTGCGCAAAATCTAATAGGATGTTAGGCTTCATAGCGCGTAATTTCTAATTTAAATCGAAGGATATTATATTGCCCCTTTACAAGTCCCTAGTCAGGCCTCATTTA
Source organism: Bathynomus jamesi (assembly GCA_023014485.1). Taxonomy (NCBI): domain Eukaryota; kingdom Metazoa; phylum Arthropoda; class Malacostraca; order Isopoda; family Cirolanidae; genus Bathynomus; species Bathynomus jamesi. The sequence goes on along the minus strand of JAJOZX010001017.1, from coordinate 784,686 downwards.
GAATATGCCGTTCAGTTTTGGTGCCCGTACTTGCGTGAGGATATTGATAGGTTAGAAAGGGTTCAGCGTCGTGCCACGAAACTAATTCCGTCATTGCGCAATAAGCCTTATGAAGATAGGATTAAAGAGTTAGACCTGTATTCACTCGAAACTAGAAGATTAAGGGGGGAGCTTATTCAAGTTTTCAAAATCGTTAATAACATCGATAACGTAAATTTTGACAAATTGTTCACTTTCGATAATAGTAATACTCGCAATAACGGATTTAAGTTGCGTGGCAGACGTTTCATTACTAATATCGCTAAAAACTTCTTTACGTTTAAAGTAATTGATAAATGGAATAATCTTCCCGCGTCAGTCGTTCATTCTACCAGCGGTAATATGTTTAAGAACCGTCTTGACAGACATTTTAAAAGTATTAACGTTGTTTAATATAAAAAAAACAAAGTTAGCAACAGGAGCTCTGGTGTTGGTGCTCGAGGATGAGTCTGTTGACAATGAATGCCAGCCTGTGACATGCCAGCGTGTGATGCCAGCAATAAAATTATTAAAAAAAAAAAATTAGACTAACACGAACGTAGATGTAGCTCGTAGCGTAAACTAACCCACTTTTTGTTTAACTTTACCTACTTCTTTACTTTGCATGTCTGTAACTCTCTTTTCTTGCATGTTTGTAGTTTGCATGGTGTGACTGTGAGTTAAGACTGTGTTTGCATGGTTTGTAAGCGTTCTTATTTCACTTCTTTTCATCTTTCATCCCTCTCCTATTCTCTCCGACTATTTTTCTGACTTGTCGGCAGTGGCCGGCGGATGATGATGGTGAGTCTTTTTTCTCTTTTTCTGAATGAATGTTAACCCACGAATGATAGGTGTTGCTCCTTACTTAACCCCTTATTCTCTTCTTTTCTCTTAACCCCCTACTCTTTCCTTTCTCTCGGGCTAACCTTAGAGTGGATCTTAGGGTCTTTGTTAGCCTTAGCTTCTGTAGATCTGTAGAACATCGTTTATTCGAACGTAGACTCCGCGATCAGACTGATCCCTCACGATGACACGATGCCGATTCCAGTACCTCCACAGCATGGACGATTCTTTAGAAGACGAAAGGGAATCCGACGAAGGTGCGATTGGCGGAGATACAGGGGACCTTCGACCGATCTTGACTACACACCTGATGAAGAGCAATCGAAGCCGGAGAGGCTTACCCAAAACGAGTTGAATGACCTCATTAGAGACCTAGCCTTCTCCAAAAAGAAATCAGGACTTCTCTCCTCGAGACTCAAGCAGAAACACTTACTCGAGAAGAACGTCCGAGTGTGTCACTATCGAAAACGAAACCATGATTTGGCGACATTCTTTACAGTATGGACTTTTTGAGAACTTGTCACAGGTACACACACCATCTGAGTGGCGCCTCACAGCGAAGCTAGAAAGCAATTCTCTTGCATAATGGGAACTTAAAGCCGTCCATCCCGATCGCCCACTCCGTTCATCTAAAGGAGACGTACGATAACATGAATATACTACTCGAAGCAATCCAATACAGCACTCATCAATGGAATATCTGTGGTGATCTCAAAGTCATTGGTATATTAATGGACATGCAAGGAGGGTTCACGAAATAGTTTCCTATGCCTATGGGACAGCCGTGCTACCGCAGATCATTACATCAGACGTGACTGGCATCAAAGAAGCACATACGAGCCAGGAACGGGCAGTGTCCAGTGTGTTCCTTTAGTTGATCCCAAGAAGATTTTCCTGCCACCTCCACATTAAGCTCGGCTTCATGAAAAATTTTGTGAAAGCGATAGGTAAGGCGAATTCGAGAGGGTTTCGATACCTTGTTGAGAAATTTTCAAACATCAGTGGCGCGAAATTGAAGAGGGAATCTTTGTGGGGCCCCAAATCAGGGAGGTTCTGCAGGATGAAGGCTTTGAAGAAAGCCTCAATGCCTTAGAACTAAAAGCATGGCAGGCTTTCAAATGGATTTGTGGAAACTTCTTGGGTAACCACAAGTCTCGCATACAAAGATGGAGTTCAGAAACTGCTCGATGCATATCAAGAAATGAGCTGTCGCGTGTCCTTGAAAATACATTTTTTAGATTCGCATCTAGATTTCTTTCCCGAAAACCTTGGGCGGTGAGTGACGAACAGGGGGAACGCTTCCATCAAAACATCCAGTCAATGGAAAATCGCTACCAAGGTTTCTGGAACGAAAGTATGCTGGCAGACTACTGCTGGATGTTGTACCGCGACGATCCGGACAAGATTTACAAAAGAAAATCGTACACGCAACGTTTTTAGGTTGGTGTACATTTTTTTTTTTTTTTTATGAATGAAGTTGTACTTTTACGATAAATTGTGCTGAAAATAACACTAGTCATATTTCGACAACTAGATGTGCTAGAGGAAAACCGAAAACAGATTTGGAGTCAGCGTACAAATCTGGTCTAAAAAAGTGTATATACATGTTTGATGAGAGAGAAAAGTTCGATTTTGTCGACCAGTGAATTATCGAAAAACCAGTACATCACCCAAACATTTTTTTTTAAGCAAGAAGGAGGGGACAAGGGCGAATGCCCGCACCCCCTACCCCCTTACCCCATGCAAGACGAAGCCAAAATCAGCGTCCATGGTTTTCAAGATTCCTGGACACTGCGTTTGAAAGATTGGAGGTCATAGGGGAAAAGATGGATTGAGGAAGATTGTTCCAGTTGACCGGTTGAGTAGATGAAAAATTTAAAATATCGATTACTCTTGCGTTAGAGAGTTGGACGTAAAAGGAATGAGAGTGTTGAAAGTCTAAACTCAAAACTAAAACCAATTAACATCCAAACAACAATGGAAAGAAGGAAGGTTGATTATGTATTGTTCTCAAACTAAAGGTCCGACAAGGAACACCATCAACACTGAAGGAAAATAGCTTGGTTGTCAGTGGGCCAAAAAATTTTAACCAACTTACAAAGTTACGTCACAGGCGTCAAAGTTGAAATCTTCAAAAGAAAGCTAGATGCCTTGCTCAGACGGTACCAGATCTACAGATCTACAGAAGCTAAGGCTAACAAAGACCCTAAGATCCACTCTAAGGCTAGCCCGAGAGAAAGGAAAGAGTAGGGGGTTAAGAGAAGAAGGGGTTGAGTAAGGAGCAACACCTATCATTCGTGGGTTAACATTCATTCAGAAAAAGAGGGAAAAAGTCTCACCATCATCATCCGCCGGCCACTGCCGACAAGTCAGAAAAATAGTCGGAGAATATAGGAGAGGGGTGAAAAAATGAAAAGAAGTAAAATAAGAACGCTTACAAACCATGCAAACACAGTCTTAACTCACTGTCATACCATGCAAACTACAAACATGCAAGGAAAGAGTTAGACATGCAAGTAAGGAGATAAGAAAAAAAAAAAAAGTAAAAGTTAAACAAAAAGTGGGTTAGTTTACGCTACAAGCTACATCTACATTCGTGTTAGTCTAATTTTTTTTTTTTTTTTTTTTTTTTAATAATTTTATTGCTGGCATCACACGCTGGCATTCATCGTCAACAGACTCATCCTCGAGCACCACCACCAGAGCTCCTGTTGTTAACTTTCTTTTTTAATTTTAAACAACGTTAATATTTTTAAAATGTCTGTCAAGACGGTTCTTAAAAACATTAACGCTGGTAGAATGAACGACTGACGCGGGAAGATTATTCCATTTATCAATTACTTTAAACGTAAAGAAGTTTTTAGCGATATTAGTAATGAAACGTCTGCCACGCAACTTGAATCCGTTATTGCGAGTATTACTATTATCGAAAGTGAACAATTTGTCAAAATTCACGTTATCGATGTTATTAACGATTTTGAAAACTTGAATAAGCTCCCCCTTAATCTTCTAGTTTCGAGTGAATACAAGTCTAACACTTTAATCCTATCTTCATAAGGCTTGTTGCGCAATGACGGAATAAGTTTCGTGGCACGACGCTGAACCCTTTCTAACCTATCAATATCCTCACGCAAGTACGGGCACCAAAACTGAACTGCATATTCTAAATGAGGCCTGACTAGGGACTTGTAAAGGGGCAATATGATATCCTTCGACTTAAATTCGAAATTACGCGCTATGAAGCCTAACATCCTATTCGCTTTTGCGCAAGACTCCAGGCACTGGTTCCTAACCTTTAAATCTTTAGTTACGCGTACGCCTAAATCTACTTCCTCGTCAACGCTCGCTAACTCCCTATCATCCATCGTGTACGCGTAATTATTGTTGCGAGAACCTATATGCAAAACTTTACATTTATCTACGTTAAATTGCATCTGCCACTTATCCGTCCACTCCATAATCCTATTTACATCGTCTTGGATCCTATTTCTATCGTCCTCGTTAACAACCTTACCGCCTATGAGCCTGGTGTGTTTGACTATGTGCGATGGAGAACGCAAGAAAGCAACTCGCTTCTCCATCAGGCCATGGGCTCCAGTTCCGGGTTACTGAGTACTATATTATATATATATATATATATATATATATATATATATATATATATACAGGGCCGGATCTAGAAGTTGCGAGGCCCTAGGGCCCTAGGCGATCGCCTAGTTCGCCTATAGCTAAATCCGGGCCTGTATATATATATATATCCCCCTGCCGGTGGCCACCTTGTTGTGGTGGGTGAGCTCCCGTGTTGACCCGGTGGGCTGCGTTGGCGGGGTCTTAGCCCCCGGAAGGGTCACCCATGCCGGACAAGCTACTGGGGAGACAGGACTAAGAGCTACTAAAGTCCTTGGCTCCCAGTACGGGTCTCCAGAGCTGTCCTCCAGAGGTGACGCCCTTAGGGCGTCACTGTGTTGGCTGGATGGGTGTTCGGGCCAGTGGGATTGCGGGGCTAGGGTCTTTGCCCCGTTTGGGGGCAAACTTTAATGTCACGGGACCCCGTTTTTAAACAAACGGTGTCTCCCCTGCGGACGAGGTACCCTGCCCCCAGTGGTTTGCGCTTAGCCTCCTTTTCTCACCGGTATGCAGTTTCTCGCGTCCCCTGGGTCCGTCTTCTACATTATTATCAGGATATGGGTCATTTATTATTAGGATATGGATACCATTACTTCTTGTCCTAGAACTCGGGTGGTGGGCGACCAGGCCCCTGAATCCTCTATCACTGGAAGACCACGTCTTGAGCAGGTCACCCCTCATCTGGCAGCAGAACACTTGCACTCTCCTCTTCCGTTACCGACCCCAGCCTGTACCTTGAACGTGCCCTTGGACATACACCCTCTGGAGCAGGGGTTCCACCCAAGACTTGCCTGTAAAACGCGGCTTCTTGATGCTCTCCCCGCATGCCCCCTTCGCCCGTCTCCCCACGGAGAGAGCCCCGCGGCGGACGGGGAAATCAGCGTTCACGTCCATCCTATCGACCGTTCGATATCCCAGTCCACCTCAATTCTACAGCCTCCCTATCCCTTCCAAGTATCCACAAATAATTCCTGGTGTTCCGACCTACCTCTGGGTCCCTTCCGACCAACTCCGAACGGACGTTGCAGTCTATCCGAGCCCGCAGCGACTCCAGCTGCTATGATGTGCGACCACAGAGGGATGGCTCCCTCCTCCTAAAATCACGCTGAGCTGCAGAGACGAAAGCCCAACTCTCCCTCACTGAGGTCCTTGGATGCTCGGTGTCGGTCTCCCCGCACCCTCGCCTGAACCAGAGACGGCACTATTTACGCCACCCGCCTATTATCGATCACAGTGAACGAGCTCCTGGAGGATCTTGCACCCCAGGATGTCGCCAAGATCCATCGCTTCACATCCCGACAGGGAGGAACCCCCTTCCCCACCCCGCATCTACTTCAATACCTTAGTCCTTCCCGACCGTATTGTATGGGGTATGGGAGACGGCACGTCGTGCGAGTTCACTGTCCGCCCATACATCCCAGACCCGACCCATTGCTTTAAATGCAACAAGTTCGGATACGTCAGCTCAGTTCGCCGACAACCGCACCAATTGTGTGTTCGTTGCGGAGAAATCGCTCACCCAGACAAGTGCCCCAACACACCCAAATGCTCCCAACTGCGAAGGCGCACACCCGTCTTCGTCCCGCGAATGTCTTTTCTTCAAGTTCGGGAAGGAGGTCCGAGGCCTGCAGGTAGCGGACTTCCTTAGCCTCCGAGAGGCGGGAGACAGGGTGCAGAGTCAGGAGGTGAGGCCGGGGGTATCTTACGCCGCTGCTCTCGGCTCTGTTCACTCGGCACGCCGCCCTGGTCTGCCGCTCAAACCCCCCATCAACCACTGCTTCCCATCCCTCCCAAAGGGAGCCCTCGCTGGACCCGACGACCTCCTGTCCCACCGACCATCCCTTCTTTTCACGCGCCTCACCTGCTGAAGATTCCCCAGGAATCTGGGACCAGGACACCCAGGTCCCGTCCACCTCGAACCTTGCCCTCCCAGCACTACGTCAGAGGTGGGTAGTAGTGAGTAGATATACTTAAGTAACTTTTTCTAGAAAGTACATTTTTTTTTTATACTTTTACTCGAACTTAAGTACAATCTTGGGAAAAATTTTGTACTTTAACTTCAGTACAATGTTGCGAAAATCTGAAAAGTACGAAGTAACAAAACAGCTGTATGCTTGACAATTTCATTCAAAATTGGAAGTCAGTACATAATGTATATTTATTATAATAAATTATTAGATAATAAATTATAGTTTTTAACATAATAATTCCTACTTATAATAATCCTAATTCTGTATCCTAATAAAGTCTGTTTGTCATAATGATGTTTATTTTATATTATTATATATTTGTAGTGTATTTTATTTAATTTTTGAAACAGTACTTATTTTTCAGTACTTAAGTACATTATAAAACACTTACTTTTGTACTTCAACTTAAGTACTTTTGATAACGTGTACTTTTACTTTAACTTGAGTACATTTTTTAAAGATTACTTGTACTTTAACCAAAGTAACAAATGAAAGTACTTTACTCACCTCTGCTCTACGCACACACCCGAACCTAACGCCCGGGATAAGCCGACGAGGCGGAGACGCCGGAGCGAGTCGCCAGACTCTCCGGTCTTCCAACAGGCCTCTCCCTCTTCCCCCAGATCTAAGGAAACGACTCGGACCCTTACAGCCCCCACTTCGTCTACGAGGACCATATTACCCCACTGCAGAAGTCCCTCCAATCTACCCCCACAGACTCTGGCAGTAGTAGCCGATTTACATGACCGCCTCCCACGAAGAGATCCAATCTACACAACATCCTCTCCCCTGAGGATCCAGTGGATGCGGCAGTGGCGCATCTACATGGTGTGGGAGCTCGGCCGTGCCCATGCGTCTTATGGATCTACCCTTGCCTCCTGGTGCCATTTTTTCACCCCTCCACGAGAACACACTGGTTCATCTCCTTCCACCCCCACAGTGGGAGGCCCCCTCCTTGTCAGCCACCCTGAGCGCGTCCACCCTCTCACCTGCCCGATCCTTCTGGTACCTTCTATCGCACCCAGGGTCCGCCGTGAGACCCCAGACAAGCTGCGAGGTACCGTTATGGAAAATGAAGCGCCCCCTCCTGTCCCGAACACAGAAGCCCACCAAGAAACTCCTCACCCTCTGAGCACACGACGTTCCCCTAACTGCCGTGATCCACGTCTCCGGCCTCGCTCGGCCGACTCGACCCCGCAATCCTCGCTGGGGTCGACTGGCAGACCGATTCCTTCTCTGGTGAACGGCATATAGCCAGCCAGCATGTCCCTGACCTATCCTTCGCCTTCGCGAACTCCAGATCTCCCTTCACACCCCAACCCCCTAGCACAGTGGTGGCGAACCATTTTTGCTAGCGGGTCATTTTTGTTACTTTTGACTTTATAAAAAACGAAATTAGGTCACAATAATTTATTTGCTTACTATTTTTAGTGATACTAATGTTTTGATCCGAGGTTTATATTTAGTTGTCTTTAGTCTCACACATGCAGCACTCATATCTGTGCCAAGGCAATTCCTAGTGGTGGATTTGACGAAATTCATGGACGAAAACAACTGTTCACATGAATAAGATCAACCAAACATTGTTAGCAGAGCTAATGCTAGCTTTTTCATTGATGCAAAAGAATTTGGTAAAGAGTTCCATACTGCAAGAATAAGATTCTCTACTCCTTCTATTGATTGTTGTTCTCTTGGTTACACCCAAAATTGACGACTCCACTTCCTTTTCTTGTAACTTCAGATTAAGATCACTAAATTTAGTCTTCCATACTGCACTTTCGTGGAAGTCAACTAATTCCATTTCTAAATTACCAATGTCAAGCCAATGAAAAGCTGATAACTGAAGATCTTCAAATTGAATAGTATGGGAGAATTGGATAAATTGTAATGTTGCATCAGTTTGTCGGAATTGTGAAAACCTCTCTGAAAGTGATTGTCTGGCATCTCTTATTATTGAAGAGTACGTTTTTCAGCACGTCGGATTTATTTTCTTCATTGTCTGCAAAATATTTTGAAGTCAAGAAGTGTTTCTGCAATAAATGGAAAATATTTCAATTTTTCTTCTTCCAGATGTTTTGAGAAAATATTTAGTTTTTTCCAAAAGCTTTAATATTTTCAAACATTGATGATTCAACACAGCCGCGACCTTGCAACTTTTTATTTAAGGCATTGTAATGCAGTATGAAATCAGCGAAAAAATGTAAGTCATTCAACCAAGTCATGTCAGTAAGTTCTGGATATTCATGTTCCGTTTTATTCGAAAAATACCTTATTTCTTCTAACAGTTCAACAAAGCGATTCAAAATTTGACCACAACTTAACCATCTGACATTGTTATACATGACTAACCCTGAAAATTGAGAGTCAACCTCCTCTAATAGTTTGATAAATTGACGTTTGTTAAGATCGTGAGCAACTATAAAATTGACAATCTTTGTCACAAGAGACATCACATTTTCAAGTGATTTTAAACTTTTTTTTGGCCCAAAAAACTTCTTGGTGTAAAATACACTGAAATTCAACTAAAGGGTGTTTCACTTGTTTAAGTAAATGAACAAATGCAACATTTTTTCCAATCATACTCGGAGCGCCATCAGTCGTCACAGATACAATATTCCTGAAATTAATACCCATTTGGATGAATTCCTTCTTCAATTCATTCATAATATCCTGTCCTGTGGTTTTCTCAAGAAGTGTCATCAATTTAATTAGCTCTTCCTTCATTATATTTTCGGAATAAAATCTTGCAATAACTGCAAGATGGGCCTGTGATGTGACATCTGTACTTCCACCCAAACAAATTGAAAATATTCCAGCATTTGTCAAATCCATTAAAAGTTGATCAGATACATCTTTGTCCATGATAATTATTCTATCTTTGACTGTATTTCTGGCCACAGGCAACTCATTAATACGTTCAATTATTTGATCTTTATTCTGAAAATCTTCAAATAAATAATCTGAGCAGTTTATAAAAGCTTCTTTTAAGTAATCACCATCAGAAAGTGGTTTTCCGTGTTGAGCAATGGTAGATGGTAGTTGAAAACTAGCTGCTGTAATATTGTTGTTTGGTTTAAAAATTCTTTTGAAAATAGCAGTGTTGCTTTAATTGCCGCATAATAATTTCGTTCCTTTCCTCATCTGACATTGAGCACAAATTTTTGTGGTTACTTTCAAAATGTCGCTTAATGTTATTAAAAGCGAGCAACAATGTCCACTTTGCAAATACAACAAAAAGCTTTATTATTTCGTTTAATAACACCATATTTCACAATGTAATAATTTCTGCACTAATAATTTGGCACTCCCAAACTTAAGGACTTGAACTGCAAAATTGGAAAGGCGGATGACCGCGCGGCGCGCACCATGAGTCGGTTGTCATACATACACGCACGTTTTTAAACGTTTACTATACGTTTAAAAACGTTTCAATGTGTATCAGCTGTTTATTTCGGTGGAAGAATAAAATAATTTTAAAACTGTAAGGCAGAAAATATTAAAAATTAAAGTCATATTTTATTTAATTAAGAGCTCGTGGGTCACTAAAAATTGCCTCGTGGGTCAGTGGTTCGCCATCACTACTCGAGCACCCTACACCTTTAACCGTCCCCATCGTCAAATAATGGATCCCCCGAAAAATACAATAGTGCAGTGGAACTGCAGAGGAATATTCGCGAACTACGAAAGTCTCAATTCCTTGATTGCCTTTTCCCGTCCGGTGTGTATCTGTCTCTAGGAGCTAATCCTGGGGACCAGGCCCATGCCCTGCCCTACTGGATATTCCTGTATCACCACCCCGTCACCTACCTGCACTCGAAGGGTGGCTGCCACTCTCGTACACGACGCAGTCCCCTTCCACAATCTCTCTATCCGATCCCCGTTACAGGTGATTGCTACCCTTCTTTCCCTGGACAGACAATACACCGTCTGTTCGATATACCTCCCTCCCCACACTCAAGTTCCCGCGACGACCTGGTGGAGGTGGTAAAACAACTCCCCAGGCCCTTTCTATTCTTGGGAGATTTCAGTAGTCGCCACCCCTTGTGGGCAGACACACACTCCACCTATATGGCCCCGACCCTGATTACTACCATGACCGAGCTCTTCTTTGAGTGCCTCAATGATGGTTCTCCTACATTCTATCATGCCACCAGCTGCACTCCATCCTGTATAGACCTGTCATTCGTCTCAACCGATGCCCTCCTAGATTTCACATAGCAAGTCCTTCAAGAGGACTATGGTAGAGACCATTTCCGGGGTCCAACTCACGCTAAATTGGCGCGACCAGACCATTCGGGTACCGGAAAAATGGATTATTGCCAGAGCTAACTGGTCCCGCTTCCACGCCAATACTTCCCATCCTCCGACGAGTGCATCGCATGCTTCGAATCAGTCGTTGTAGCGGCTGCGTGCACTAACATTCCACGATCCTCCGCCTACCCCCGCACCCGACGGGTACCTTGATAGACCCCAGAGTGCACGGAGGCCATACGCGCCAAGAAGAAGGCTACTCGACGCTTCTACCGTACTCGACTCCACATCCATCGCACGGAGATACAGCGGGCCAGGGCCATCGCCCGCCGTACGATGAAGAAAGCGCGCCGAGCTTCTTGGGGATGCCTTTGTGTCCGGCGTCACCACCACCACACCCTTCTGCTATCATCTGAAAGAAGGTACGGGGAGTCGAGAGGCGACATGTCCCTTCCCCACCATCTGTCCTCTGGACTAATGACGGACTTCTATACGAGCCCAAATCGATGGCAAACCACCTAGCTTCTACCTTCGCCGCCGTTTTTTCCTCCGCACACAGTTCCCTCGTACCCGCCCCTAACAATAGTTCCTCTTCACCGTCCTAAGACAGCATCTACAATCGGTTGTTCACCATACGTGAACTACAGGCGGCACTGGCTTCACTTGCCCCGGCCACTTGCCCCGGCCCGGATGGTATACCGTACAAATGACTCCTTCCCGGCTACCTAGTCCGGCTTCAGACAATTCCATTCCCCTACTCCTACTGATCCTCTCCTGCTCCTCAGCCGAGACACAGATAGCCTTCGACAGTGGACAGTTCGTCCTATCAATTTTTTTTTGACACACAGAAGGCCTATGACACCACCCTTCAGAAAATAATACTCAGTCAGCTCCAAAATCTGGGTCTCGTCTGAGCCCTGCCGACCTTCATCAGGGGCTTCGTCTCCCGAACCTTTAAAGTTCGGGTGGGCCCAGTCCTCTCGGACACCTTCGTGCAAGAGGATGGGGTCCCACAGGGAAGCATCCTCAGCGTTCTATGCTTTTCCATAGTTATGAACACAGTCTCAAAATGCCTTCCACCCACCATCCGTTCTTCCATCTACGCGGATGACTTTGCGATCTACTTCGCGGGGCGGGAGCCGTCCGTCGTTCAACGCAAATTCAGCTCTCCATCTATCGGGTGGAAAGATGAGCGACGTCGGTGGGGTTCCGCCCCTCCACCCCCAAAACCAAGTATGCTCTTCAGCAGAAGACTCGCAACCCTTCCCGTCCCCACTGTCACGTTATACGGCGATTCTCTTGAGGTGATATCCTCCACGCGGTTTCTGGGCATGATTTTGGACCGACGGCTCAATGGATTCCCCATCTCAAACGCCTGAAGCACTCCCTCCAACGTCCCCTCGCCCTTCTAGATCACCTCTCCCACACCATATGAGGCGCAGACCGACGCTTTCTCCTTCGCATTTACACTTCGATGGTCTAGTCCAGGGGTCCCCAACCCTGTGCCCGCGAGCACCATGGTGCCCGCCGACCCTTTTGCGTGTGCCCGCCACTGACTGACCACGATTGATGTTTTTATTTAAATTTTTAATAAAATGTTAAGTATGTTACATATTTTAAATATTTAGTTACTAAATATTTAAAATATGTAGCATACTTAACATTTTATTAAATTTTAGTAGTTAATTACAGAAACAGATGCTCATTTATTTGAAAATAATTATTTCTTTATAAATAAATTAAGTTATCGTTTTGATCATTTTTCTAAGATTCTTGTTTTTTTTTTGTATTATGTTCATTAATTTACATAGGAATTAAATGTTTTTTTTGTGTATTATGTTCATTATTTTACATAGGAATTAAATGTTTTTTTGTGTATTATGTTCATTATTTTACATAGGAATTAAATGGTTTTTTTGTATTATGTTCATTATTTTACATAGGAATTAAATGTTTTTTTGTGTGTTAATTATTTTACATAGGAATTAAAAAAATTTTGTGTATTATGTTTATTATTTTACATAGGAATTAAATGTTTTTTTGTGTATTATGTTCATTATTTTACATAGGAATTAAATTTTGTTTTGTGTATTATGTTCATTATTTTACATAGGAATTAAATGTTTTTTTTGTGTATTATGTTCATTATTTTACATAGGAATTAAATGTTTTTTTGTGTATTATGTTAATTATTAAGTCCAACTATAAATTTGCCTTGAAAAAGTAAATGGTAACCGCCGCACTACTGGTAGTTTTGAATGTGCTCTTCGGCACAAAAAGGTTGGGGACCCCTGGTCTAGTCGAAGCTGGACTATGGCAATGTCGTATACGGCTCAGCCTCCAAACCCCTGCCTCCGTATCTTGGACTCGGTACTGAATAGGGGCCTCCGCCTCACCACCGGTGCCTTCCGCTCTTCCCCAGCCTCCAGCCTCCAAGCGGAATGCAATTACCTCCCTCTCGCCCTCCGACGGGGTTTGCTCCTCATGAAGACGTACCTTCGTCCGCAGAGACTACCCTCTTCGCTTCTATGAGCTGCGATTTCTAACCTCCCACCCCAAGGACTTCACTGAAGCGGTCCGCTTTTTCCTGGACCTTTCCAACATGCCCGCCCCCTCAGTTATCCCCGTCTCATAAAACATCCACCCTCCCTGGCTCCTCACCCCCATCAAGTTTTGCAGGGACCTGTGTGCCCTACCAAAGACTACCACGATCGCTATGGTATACAGGTCACTCTTCCGAGAACACGCAACCCAACACCCGGACACTGTCCCCATTTATACAGATGGTTCCCGCTCGGAGGCTGGTACGGCCGCCGCAGCGGTGATACTGGCCCAGCCGCTTTCTCGAAGCGTCAGCCTGCCCCGCGAAGCCTCTGTTTTCTCAGCAGAACTTCGCGATTATGGAGGCCCTCGACATCGTACGCACCCACCCTGCCAGTTCCTTTGTCATTTATTCAGATTCCCAAAGCGCACTTCTCTCCCAAGAGATTTAACCCCCCTCACCCGCTTGTCTGTACCATCCAGCAAACCTTCCACTTTTTAACAACCTTCCGACACAAGACAATCGCCTTATGCTGGGTCCCGGGCTCCCGGCCCATGTCTGCATCTAGGGTAATGAGGAGGCGGACCGCACGGCAAAGACGGCCTACTTACTGCCGGCATCCCCCGATCCCTCCCTTTCTCCAACTTTTTCCCGACTCTCCGACTTCTTCCCCACTTCCGCTCCATCTGGCAACGGGAATGGGACCAGGCCACATACAACAAACTCCACAAGATCAAACCGCAATTAGGATACTGGGCCTCCTCATTCCACCGATCCCGCCATAAAGAAGTGATTTTAGCCCGTCTCCGCCTAGGACACACGCATTACACATGGTCACCTTATGGCTAAATCGACAACCTTGCTCTGCCCTACCTGCCATACCCTAATCACTGTCGTACACCTCCTGGTCGAATGCCCAAACTTGGCCGCTCTTCGTCGCAGTTGTTTCTCTTGTCCAGAATTTCCATACCCGAGCGTCTATAATCCATACTCGCTGAAGGCCCCCACTTTTCAGCGGAAGCGATTTTCCTTTTCCTCCCTCATCCCCATCTGCTTCATCGTATCTAAGTCCATACCCCTCCTACCACCTATCCAGCAACTGAACCTTACTCACTCCCCTAGTCTACCATCCCCAACTCAGTGACACTACCCACCTACTGTCTCGCCGAGATATGTACCACTTTCCCTAGGTACGAATCGGCGGTAAAGTAAAAAAAAAAATATAATATATATATATGTGATACACACAGACCGTGCATGGAACCATTCTCAGTTCATTCCCATATATATATCGTACAGAAAACAATACGATATACACAAAACTTTGCCTTTTTACCCTCAGCGTCTCATATCTGAATGGATAACACGACGGCCTCGAGATTTCTTGTCTTCTGTGACAAAGATTGAAACCTTAGAAAGATAGAGGAAATTTATTTATTATATATTTAATGCTAAAACTCACGTTGTTGCATAATTTATTGTTCTGGATTTACATAAAATAATTAACTTCATGTAATTATGCTCTGTTAATGAACTGAAGTGGAATAGAAGTCAAATTTCCCTCAATGCATGCATGGCGCCACTTATTCAGTGACAAACTGTGTTTTTAACAAAGTTCATTTTATCAACCAGGTAAACAATGTTCGGAGGAAATGCAAGTCTAACAAAGCCTTGAGTTATAAGTATATTAATAAAGGAACATTTGTAATAGGATTGACAAAGATGGCTCTGCCAGCTGATATATAACCGTGCCACTCCCGTTAAAGATATAATTTCTTTGTGAAGTTAACAGTATTGTTTTCTGAGTGTGGAGTCGCTGGTTACGAATCCACTGGACACAGGTTTGAATCCCGATGCAGCCAGCCGTCGTACCAATTTCTGTTGAGCTAAAGTTACTGCACAGCTTTACCAACTGAGAAAGGCAATGGGAAACCCTCCCAAGTTATTTCTTTCCACGTATTTACCAAACCTGCTGTAAAGAAGATTACTGTTTATATTTTGCATATGCACAGCGTATATATATATATATATATATATATATATATATATGTGTGTGTGTGTGTGTGTTCCCTACTAAATAAAATAATAATTACAATAACTAAAATTTATATATTTATTATTTCCCATTTAATACACAAAAATGAAGGGTGGGGCCTTGTGAAGAAACCTATTATTTTCACCCAAGCATATGGCTCTAAATCTTCCACCATTCATCATCCATACCTTCACCAACGGGCTCTCGAGATATACAATACATACGTATAAGGACGCCGACGAACTTTCCTCCGCAAGTGTACCATAGGTCAAGGTCACAAAGGTTATATTAGTTCTCCACCCAATAACTCGCGAATGATTCAAGTTACACTAACCAAACATGGTGTATCATTTTACTGTTTGCCATGCGATATGCTAGCCTCCTATACGTCTGAAGCCAGAAGGTCAGAAAACCATTAAAGCCACACACATCTCGCAGTCATGCCATCCCAAGTGTAGTCTTGTTCCTTATACGATGATAAAAAAAACTTTTCATTGGTCCGTGGACATTGGCAAGAGATTTAATTAATGTATTAGTTTCACTGTATTTTTGAAGATAATTTAAGTTTCACGTAGATTACTTTTAATTGCACGTTATTTTAAATTATTTTTTATTTTCTCTTTCGTTACAGTATTTGTGTTTCCGTTTTATTTCGTCTGAAATGTGATCTCATTTTCAGTGATAATGGCGTCTTTTAGGTCTGAATGAAAGAATTGGTTCCCATCCAACAAAAGACCACTGTCTGGCATCCTTTCCTCTTATTAGTATAGCCTATTTATTGTTATCTAATTACAAAGTTTGCATAGCTGGAAATAAAGTAAATAGTTTTTAAAGTCGGACGAAAAGTTTTTGATTGAAAGTATTTAAGAGTAAAAATGAAATGTTTGCAAATCTGATTAAATGGGCTTCAGTTAACTAACTGTCTGTGTAATTATGAATAAGAAAGAATAGAAGACTTGAACGAAAACCTAATTTGCATAATTTAGTTTTATCATTTCTTCTTCTAACCATCTTTTCGTGAAGTATGACGGGGAAATGTTGATTGATACGAGACTGAAAATAGTCACGTCCTTAATTTTACTACCCGCATAACGGAGAAATGAAAGTGTGTGAATGCTTCGCTTTGTTTGAATATGAGGAAAATATTAATCATTTTTTACTAAGAATATACGAGGGCCACTCAATATTTTTGCCCCATCTTTTTTTTTTTTCCAAGTTTCCTTGTAAGTGCCAGAAATTTTTTACACAAGTAGTTACTGTACATACCTTTTTTACAAGTTTTTATTTTTCCACATGGTCTCCATCCTTTTCTACGGCTTTCCTCCACCTCGAAACAAGTGCCTTTATTCCTTGCTGGTAAAAGTCCGCTGGGTTCCGCTGGAGCCACCTCTTAACCTCCTCAACAACCTCATCATCACTCTGAAACTTTCTTCCACGAATAGCATCCTTCATTGGCCCAAACAAATGGAGGTCTGAAGGTGCCAGATCCGGGCTATATGGAGGGTGGAGTAACACAGGCAAGCACATTTTTGTGATGGCCTCTCTTGTTTGCAAACTGTTGTGGGGTTTTGCGTTATCGTGCAAAAGAAGGACGTCTTCCAGTTTTCTCTCCGGTCGAACTCGCTTTATACGTCTCCGGAGTCTCTGTAGGGTAGCAATATATGCCTCTGAGTTGATTGTTTGTCCTTTCTTCGTAATGTCCACCAGAATCACCCCTTTCATGTCCCACAAGATGGTGGCCATAACCTTTCCTGCAGAGGGAGCTATTTTGAACTTTTTCTTGCGTGGGAAGTCTGCGTGATGCCACTCCATGGATTGGCGTTTTATTTCAGGTTCGAAGTGGTGTACCCAAGTCTCATCCCCAGTCACAATTCGTGAAAGGAAGTCGTCCCCTTCTGTCTCGTATCGAACCAACGACTCGGAAGCAATTTCTTTTCTTTGGGCTTTGTGATCTTCAGTCAGTTCGCAAGGAACAAACCGTGAACACACTTTTGAGTATCCCAGTTGCTGAATTATCGTATTCACACTTCCTTCACTAATTCCTAGCTCCAGTGATAGCTCCTTATATGTGACGCGCCGATTTGATCAAATGATGTTAGCACGTTGCACAGTGTGAGATGTTACAGCCGATGCCGGGCGACCGCTGCGCGGTTCATCATCGAGGCTGGTTCTCCCTCTCCTATGATCTCACACGTTTAGACCAGCGTCCAACTGTGCTTCGATCAACAACAGCATCTCCATAAACGTTTTGTAGACGTTTGTGAATATTTCCAACTGTTTCCTTCTCTGCGGTTAAGAACTCGATAACAGCTCTCTGTTTACGACGCACCTCACTGTCAGACGCCATTTTCAAAACTGCATTAACCATCGGTTTTATACAAGGAGGGGAGGTTCAAACTGGAAAAATCAGGTTATGTGAAACGCAGAAAGTTCAAACTTACGGCCCAAAAGACATTTCAGCCCCATGGCCTATTGTTTAGCTAAGAAAAAAGGGTGGGGCAAAATATATTGAGTGCCCCTAGTATTTTAATTTTCTCTGCGTGATCATTTTCGTCAAAATATGACATTTAAATGAGTGTTCCGAAGTCTTTTATAGGGGAAAACGAGACTTGACAAATTTATTTATAATGACATGGAAATGCA
The DNA here is from genome assembly GCA_023014485.1 of Bathynomus jamesi. Lineage (NCBI taxonomy): Eukaryota > Metazoa > Arthropoda > Malacostraca > Isopoda > Cirolanidae > Bathynomus > Bathynomus jamesi. Next base: position 766,757 of record JAJOZX010001017.1, on the reverse strand, counting down.
CCCTGTATCTTCTATTAATACTGTGCAAACAGGCTATGAAAAATGCTCTTCTTAAATTGGTCCCCAGTTAACCCACCCCTAACATCTCCAGTCTAACTTCAGAGTAGGGTAAGCGTAGTCTTGTAGGGTCAGCCAAGAGATTCCGGAAATGGTCCACTGCGGGTTCCTCACAAGATTAGGTTAGGGTAATTTACCGTAGTCTTTGTTAAACTATAAGTTAATACTAGGTCTTAGACCACATTGTAGGCCTAATCTAACTGGACCTAGTTTAAACTATGACTGAACTGGGGCTTAAAAATACAACGGTTAACTTAGAGTTAATTGTTTAGATAATTTTTGGTTTCTTCAATTGGAGTCGTCCTTTCATTTGTTAAATTTAGGTGAGCGCACTTTTAAAGCTGTTTTTCCGTTGTTGTTACCGCATGTGTTCTTTTTCTCCTTTTCTTCCTCCAGCTTTTTCGTTGGTTAGTTGATAGGTAGCGTCATTGTATCAATACTACAGAGTACACTTTACCACACAATATAAATACTAGTGTGGAGATTAACTCTGGTCGGCAATCTATTGATTTCATCCACCCAGTCATTGACATAAAAGGAATGTAATAATTGTTAGATTGGTCCACTTAGTAGGTAGGTAGTTATTCTCGTTACCTCCCAACTACCCACACATATCACTTTTCCATACAGGTTTTGCGAGGCATGAATGTTTGTTGCCCTGTTGATTTACTTTCACTCATTGTCATTCCCATTCGATTCCGCAGCCAAGAATGGGAAAGTGAGAATCTCAAACGAGGCATTTTCAAATCGGTCTACAGTATTCCCAGTTCATGTAATTCTCATTCTTATCTACGATTTTTCTCACTTTGGTCCGGGTTAGGTTATGGTTGGTTAGGATACGATAAGTTAAATTCTGATTGGTTAAGTTAATGTTAGGTTAGGTTCTGATTGGTTAAAATTCAACATATTCAATATTCCCACCCAACACCGTTTGAGGCGAGTGTGAATGTACTAACATTGTTTCCCAAATCAAGAAACGCTTTTCTCAAAATGTGAATTATTTTCACTTTTGTGCATTCTCACTCGTGGACCACGAATGTGAATGGGAATGCCACTGAGAGGGCAGTAATCACCCAGTTCGTAATGTTTTTTCGTTAGGTCACTTCAACGTAGCGTTTTGTATTCTAAATATTTAGATTAATTAATTTGGCTTTGCATAGCGGTTACAGTTTAGGCGAGAGAGAATAGAGCGGAACGTGAGTTGGTGGGCGCTCCGTGAAGCCTCGAGAACAAACGAGTCTCTTTTGAACGGCGCCAATGGCGGACGCTGATTTGTTTCGATCCGATGCTTCTGCAGACGCAAACAGCATACGTACAGGCACGCATTGTACCTTTCTTTCACAATAATAATCATTCATGCTTTATAATGAAAATACTCGTCCCAAAATTCGAAAGTAATTTAAGAAATTACAAAAGATTATGGGAATGTCGTTTATAAAGTGTATAGCTACGTTGATTAGTTGTATAAATATCATATTACCCTTTCAAGGGCGGATCTAGGCACTTCAGTAAGGGGGATCCAAAGGGAAAGGGCACTCCCTAAAATAAAAAGGGTACAGTAATAAAAATTGTTTCTTAAAACAGACCATCAGTAAACGAGTGTAAAATCAATTGTATTGTTTTATTAGATCAGTCTCATTCAAATATGCTACAGTGTTACAACGATGTAACAGAACAAGCTTGAGTGCATGCGAGTATGTCTTCGATATGCGACTGTCTTTTGTTTTGTGTGCATGAGAGCGCGAGGTTTGAATGGCGAATGTGTGGGTATTCTATTGGTTGTGACCGGCGATGAAAGTTCTTTCTCGCTCTGTATTTGAAAAATGTGAAAGCAGGCACGTGCACAGGGGGGGGGGGCTTGAGCCCCTGCCCTTTTTCTTCTTCATATCAAAAGTGCCCTTTTAGTCAAAATTCATAAATATATTGATTCGACATAAATTTGAATTAATTAGTTATATTTTTATTTAGTTACTGCTACTTCAACAGATTTTCAAAACTGGAATTACTTTGATCTATGATTTTTTTATTAGAATAATAAACTTAACATACCGTTACTATTATTTTGTCAATCAGGGAGGGCGTCCCTAGTGGTAACACTGACTGCAGCTGTTCACTGTTGATTGCGTCTCTCGGGTATGTGGGTGTATTGTTTACTGTTTGTTTATTTTACGTTAACCTAAGCTAACTAGTGATTTCTCACTGATAATTATGGTAAGTTGGAATCCAAAGCAGTGTGACATTACTCCAAAAAATATTGTATGACATTACTCGTAAAGTTGGTAAAAACGTCCACGTCCCCTACTTAGTCTTAGGCCTACTAGGCTAGGCCCAGGGCCGGATTAACCATTAAGCAAAATAAGCCCGTGCTTAGGGCATCAAGGGAAGGGGGGCACCACAGAAATTTTCCATTGTCGGATTTACCATGGATTTATTATACTATTATAATCGCGGCTTATAGCCTATAAGCTGTTGAAAACTGAATTATATATATATTCATATATAGTATTTATTTTTTTTCATTGTTTGAATTTGTAGTGAACAACAACCCTTTTGAGAGAATAAATATATTTCGTTGTAATCACACACTTTACGCTTTGCGTTATTATTTTGTTTATATCAAATCTTTGAGCGCCATATTAAAAATACATATAGATTAAATATTTTCGTGTGCTATAGTAAATGTAAAAACAAGATTCAGTCATGCTGAACTTTATAAAATAATTGTAGAAGACAATATTGAGTGTGCCTTCCCAAATGTAGAAATTGCCTTTCGTATATTTTTAACATTAATGGTCACAAATTGCTCAGCTGAGCGTTCATTTTCTCAGTTGAAGTATATTAAAAATACCAACAGAACAACTATGCAACAAGGCAGGCTGGATGCCTTATCTCTACTAAGTATAGAAGCAGATGTGTTACGTAAGATTAGTTTTGAGGATCTGATCAAAGACTTTGCAATTAAAAAAAGTAGGAGAAAACTTTTCAAATATAAATGAAGTGGAAGTATACAAAAATAAACATTATTTTCCATCTTACTGTAAGTTTTGTTTCATTTCAAAAAATAAAATTTTATTTATGGTTTATTTTTGTTTATATTTTGAATTACATATATATGGGGCACCAAAATCTTTTAAGTGCTTAGGGCCTCTAAAGGTCTTAATCCGGCCCTGGCTAGGCCCATCAGTACACCAGTGTGTCAAACGATGGATTTTGGGTTTTAGTACTGGCATGAATTTCATTAAATTAATAAATGATTTATTAAACAACATATCATAACTTTTTCATTTTTAATATGAAATTGATTTTTAAGAACAATACAATTTTCATTAAAAGTGAATAAAAATACCTAGATTATTTATTATAAAACGATGCAATTTTTCCGCAAGGACGACAATTACGGTAGATCCTTCTGCCCTTTATCCTGCTGATTGATACTTATAAAAGTTATAAGTAAAGTAACTATTTAGAAATTGCATGCTATTAAATATTGTGAATTTGGTTAACAAAAGCTTAATTAGGTCTACTGCCTAGATTAGATTAGATTAGGCCTAAGATAATAAAAGTGAAGGGAAATATATTTTTGAAGCAATTTTTTTTTTTTACTTTCAGAATTAAAAATGCCACGCAAGGAAGCTTAAGAAACGGAGAGATAAGGAACTGTAATTTATATGATGAGCAAGCTAAAAGTCAATATAAGTAAAATTGAATAATAATTGTAAATACACTCCAATATTTCAATATCTTCATATCTTTTGAAAATCTTGCAATAAAAACATGCCTTTTTACAGCAAATTTTCATTTATTTTCTTTAATCAGCTTTATATACAAAAATAATGCATTGAATTTAATGGAATTTAAGAATATTTACCACATACAATTTTAACATTTTTCTTTGTGTGTGTATACATATATATAGCCTATATGGCATTGCGGATTTCATTTTTAAAAATGTTAGGGGAGTGCCCTTTTTTCAACTGAGCCCCTGCCCTTCTGAAAGTCTGTGCACGTCACTGTGTGAAAGTATGTTCGAATTCTAAACTAGTGAATATTGTGGCTGTATAAAAGATTGAACGAGATTCAAGGCATTCCTGTTCGCTTGAAGAATAACGCTTAAGAAACCTCTCTGCGCAGGGGTTTCAAGGTGGGACTGGACTCTTCAAGCATTGACGGCACACAGAATTAAATCTTGCCCGCTCTGGAATCGTACTATTATTGGTATCCTGATACCTTGTTCAGTAGCCTCGAGCAGCCAGGCTAAGTATTTTTTTACTGTATATTGTAAAAATCTAATTGTATTTCCATATAACTTGTAACATTTTTGTCATTATGAATTGGGGGTTGGCTATATAACTAATTTATTCTAGGGTTTGCGCTCGTTAATATACTGTGTATGCTACAGGTCTTTCCCTCGCTCCACAATTTTGACCAGATATAAAATTAGATTCTTATGAGCACTTGCGTGCTCAGCCACAACAGTCAATTGGAATCCAGGGTTAAAGTTAACACTGAAAACTAGTCCGTGTTGGCATACCCCAAAGCCAAACCGTACTCGTGTATTTTTGAATGAAGCTTAAGTTGGTTTGTTAATGGTTTAACCTTTCTCCAGTCGACCTTACCCGAAGAAAAGTATCCGTGCGCCTTGCGCTCGAGTGACACCATGCTGTGACAATTGTCCGCCAAGGCTTAGAATCCCCTTGTTCCTTTGGGAAGCACGGAAGGACCCACGACTAGGTGTTATTTTTTTTTATTTTATTGGGTTCAGAATCCGGTAAATGTACAGTATTACACCCGTCTCCCTTTCGAGGTGAAATTTATGTTTTTCCTATGGTTTTTGATGTGTTTTGAACGAATCTGACCTTCAAAACCGTCGGAAATGACTCGTTTTTGAGATAACCCCCCTCCCCCCCAGCCGGCAATCGAAAACGAGTCATTTCCGACGGTTTGAAGGTCAGATTCGTTTAAAACACATCAAAAACCATAGGAAAAACATAAATTTCACCTTCAAAATTGACCTAACCTAACCTAACCTATCCTAACCTAAATCACTTATAGTCTTGTAGGCAGCCCAGGAATCACTATAAATCACAGAGCCAGGCCTAATGTACTTCTGAATGAGTGGAATGAGTGTTCCATTCCGGTACGAAAGTAATTCAAATTCGAAATGGATGGAGCGCAGTGATTGGGCAGACATGTAACGAACACACAAACGAACGTACGAACACACACTAGATACACACTAAAAAAATGTTTATATCTCGAAAACGAAGCATTTGCGACGGAAACGCTATAGAAGGAAAGTGTCTTAGAATTTAAAAATCTACAGTACTTAATGAACATATAATAATTGCTGGACGTTAGACGGGTGTAATAGTAGAATAATACCCAGAATCCCAGCTGAGCCGTGAACGACCAAGCTCTGAAGGGCCAGTTTAACCTACAGCCCAAGTTAAGCTAGACTAAAAACTTAGGGACTTGGAGGTCCTATTATGTCCTACCTCGGGGTTGCTGACTCGATGTGGGCCTACCTTAGGCCTCAGTTGCATAAAATTAAGAAAAAAAACAAAAGGGGCACTATTTATGGTCTTCCTTCTAAACCTTGCAACAACAACACAACCTGCAACATTCCACGATGCAACAATCTTGTATCTAAACAACCAAACTGAATTGCAAGAGAGCTCTCTATAAGACCACATCCTGAAGTGCCGCATTCAAAAAACGAGTAGGAAGGACGCGCAGCGCCCGAAAAAAATGATGCCACAAGAGTACCCAAACAATGATGCCACAAGAGCCCAAAAATGCTAGCTCTAAATTAAGTGAATTTTTCACTAACCTTACAATTATGAGATGGATATATGCAGTATATACACCTTAACTTAATATATACAAGCAATGTTGCATCAATCAGCTTAGTCATCATATCGCCTTGGGACAACAATGGCTCTTCCTCTTCTAGATTTTCTAACACTCCCCACCGAAGAGGCATTGTTGTCATTACCTTCTGCAAATTTAGCCAAGCCTTCTCCATGAGGCTGTAACTCAAATGTTTGATCTTGACTATCCGTGTTTTTGCTGATTTCTAAAGCAGAGTTTTTGTATAAGTCTCTCTAATTTTCCTCCCTCCTGAAGTCTTTACCAGTGCAGACCTAACTAAATTGTCTTTGCCAACAAACAACTCTTCAATTATGCCAAGCTTCCAGCATCGGTCCTATTCGAAGGAGTGACATAACAAAGGAGTGACAAATCGGAGATAAAATTCAAAGGAGTGACACGAAAATACCAACAAAGAAGAAAGAACAAATCCAGAGGGAAGAGAGGCTTGCAACTGTTAGATTAGGTTAGGTTAGGTTTCTAGTTTTTGAAATAAAATCTTAATTTTAACAATTCTAACAAATTTTGTTTTTTTAAATAAAATTTTAATAATTATACTCTTTTGAATTTTATCTCCGATTTGTCACTCCTTCGTTATGTCACTCCTTCGTTACGGTATTTATGTCACTCCTTTGTTATGTCACTCCTTCGATACAGACCCTCCAGCATTGCCTTGATCTTTCATCCCAATCATTACCACTTCTCCCACCTTGATACAATTTGCATTGGAGCACTTTACATTGCCTGATGGGTAATAATTGAGTTCTGGCAAGTATTCTATCTGCCACCTCTGCCATAACTGATCTTGTAGCATTTCAAGGTACTTGAAATGCTGGTTAACTCTTCTTGAGAGCTCTGGATAGGCTGTAAGTCTTCTGGCAAACTGGGGCTTGATGTTAATCGTTTACACACAAAGAAAATGATTTGGTGTCAATGGCTCTGCATCCTGCATACTGTTATAAACAAAGGTGATAGGCCTACTGTTCACCATTGCTTCTACTTCACACAAAATAGTGCAGAATTCTTCTTTGCTCAAATGAGCATTAGCTAAAAGTTTCTTTAATGGACACTTTACACTTCTCACTAGCCTTTCCCAAAATCCTCCCCACCATGGTGCTCTCTCAACAATAAACTCCCACTGTACCCCATGGTGTGAAAAGTAGGATTGGAATCCCTCCTCTTTTAGCAAGGACCAAACTTCTTGGAGTTCCTTTGCAACCCTTTTGAAGGTTTTGGCATTATTCGATATGATTTTATTTGGGAAACCCCTTCTGTTCACAAACCTTTTAAAGGCCAAAAGAAATATATCACTACTTAATTTGCTTACCAACTCCAAATGAATTGCTCTGGTGGTAGCACATGTGAAAAGATATATATAACCTTTGTTGACTCCCTTTGCTCATACACATAGACTGGACCTGCGAAGTCTACTCCCACTACATCAAATGGGGCAGTATAGACACCGTTCTCTTGGAAGTGGAGCCACCTTTTCATAATAAGGCTTTGCATTCTAACGCTTTGCAAACCACACATTTATGCAAGATGTTTTTTACTACTTGTATGATTTTGGGAATCCAAAACTGTTGTCTGATCTCTCTCATCACTTCTCTAACTCTAGCATGTAACAACTTATGATGCGTATCCAGGATCAAAAGTTCCACAAAGTGCCCCCCAGAAGGTAGCAAAATTGGATGTCTTTTCTCCTCTGGAAGCCCAGAAAACTATAGTCTACCTCCTACTCTCAATAAGTCCTGATCCAAAAACAAATCCAAACCCTTGAGAGCAGAATGTGTTGGCAGAACCTGTAATGGACTGCTGGTGAGCAATTCCCTCTCTTCACCAAATTTTTCCTTTGCACGTATACCACCCAGTATTGCCTGGCTTGCTGAATCTCCTTACTGTTCAGAATTCCTTCCCTTCTTGTTTTTCCCTTATGTTGTTTCTAAATCTAAATACCCATACTGTCACTCCAGGGGCGGATCCAGGAATTTAAGCAGAGGGGGTCCAGTCTTGGTGGGGTTCGTTACTGATATGTCCTCGGCCTTCGGCCGAGGACGCGCGAGCGAAGCGAGCGCCAGGGGGGGTGCCCGAGAGGGGGTGTCCCCCCCTCGGTAGGAAATTTTCATATTTGAAGATAGTGTAGTGAATACTCTTATTTTAGTTTCAAGATAAATGTTAATTTTACCGTCTTGAATTTCGGAATAGTTATAAATTCATTTTAAATTAGTTACCCCTCATAATTCAATTGTGAACCACATTAATACTAATTTTATGTATACTATATTATTTTATTGTATGTAAACATAATTAATTATATATCACAATTGTCAGTTAATTATTTATATTCAAATAATTATTTTAATCTAATACCATGTCCATTTTACAAATAAATAATAGAAAACCAAGGGTTATATTTTCCACCTTTGGTACTGTCGCAGTTTCGCCTAACGGACTCAATACGGCTAGTGAGATAATCACTGGTTGGCACTTAACTAGCGGCAGTGCTTATGGCTACATCATCCAGGTTAACCTATACCGGATAGATGCGCTACGGTCCCAAGCCGTAGCTTGCCTAGGCCAACGACGACGACGTAAACCAACAATTGGTGACCCCGGAGCTGGATTACCCTTCTACCCGAACGACTAGGATTAGACTGTACGTCGTTCGTGCCCATCACCCCCTTCACCCGAGCGACTAGGACCAGACTGTAACGTCGTTCGTGCCCATCACCCCCTTCACCCGAGCGACTAGGACCAGACTGTAATGTCGCTCGTGCCCTCTGCCCCTCACCCCTGCCCGTGCGCTCTGTGCCTGCGCTCGTCTCAACCTCCACTCCTTCGTTGGTAACTTGTCGTCTTGCTTGTACGTCAGCAAGCATAGGAGAAGATGCCTGACGACGCTGGTGCCATCTCCCACTTGAGCGTAAAGCTCCCCGTCTTCTGGCCGGGTGATCCATTTATTTGGTTCCACCAAGTGGAATCACAATTCAACTTGGGAAGGATCACCGCTAGCAGGACAAAATACGATCATGTTTTGTCCTCTCTACCAGCGAGCATCATCTCTGAAGTCCGTGACGTCATCGTGTGTACTTCCACGAGTGAGGACCCATACAACGATCTGAAGTCTGCCATCCTGTGCCGCACCACTGTCTCCGAGCGTGAGAAACTACATCAGTTAATCTCAAAGAAGAACTTGGAGACCGTAAGCCCACTCAAATGCTGAGGGCTATGCAGTGCGCTCTAGGCGAACGCGCACAAACCTTCGGTACGGACATCTTTAGACAGTTGTTCTTGCAGAAACTTCCTCCATCAGCTCAGCGTGTCTTGGCCACTATGGATCCTGCTACTCCAGTTGATAAACTAGCAGCAACTGCCGACAAAGTAGTGGAGATTGACACAGCTCCGGTCAACAACGTGAACACACAATCGGAACTGGAGTTGAAAGTGAAAGAGTTAAGTCAACAACTCAACCACGTTTGTTCTGTGCTACAAAATCAACGGCAAAGAAGCCATTCTCGGTCACGATTTACGAAGAGGCATCGTTCGAGTTCCGGGAAGATCTGTTTCTACCACTCGAAATTTGGAAAGAAGGCTAGGAAGTGCATCCCCTTGCAATTTTTCGTCGGAAAACCCAGTAGCGAGTCCTAATGGCGTCTAGTACTCGCACTGCCAACCTGTTATCATAAAGGACAGGAACTCTGGTGTCAATTTCTTGGTTGATACCGGAGCGTCAGTCAGTGTATTCCCTCAAAATCTGGTCATACGCACTCGGAATCTCCGCCTCTATACGCTGCTAACGGTTCACGCATACCCACGTACGGTACTCAGTCGCGTGAACTAAACTTGGGCCTTCACCGATCCTTCAAGTGGATTTTCATCTGTGCTCAAGTGCGGCATCCCATAATCGGCGCTGACTTCCTCCAGCATTTCAAACTCCTGGTGGATCTTGACAAGCGACGCTTATGCGACCAGGCCACACTGCTTTCTGTTCTTGCCAAACAGGTTGCCCTTCCGGACGCCTCGAACTCTGCACTTTCCTCGTTCCCCCTAATTCCATGTACCAGTGCCTTTTCCAGCGATATCCAGGAATTCTTCAACCGATGCAGATGGGTGATACCATTAAGCACACCATTACCCATCACATTACAACAAAAGGTCCCCCTGTGTTTGCAAAACCCAGACGTCTTGCCCCGGACAAACTGAAAGCTGCCAAATCGGAATTCCAGCTTATGATAGATCTTGGGATAATAAGACCTTCCAAAAGCAGTTGGTCCTCTCCCCTACACCTGGTCCAGAAGAAGTCAGGAGACTGGAGACCATGTGGGGATTACCGATTTTTGAATTCGACAACCATCCCGGACCGATATCCGGTACCAAATGTCCAAGACTTTACTTCTCTTCTCCACGGCAAATCTATCTTCAGTAAAATAGATCTCGTTAAGGCTTTCCACCACATTCCCGTAGAGCCTTCGGATATTCCCAAGACTGCAGTTTGTACACCATTTGGGTTATTCGAATTTGTGAAGATGCCGTTCGGGCTACGGAATGCTGCGCAAACCTTTCAGAGGTTTATAGATGAGGTCACCAGAGGCTTAGACTTTGTTTATGCCTACATCGATGATTTGCTTGTGGCCAGCTCAACGGAAGAGGAACATAAGGAACATCTTTCACTCCTCTTTCAACGCTTAGAACAATACGGTGTTACTATTAATGCATCTAAGTGTGTGTTTGCACAGCCAACCTTGGAATTTCTTGGTCACACGATTTCGCAGCACGGAATTACCCCCTTCAGGACAAGTGTGAAGTGATAAAAAATTACCCAATGCCAAATAATCAGCGTGAGTTACGTCGGTTTCTAGGTTTGGTAAATTATTACCACAAGTTCATTAAAAACTGTGCCAGTGTTCTTGCTCCTCTACACGCTATGATCACACACAAACGCAAGGTAACAAAATTGGTATGGTGTAGCGATAGTTTACAGGCGTTCGACAATGCCAAAAATGCTATCAATAGTGCATTGTCTCTGTCATTTCCTATCAGTGATGCCCCCCTAACTCTGACGGTCGATGCATCAGATGTTGCGATCGGTGGAGTGTTGGAAAAAACCATTAACGGTCAACAAGCACCCATCGCGTTTTACTCGAAAAAGCTGCAGCCAGCCCAAACGCGTTATAGTGCTTTCGGACGTGAACTTCTTGCTATTTACTTAAACGTGAAGCATTTTCAACATTTCCTTGAAGGCCGAGAGTTTTGTGTTTTTACCGACCACAAACCTTTGGTCACTGTCTTCAATAAAAACAGCTGTAACCACTCTCCCAGAGTCATCAGGCAACTCGATTATATCTCGCAATTTACCACAGATATCCGCCACATCAAAGGTGTCTTGAACACTCCAGCGGATGCACTTTCAAGAATAGAGATTACTTCTGTTACCCTCAGCTCTACACTGTGGAATGCTATTGCACAGGATCAAGATAAGGATACGGAACTACAAGACCTGCTCAGAGAAGACTCCACTCACTCACTTTCCCTCAAGAAAATGAGTATGCCAGGATTGTCTGTGCCCCTCTATTGCGACGTATCAACAGCTGCTATTCGCCCTTATGTCCCTCCATGTCACAGACAAGCAGTCTTCACGGATCTTCATAAGCCCTCCATCCTGGTATCCGTGCTTCGCAACACCTGGTTACCTCTCGCTTTGTTTGGCCCTCGATGCGGAAGGATGTCAAACATTGGACCAAAACGTGCCTTGCCTGCCAGCGTGCCAAAGTCCAAAGGTACACCAGGTCCCCCTTTGACGCATTTCCGCCCCCATCCCAGCGATTTGAGGTAATTCATGTAGACATTGTTGGCCCTCTTCCAGTGATTCAAGGCCAACGTTATCTGCTCACCTGTCTCGACCGCTTTTCCAGATGGCCTGAAGCCATCCCACTTCCTGATATCCAAGCGGACACTGTTGCAAGAGCCTTTCTTCATGGATGGGTATCAAGATTTGGATTGCCGACAAAAGTCATCACTGACCAAGGTCGCCAATTTGAGTCTTCGCTTTGGAAGAAGTTTACCAGCTTGTTGGGTACAGTACATGCGCATACCTGTGCGTATCATCCGCAAGCTAACGGCCTCGTCGAACGCTTCCATCGCCAGCTGAAGTCATCCCTTATGTGTCACGAAGACTCCCATTGGATGGATAAGCTTCCACTCGTGTTGCTTGGTATTCGCTCTGCATTTAAGAGTGATCTGAAGACTACAGCGGCTGAACTAGTCTATGGAACAACACTGCGGCTACCAGGTGGCTACTTCACTGCAGGGGATAAGTCATGCGATCCTACGGAATTCGCTCAAACACTTTCCTCTCACATGCAGTCCCTTCAGCCTGTTCCCCCTCGATTGACTAGCCAACAGAACATCTTTGTTTCCCCAGCCCTCCAATCTTGCACCCACGTTTTCGTTCGTGTACCTCTCCCAAAACGGCCTCTCCAATGTCCATATGACGGGCCCTATGAAGTTCTCCGACGTACGCGCAAATCATTTCTCATCCAGCGCGGTTCCAAGGTCGACAAGGTTTCTATCGATCGTCTTAAGCCTGCGTTTTTGGAATCAACCTTAAGCGAGGTACATGTAGCTACCAAAAAGGTCCAGGGAAAATCTGTGTCGTTCGGAACTCTTTGAACTTCCTCTCTGGTGGGGGAGTGTGTAGTGAATACTCTTATTTTAGTTTCAAGATAAATGTTAATTTTACCGTCTTGAATTTCGGAATAGTTATAAATTCATTTTAAATTAGTTACCCCTCATAATTCAATTGTGAACCACATTAATACTAATTTTATGTATACTATATTATTTTATTGTATGTAAACATAATTAATTATATATCACAATTGTCAGTTAATTATTTATATTCAAATAATTATTTTAATCTAATACCATGTCCATTTTACAAATAAATAATAGAAAACCAAGGGTTATATTTTCCACCTTTGGTACTGTCGCAGTTTCGCCTAACGGACTCAATACGGCTAGTGAGATAATCACTGGTTGGCACTTAACTAGCGGCAGTGCTTATGGCTACATCATCCAGGTTAACCTATACCGGATAGATGCGCTACGGTCCCAAGCCGTAGCTTGCCTAGGCCAACGACGACGACGTAAACCAACAATAGCTTTAGATGGATTTGAAGTATATTCCCGTTATCAAAATCCTGCTTGTTCACACACCCAGGCCAAGTCTGAAATGTCTCAGGATCGGACATAAACTTTTTTTCTTTATTCTTTTTAAGGAAATTAATTTTGTGGCAACCGGGATACATGTACCTTAAGCCATTTTAAGTCTTCAGGTCTTATTTTTCACATATAGGAGCAAACAAACGCCGCGGATGTTTCTGTATGAACATTCGGACCACTTTGTCAGTCTCAATCGGAGTGTCATAGTACATGTTCATGAACACCAGTGAAGTGAGACGCTCCTCGCACATTGTTGATCGAAGTGAAGTTTTATGTCTCCTCACTGCAGAAAATGACCTCTCTGCTTCACAGCTTGTCACTGGAATGATGCATGCAATCTGTAAGAGTACGACCAAGTTCGGGAAGAGGTCTTTGCTACATAAGTTTAGCGCTTGTAATAGCGAATCGGGTGGAGCCTGCATATTCATGCATTTGGCCCGCCATACTTCTAATTCTGTGCGGAGGCTCTTAAACCGGGGCAAATCATCTCTGTACGTCCCTAGATCTTCTACAAGCTTTGGAAGTTCTGATACATCCATCTTTACGATTATTTGCGGGATGAGGTTGAACAATGCCGACATTATGCTTGCGGAAGGGGCAAAGCATTCTTGCATCTGTGAGTTGACATCATCAACGAAAGGAATTCCGATAGACCGTTTGAAGTATTCCATGGAGGATTCTGCCGGGTGCGTGGCGCGGTAATTAATTCTACCCTTCGCACGGGGCACACGCTCGTCGGTATCAAGTTCTTTGGCTAGGTCCAGGACATCTTGGTACCAAAGGCGGAACCTGGCATGAATATCAGTTCGGAGCGCTGCTATATCGTTCTTGACGTCTGTCAGTGATGTGTAGGCGGACCTGATGTCGATGTCCCTCTTTTGTAATCTTGTGGTGGTTTCACGCAGCGGGTGCAGGACGTTTCTCAGGACGACTAGAGACACAATAATCTCGAAATTGCCGAAATTTGCCAAGATGCCTTGAGCACGTGTTTTGTGTCGCCATCCCAGTTCCATTTCTCCTCTAAACTTTGATATTTCTTCATCATCAGCGTAGAGGTGAGGATTGACAATAATGTCACATGATGTCTGTACTGATGTGGATAGATCGACGAAGTTATCAATGGCTTCGAAACGCGCTACCCATCTAGTTTTACAAAGTCCTTTTAGCTTTTTTTGTTGAGTATGCTTGCGTGCGTCCGGCAATTGTCGATCTCTTGCAACGACGATATCAATTACACGTTCTAGGAAACCTTGTCTCTTGTGAGAAGCATTGAAGAAGAGATAGGTCTCATTTATTTCGGATATACACTTCCTGATCTGGGGCAATTTGGATGCTGACGCAATCACTAGATTTAGCTTATGGCTGTTACATGGGGTATAAACTGCATTAGGAACATCTTTGCGGAACAATCCTTGAAGACAAAGATTATCAGACGACATTGCAGCAGTAGTGTCATAAGCCTGTCCCCTCACATTTTCTACCTTCAGTCCACACTTTGCAAGTTGTTCTTTGATGGTCCCGACCAGATGAGCGGCCGTTCCCCGACTGGCATAGGTGAAATCTAGAAGCCCTTCTGTAATCTTGATTTCCTCTCCATCGTAGTTCAGATACCTGATACACAAGGACAGTATGTGCTGATTCGCAACGTCGTCTGTCAGTTCGTCTGCTATGATACTGTAGAAAGGATACTGTTCATCATTTATGTGGCTTGTGATTGATTCCTGCATAAGATCCTTAATAACATCCAATATGTCATTCTGTATAGTTTTGGAAGTATACGTGGCATTGGCAGGACAGGTGTCCAAGAACCTTCTTAGATTGGTATCAGTCTTAGCGCGAAATGCAGTCAATGCATGCAGATTTCCCTTGTTTGTTGTAGGGTCTGCTGAGGAGTCGTCACGATGACCACGTAATGCCGAACATTGGCGACCGAGATAAATAATGCAGTCAACAATACTGGCCAGGGCTGCTTTGTTCATATCGTACTGGTTCTGACGTTGTTCCAATTGAAAATCAATTCTCTCCTCTGGTTTATCCTGGGTTCTTAGTAAAGCGTCAACAGCTACAACGGATGATTTGTGGAAGACGGTTTCTTCATGAGTAGTAAGAATCCCTTCCTTTCCAAGGGCTTTACGGAATGCAGTGAAAGGACTTTCAATCAATGTTCCAAACAGACACCCTCTACCACCAGAATGATGCGCAAAGAGAACACAAGGCAAACAGTATCCACCGTTCTTAGACTTGGAATATACCAGCCATTTGAATTGATCTAACCATGAATAGTTGAATTTTAAGTTCCTTTGCTTATATGTTCTTATTGGAAAGTTAAACTTTCTATCTGGGTGAAAATGGGACTTTAGCAACTGTAACTTGTCATTCTCGCTAATGTCCAATCTTTTGAATAAACCAACATCACTGAAGTCTGTTGATTCCGTTTCTCCACCAGCAGCAGCTTCGCCGACCCGTAACGGTAACCTATCGGTTTGGTCATCAAGTACCTGTGGGCAATCTTCTGTGTCACTGGCGGTATTGGCTATGTCGGGTTGAATGTTCTGATCGGATGTCCCAGCACTCCCCGATTGATCTTCAACAATTTTGGCCTTCTTCGTAACCAATTTGACAGCGAAGTTTGCTTCCGCTTAGGGTCCATCTTGACCTAGAATAAGGAAGAGCTAGATTAATATTAGCCTATCTGAACTTTATAGATTACTGTCAACGGGCCTCAAGACTTGAGGCCCATTGACAGTAATCTATTGCAATTCTCTAGCTGTGATAGTCTCTTTATAACAGAGAGCAGGCCAACTGATGTAATACTTCAATCGCTCTAAAATTCAGACAAGCCTCGAATTACAATTGAAATTCTATTCTACTCATGCAGGCTGGCTGGCTTACCCTGTCAGTGCACGTCCCTTGCTGAAGGCAACTATCCTAGTGAAACAGGGCCGGGGACGCTCGGGACTGGAGCGACGCGGACGCTTGCGCCATGTGCTGAGCTCCAAGAATTTTCCAATGAGCAGGAATGGATTCACCGAATCAATCCATGCCCGATCAACGACGCAGACATTGGCCTTCAAAACATTGGATTCAACTGCGCGAGTGCCGAGACTACATCGCCACGGGCCTGGGCGCGCCAAAACCTCATAATCGAAAAATCGTTGGTCACCGTGAGCAGGGGGGGTCCGGACCCCCTCGACCCCCCCCTGGATCCGCGCCTGCACTCTTAACAACCTTTTCAGACTGCTAATGTCGTCAAGCCTCAATATGGGGTCCTGCTGCATAACTTGACAACTGTTCACAGTGCATTTTCTCATTTTACTCATCCATTCTTCTTGAGCCTGGCATTCTCCTACAATAGGCTGATTAGAAGACCAGTTTTCACTTCCAAGTTTTAGCCACTCTGGCCCATTCCACCACAAACTTGACTGTGCAAGATCTTTCACTGAAATTCCTCGTGTTGGTAAATCAGCTCGGTTTTGGGTGCCTGGACAATGCTTCCATTGCTTGGGATCTATGTGTGCTTGAATTTCCTCCACCCTATTGGCAACAAATGGTTTCCATTTCCTTGCCTGGCTTCTTAACCAGTGCCAAACTATAGTGGAGTCTGTCCAATAATAGCTTGGAATTTCATAGAGGGCCAAAGACTTTTGCACTGTAACTGGAAGCCGACTAGCAATAACTGCACCCATCAATTCCAACCTTGGAATAGAAAGCCTTTTCAAAGGTGCTACTCTGCTCTTTGCAGCAACCAACCTGCAACTTACTTCCTCTTTGAATGTGCCTTTTATATAAATAGAAGTTGCATAGGCTTCCTCACTTGCACCACAAAAGATGTGCAGCTCCAAATTGTCTGGACTATTGTTCAACTCTCCAAAGTACCATCTTGGGATTTCAATGTCTCCAAGATGTGCCAATTCTTTGAACCAATATTTCCACCTTACCACCATATGATCAGGTAACTCTTGGTCCCAACCAAGTCCAATTTCCCAGAGGCTCTGAAACCAAATTTTTGACTTTATCACAAATGGAGCCAGGAATCCAAGAGGATCAAAGACCTTTGAAGCCAAACTAAGAGCTGTACGTTTTGTCCACCTTGTTTCATTCTCAGCCAGCTCTATTAAAGATTTCCCATTGAAGGTAAACAAATCCTCTCCTTGCTGCCAAACAATGCCTAGCACCTTTGTGTCTATTGTCCATAACTCCTTAATACCAGAATCTTCAATACCTTATGCTGCATCAGGTACTACACAGGACTGACTCATAAACTCTTGTAATTGAGAATGATTGGTCTGCCATTTTCTAAGCTCCATGCCAGCCTCCCTCATTATAACTCTAGCCTCCATGAATATCTGTTTAGCCATTTCTGTATTATCCACGGAACACAGCAAATCATCAACATAAAAATTTTTCCTGATGTGTTCAATAGTGTTAGGGTAGACTTCAGAATATTTCTTAAAATGGTACTGCATAGTAGCTGCCAACAGAAATGGACTAGAGCTGAGGTCAAACAACACTGACTTCATTCTATATCCTTGAACCTTAGGTTCATTTTCCAACAAGTCTTTTGTATCCACCCACAGATACCTTACTGCACCTCTGTCCTCTGGTTTTAACTTTATCCGCAAAAAGGTTTGCTTCATATCTGCAGTCAATGCTACTCTACCAAACCTGAATCTCAGTAACAAGGAAAATAAATCAGCATTTAAATTTGGCACAGCATCCAAACAGTCATTCAAGGACACACCACCTTTGTCCTTGGCTGAGCCATCAAAAACTACACTCAGTTTGGTGGTAGTTTTGTCTCGCCGTACCACTGCATGGTGTGGCAGATAATGTGCCTCCTGGCTCACCAGCTCAATTTGCACCCTTTCAGCATAGCCCTCCTTTACATAGCTTAGGATAGCCTGTACAATGAAGTCTCCAACCTCCTATTAGCTAGCTGAAGGTTTGAAATAGGTTTGCAAGAATCCTTCCAAGGAAGGCCAACTTCATAGCAACCATATCTAAACCCAATCCCTTTTTCAAATTGCTCTAAAACATCACTGTTCACTGTACTTGCCTGTTTCTCCTGTTTGTCTGGGACTTCATCACTGGTAATATTGTCCGCACATCTTGAGGTCCAGTAGCTATTGAAAGTAAGCTAGACTGGATGCTACATGGTAGCTATTGCAATGAAATGGAGGTTAAAGCTCTTTTTGTTAAGATTGAGGAGAATAGCCATAGTTTGGAAAGGCATTTGAAAGCCTTTTGGGAACTTGAATCTATTGGCATAAAGTCCTTTATGCCAATAGATTCAAGTTCCCAAAAGGCTTTCAAATGCCTTTCCAAACTATGGCTGTTCTCCTCAATCTTAACAAAAAGCGCTTTAACCTCCATTTCATTGCAATAGCTACCATGTAGCATCCAGCCTAGCTTGCTTTCAATAGCTACTGGACCTCAAGATGTGCGGACAATATTACCAGTGATGAAGTCCCAGTAATAGTCAGCTCCAATCAAAAGACTAATATCTTCTGTTCCTTCAAACTTATTATTGCCCAAATTAATTCCTTTAACTTTCAATTCTTGGACACATGCCATATCTAAACAAGTAGTGACTGGAGCAGAAAGTTCCTCAAACTCTACAGCTTGGACCTTGATAGTGGGACCTTGTGGTAACAATCCCTTAACCAGAACTTCTACCTTCTTAACTTTGGTTCGGTTCTGAAAGGAACCCCCAAATCCAGAAATCCTTAAATTTTCCCTCTTAAGTTCTTTAAACTTCAATTTTCTGGAAATTCTGGTCTTAATAAAGTTACACTGGCTACCACTATCAAACAACACTCTTCCAGTAGCTTCTCCATCATTCCCAATTAATAATGCTGCAGCTGTTTGCAATAACCCCCCTTTACTCTTAATCCCTTTCATAGCAGTGGCATGTGCCACTGATGTCTCTACTTCTGGGGTAGGCCTACTAGGAGTGTTTTCACACCAATAATGGCTGATGCCGGCCATGGCATTTTTTGCACAAAATTTTAAACTTACAAAACCTTGCTCTGTGACCTTTCAAAAAACATTTAAAATATGCTGTGGACTTAGTTACCCTGTCCTTTCTCGCCTCAACAGGTAAAGCCTCAGCCACCTCACATTTATATGACTTGTGGTTGCCTTCACAAAATATGCATTCCTTGATTCCCTTTAATTTATTCTCAGAGGATGCATGTAGAGCTGACACTGTACCTGGACTATTCCATTTTGTAGAAACTTTGGTGCTGTGCCTGCCCTTGTCCCCTTGTTTAAGATCCCACTGTGCAAACTCAATTCCCTCTCGTCTTGCTAATTCTGTGTCTAAAAGACTTAACATTTGCTGAAGGGGGATGTACACATGTTCTGCAGAGTGTCCCCTACTTAATTCAAGCAAAGTTGAGCTAGGCAATTTAGACTCCAGTATAGTGACCAACATTATACCATACCTTTCCATTCCTACACCCAAGTTGTCCAGGGACCTAGTTCTAACTTCAAATTCATCATATAACTGCCGTAACTCCTTGACACTATTGGGATTATTAACAGGAGGTATAGCTAAAAGTTCACCGAGGTGGCTTTTAATTAAGATCTCTGGTTTACCAAACCGTTTCTTTAATATATCCCAAACCACATTATAATTAGCCTCTGTTAATGCTAATCCTGCTAATGTCTTTGCTGCCTCCCCTCCCAAGAGGGACTGCAAATAATTAAACTTCTCCACCGCACTTAACACTTGACTAGAATGAACTGCTGACTGAAAACTGTCTGCCCATCCTTACCATTCCTGAATACTCCCAGAAAATGTTTTGAGTAAAAGCCTCGGTAAGTGAACTGCAGATCTGTTAAACTTAACTTCACAAACACCATTTGTTGAGGGTTGTGTCTCATTATTAGACCTGGTCTCTAACTGTACTGAGCTGCTAAACTCTTTTGCTCTGTGGCATAGTTTAATTATATCATCAATAATCTCTTCAAAGTAAATTATGTTATTTTCTATTTCATCCTCTTCTAAAAGAGCCTCAATTTTAACATTTACTTCGCTTAGAGCAACCGTTTTAGTTTCTAATATGGAAAGCTGCGCAGTCACTAAGCTTAAATCCTCTTGCTGTATGGCAGAATCTATAGTGGCAATGACCTTTGTAATTAGACCTTTGTAGGTGCTTCTCCTTTTTTTAAACTTGTTCAATTCATTTGCACTCATCTTCAATGCAAGCAACAATTGGGCTCAATGCCAAATAAGCTGAATTGGCAAAACTACTTAACCAAACTGATCAAACTCAAATTTTGCTTTTTTCAAATAAACTGAATTGCTTGGTTGGGGTACTGACCAACCACCAATATGGAATACCAAATTTTCCACCCGAGTAATTGGCGCACTGAAGTCTGCAACCTTCGCCTACGAATAATAAACCAAAATTAACCAAACAGGTAAAAATGTAGGCACAAAACAACGACAGACGAGTGGCCAAGTTTCGCAATTGGGCGACCAAACTCTCTACCCTGGGACCTTAACTCAATTATGCTCAACCCATCTAGGCCTAACTTGGGCTACAATCTGCACAATCAGAACTTTGCTGGAAAATAGTCACTGACTCAGTCTTGGGCTAGAATCCGGTTCGAAGGACCATGTTATTTTTCCTTTATTTTATTGGGTTCACAATCCCAGCTGAGCCGTGAACGACCAAGCTCTGAAGGGCCAGTTTAACCTACAGCCCAAGTTAAGCTAGACTAAAAACTTACCGACTTGGAGGTCCTATTAGGTCCTACCTCAGGGTTGCTGACTCGATGTGGGCCTACCTTAGGGCTCAGTTGCATAAAATTAAGATAAAAAACAAAAGGGGCACTATTTATGGTCTTCCTTCTAAATCTTGCAACAACAACACAACCTGCACCATTGCACGATGCAACAATCTTGTATCTAAACAACCAAACTGAATTGCAAGAGAGCTCTCTATAAGACCACATCCTGTAAGTGCCGCATTCAAAAAACGAGTAGGAAGGACGCGCAGCGCCCCCAAAAAATTGTCACAAGAGTGCCCAAACAATGATGCCCCAAGAGCTCAAAAATGCTAGCTCTAAATTAAGTGAATTTTTCACTAACCTTACAATTATGAGGTGGATATATATACACCTTAACTTAATATATACAAGCAATGCTGCATCAATCAGCTTAGTCATCATATCGCCTTGGGACAACAATGGCTTTTCCTCTTCGATTTTTAACACTAGGGTTACACCTCGTATTCCACGTTCGCTCATATACCCCCTATAACAACAATTATTACAGAAAATTTTTCAAACCATTACAAATGTCTTGCCAATTAAAAGAACTATCCAGTCCCGTAGCCAGGACTTCCCAAAGGGGGAGGGGTCGAAATTATAGAAAGGCAGACCTTTTGGTGCAACGACCTTGTCAATGCGGAGGGGGTTTAGAGTAGTTCAGAGAAGTTTGTGAAGTTTCAAAAGAAAATGCAAAAAAAATGCGTGTTTATTTACTGAATGATGTTATATATTATATTATCACATCAGAAGTTATAACGGATACAAAAGTGGACCTTTTCTGTCAAGGGGAACGACCCCCCGACCTGGCTACTGGCCTTCTATCAGAATGAGATCAATAAAAATAGTGATATGGTTGCACCAGTACTAAGGACACGTATGAAAATCACTGCAACTACAAATTTGGAAGGACAATGTATAGGGATAGACTCAAAATAGAATTTGAATAAAATAACCGTGATCTATTTACAAAAACAAAATGTTTTCAGAGGCATACACATCATTTAAATAGGGCACTTGAAAAAAATTGAGTCGGGGTGGTGGGGACGTTGCCGACCCCCTCCCCCTAGATCCGTCCTTGTCTTTAATATTCCATAAAGGCGTATAGAATTTAGAGTGGTTTGTTCTAAGTAACTTTAAGTGTAGATTCTTAGTATTTTATAGTGAAGTGACCAAATATTTCTTGGAAAAACTTCAATCATCATTTGCTCTTCAACGTGTGACATTTGAAATAAGTATATACATATATATATATAATTAATTTCACAATTAAACACGTGAAATGAATGAATGATGCAAGGAAAAAGGAAAAATTATCCCAAGGCCTTTCGTGTATTCAGCAATAAACCTCGTCAGGGAATGAAGAGAGAAGGCAAGATGATCAAAATGTATGATACATTAAAATAAAGAGAGATTAGCACAAGGTTTACAAACACTGATTAAAGGCAAGAGACATTTCAGCAAAATAATGTTAATGTTATACATTCCCGAACTGTTGTTGAAATTATTTTTGAAATAAATGAGTGCACATTCTAGAATATTCCTCTCAATTACATATGTTTTTAAGGGGAACTTTAGAACTCTCCCATTTAATACTATGATTACATCTACACAAAGCCAACTGTATTATCTGGGTTACTCTTTATTAGGCGAGATTTAACCGTATTATTCTTATGGACTACGTTCATACCAATTGTTTTAAGAAAGGTCGAAAGATATTTAAAATTTACATGGTAAGGTAGGCTCAGAATATTTTTATGATCAAATTCATTTACAATTACATTATAATACCGATTTTTAGCTTTCCTAAGACAGTTATCTAGAATCACCTCCGTGATGCGTTCAGCACACTCGGAAGGGCCTCGGCCACGGAAACTAATAATTCCATGTGAAATCACAGAAGTACTGCCTAATGGCCTCCCAATCAGCGGCGCCAAAGTGCCAAAGGCGTCTTCTCTTGGGAGGATCCAAAGGCCGAATTGGAGCGATAGGATAGGAAACATATGAGATTGTGGTCGGAGGAGCCCAACGAAGAAAAAAGTTTGATAGAGTATAAAGAGGGATGAAAGGTAAGAAATAAATCCAGAATGTTGGGCCTATCTCCAAGGCGATCGGAGATACGAGTAGGGTGCTGCACAATCTGCTTTTAGTCACTTAGGATAGAATAGTTGTAAGCTGTTTCACCAGGAATGTTAGTGAAATGGGAGGAAAGCCAAAGGTGGTGGTGAACATTGAAATCTCTTGAAATGGAAATTTCAGCAAAGGGAGAACGGGATAGAATGTATTCCACTTTGGAAGTGAGGTAGTCAAAGAATTTTGGATAGTCAGTAGAATTAGGAGAAGGGAAACAGCAGCACAGATGTATTTAGTTTGAGATTGGCATGTAAGCCATAGCCAGAGGGAGGATTTGAGTTTGGAAATACGATAACAAGTTAGGTCATTACGTACAGTTGCGCTCATCATTCGTAGGATACACTGGTCCCTATTTACCTTAAATTTACCTTAAAGCGCTTCTGCCTCAAGGGTGCGCTGCTCCCTCGAAGTCCGCTCAGCGCCTCCTGAGGCGGGGCCACGACGGGGTCGCCACCCCTCTTTTCTCTCGCTCCTGCCATACGATTTGGTCCCCTATTGAATTTGTGGGGGCTGGTCTGGCAGAGGAATACCCTGACACTGTTGGTTGGTCGGGTATGTTGGCTAAAAACATGTCCAAGTGTTTTTTAAAAGTATCTACTGGGACTGCACTTATGTCTCTAAGGTACTGAGGCAAGGAGTTAAACAGGCGAGAACCCTGCCTAGAGATACTATTATATTGAAGGGTTTGAATCCTTCTCAGACTGTTTGGTGGGAGGTGATATTTTTTACACATTCTTCCAGTTCTTGTTAAGGTGGGCACAATTGGTTCAGTATTGGGGGCAACTAAAAGCCCTTCTAGAATTTTCCAGGTGTAGATTAGAATGTATCTCTCAAACCTTCTCTCTATGGAATAAAGGTTGAGGCCTCTGAGCCTATCCCAGTAGTTTAATTTGTTTTTACTCACCTGTTGCCCATCAGGTTGTTTAATATACGAGGTAAAGGTTCTTTGTAGGCCCTCAATTTTTTGCAATTCATTTTGTTTGTGGGGAAACCATAATTGAGAGCAGTAGTCAATGCGTGGAAGGACAAGTGATTTACACAGGGTAAGCATGGTCATACTGTCCCTAGTTCTGAATGTCCTCAGTATATATCCTATTAGTTGTTTGCATGATGAGGTTACTTTGTCAATGTGCCTGTTGAATGTTGCATCTTCAGATAATATAATCCCTAGATCCCTGACATGATCAGTTTGTACAATATCTTTTCCTGTGGGTCCAGTGTAGTTGAATTGTTCTTTCAGGTATTTATTTGGTCCATACTTAATTAGTTCAAATTTGTCTTCATTGAAGGCCATATTGTTTGCATCTGCCCATGCATATATAGTTTGTAGATCTTTTTGTAGCTCTACACAGTCTTCTTTTTCTGTAATTGGTCTTAGTATTCTGGTATCATCTGCGAATGACAGGAGAGAGCTTCCTAGGTTACAGTTTATATTGTTTAGCATTATAATGAATAGAATTGGTCCTAGTACTGTGCCTTGCGGCACTCCACTAATCACCTCTTTTTCTATAGATCTTGCTCCATTTACAATTATTTGTTTTCTGTCAGAGAGAAAGGCATGGATCCATTTTCCTATTTTTCCACAAATACCAAGTTCTTTTAGTTTATGGAATAATATACCATGGTCAACCTTGTCAAAAGCTTTTGCAAAGTCTAGATAGATGACATCAACATTGTGGTTTTCTCCCAAATATTGTAGGATTGTATTGCAATGGTCTATAAGTTCAGTAAGGCAGGATCTCTTGTGTCTGAAGCCATGTTGAAAGTCTTCTAAGAGATGTTCATTTTCTATAAAACTGACAATGTGCCTTTTCAGGACTTTCTCAAATTTTAATAATATGGGAAGTCAAAGATATGGGTCTATAGTTCTTGGCTTCCTTTCTTTTGCCTCCTTTGTAGATTGGGGTAATATTTGCTTGTTTCATGATTGGTGATATTCTACTGGTGTCTAGTGAGGATCTCCACAGGATTTTCAAAGGCAGAGATAAAGTATGTTCGCATTCCTTAAGAATCTTGGCTCCAATTCCATCTGGACCAGGGGCTGAACTCCCCGGTAGCTCTGTTATTGCCTGTTGTATATCTCTAGTGGTTATTTGTATATCTTCCAATAATGGTCTGTCTTGGTCATTTTCTTCTCTATCAAAAAATGCTGTAGTTTTTATTTTCTTTGCTACTACAGGGGTAGTCCAGCTTAAAGCATATCGAGATTGTAGAATGTTTGCCATTTCCTGTGTATTAGATGTGAGAGTTAGTCCATCTTTAGCAAGCAATGGGCCAATGCTCGTTTTGATAACTGCTTTGCGTTTAGCATAGCTAAAGAAGAATTTGCTATTTTCCTTTATAGTGCCAATAGCTTTGTGTTCATTATCAATATTCTCTCTTATGGTTGACTCCTTTATTTTAAGTTCTAACATCAGTATCTGATTCCGGATGTTACTATGTCTTGTATCACTTAATTGCTTTGTCAGTTGTTTAGATAGCTTTGTTCTCTTTCTCATAAGTGTCCTTCTGTATCTGTGCTCTTTTGTCCTGTGCTTCTGTGCACTATCGTTTTTCTTTGGTGTGTGTTTGTATAATGCTGATGACAGCAGGTATTGTATTCTACTCCAGCATTCTTCTGGCTTTAGGTTTTCTAATTCATCTTCCCAGTTTATTTCTCCCAGACAGTTATTTATTGATGTCCAGTCTGACTTGTGCAGGTTTAGGTCAGAGTATGGCAAGTTCGTTTGGCATGGGTCTTGCTTACATTTGTGGAGGGACAAGTTTGTGAATATGTGCATGACATTGTGGTCGGAGTGTATAGTTGGTGTTATAACAATGTGGTCAATTGTAGTTGCATTATTTGTCAGCACTAAATCTAGGATATTATTTTTTCTAGTTGGGCAGTGGACATGTACTGGGAGCAGTTTTTCCATAAACTCATTCAGGTGTTTTGATTTGGACCTTTTTGTCCCTGATTTCATACCACCATATTGGTTCCAGGTGCAATTTGGGAGATTAAAGTCTCCTGTAATGATTAAGTCTCTTGTTGAGTCTACAATAGCTGGGCATTGCCTGATTTTTTCCAGGACTTCAGTGAGCTCTAGATGGGAGCTATCTGGGGGGCTATAGATATTCACTAGTATTATGTCTTCTTTATTTATGCTGAGCATGATGATTAGGAGTTCACAGGCTCCATTTGAGTATGCCATGAGCAGTTCACTTTGTATGTTTTCGGGGATGTACATCAGGACACCACCATTTAGACGGTCTTCTCTGTCACATCTATGGGTGGTGTACCCTTTGATTGCAATTTCACTACTCATGATCATGGGGTTCAGGTGTGTTTCTGTGAGAGCTATAACTGTGCTAGTAGTGTTTTCCACTAGGGTCTCATCCTGAGGGTTTCTCACTTTTTCAGCAAGCTCTGCATTTGCAATGTTAATTTCCTCCTCCTGTAACTCACCTGCCAGTTCTACTTCAAGCTCTTCAAATTGCCTGTCATAGTCATCGCAAATTTGACGAGCACATCTAAAGCATGAGAATTTTCTTTTTGAATTTTGAAGGATGAGCAGGAAATAAATAGGTAGTGCACTACAAATGTAGTGTATCCATAGTCTGCAGTCATCACATTTTAATGCATGTAGGCTGCAGTCTAATGCACATTTTATGCATGGGTTTCTGTTTTTGTTTTCTTCCTCTGCCATGTTGACTTGCATACTGGTTTTAGTGTGGAGAATAGTCACCAGTGAGTCCATTTCTTTTGCAGATATTCGTAGATATTAAAATATCTTGCAAGGTTTAAGTTTATTGTTTGTTATTTGTTATTTACTTTTATTAATTATTTATTTATTATTTATATACACTAGTCCGTATATACACTGTATATACATAAAAGTTGTATGTATGTATTTAAGGTCTATTCGAATTTCTTAATATCGTGTGAAATTTATAAAATATAAAAAAAGCTTGGCAATATACAGTAGATTGAAAAAGGAACCGAAATCTAGTACCTATTTCCTGTCTCCTTTGAATGTGCATGACTCAGTCGGCATTTTCATGTATACATTATAAGCACACACACACACACACACACACACACACACACACACACACATATATATATATATATATACCAAACAACAACAGACTGGTTGGTCCCTACGAGGCTGTCTGTTTAAGAAGGAAGGTTGAAAGATGTCAGGAAATTTCAAGACAAGTGAAAGTCTAGAAGCAAAGCTAAGAGAAAATTTGAAAGGAAGGAAAGAAATTTAAAGTAAAGAGGAGGGAATCCGAGTGAAAACTCTACAATATTTTTATGTGCTAACAAATGCCTTCTAACTGCGGGTGTAAGGCAAGATAAGCATCTAGTCTCTTTTTAAAGGATTCGATCGAATTACTTTGAACTATGCTAGCTGGCAATCCATCCCACAAATTAACTAGACGACTGAAGAAAAAAAATTTAGGTTCATTAGAATTAACATGTTTACCCACAAATTTAAAACCATTACCGCGAGTTCTATTTGCATTTGTGAAGGTGAAATATTTTTCGGTGTTGACATTATCAAAACATTTAATCATTTTAAATACCTGGATTAACCTCATCTAATACACCTTTTTACAAGTGAGAATAATTTTAACGTTTCTAAACGGGCAGCGTATTTGTTTCTTAGTCAAAGAATCATTTTAGTAGCCCGTCGCTGCACTCGCTCCATTCTGTCTATGAAACTGAACGCAGTAGTAAGGAATTATATAATGTTAGCATTGTTTTCTCCGACTTAAATTCAAAATTATCTACCAATAAATCCAAATATTCTATTTGCTTCTCTAACTGCTTCTATACATTGCTTCCTCAGTTTAAGAGTGTCGGCAACAATAATACCTAAACCTTTCTCTTCCGTAACACTTGTAGTGGCAGAGACGTTTGTAAATACTTTCGCGATGTTCCATCGACATAGCCACGACTAAGATGACGTCACATCGTGAGGAATCACTCGAGGCATGTTCTTATGCTTTGCCTCACACCTCAACCTCGTTACAAGGACTACCCCAAGCATTCCTACGTCACCATCGCACCGCCTCAACTCTCTCTCTTCGAAGAACCAGTGGCACGAGAGCTACCATCATGTAAACATCATTATGGAAAACTGATACATGTGGGTAGTTGGGAGGTAACGGAAATGGTCCACTGAGTAGGTGGGTAGTTAATCTAACAATTATTAAACTCTTTTTATGTCAATAACTGGGTGGATGAAACCAATTGGTTGCTCATCAGAGTTATTCTCCACACTAGTATTTGTATACTGTGTGATAGAGCGTGTTCGATAGTTATGGAAAAACTATACGCGCTCACAACATGGTATCATATGTGGTACATTTATTTCATAATTAAATATAAATTATTAATTAATTGAATTAAATATCTATACAAAATTGCCTCGGGATTGGCGACATAGCCTATTGGGAATGAAATAATTGAATTGCCATACGTACAAGAACCTGTATGTATGAATCAGCCCCACATAGCAACAAGAAAACCCAATTTATTTTAGTCTACCAAAAAGAAGTAGACACAACAAAATCTTGCTAGATCGGCAAATAATAATGAAAATACAAGCGAACCAAGGAACGGCTCTCAGGGCTGTTTATTCCAAGCAAACGCTTTAAACTGGGAAAACGTGTCTAAATTTTCCCTCAAGTCCTGAGTGAATTCCTTATAATATAAAACCTAATGACGATAAAAGGATAGGCCTATTCCTTCAGGGGTTTATATAGTGACTGCCTATATTAATTACCTTAAGTAAATTCGCCGCGTAACCCCATCGTGGCGGCCCTACACCGAAAATGACCGTCACGCCCTACATCGAAACAAACAAAGACCCAGCAAAAATAAGGTGAGCAATTTCAGTTTTTCAATACATAAGCTTTCCCAACTCCCGATGCTAGAATTACCGTAATCAATATAAATATAAAGAGGTCCTTTAAAGACCTACATATTTATAACTCTCTAACGAAAAAGCATAGGGCTTTTGTCGGTAACCCTCCACTGACGTCTGTTGGAAATTTCCAACGGATGAGGGCACAGGCAATCAACCCATAGCCCTATATAGTTTTTTCAAATGGTGGCCCGTGTGGGGAACTAACCCCTCTAAAATTTACACTGACACACGCAGTGGCTAGGCTTAACTCAGTAGGCCTAACCCTAATTTCAACCGTAACCCCACTATAGTTTTCATATGGTGGCCTAAGCAACTGGGAACCGATTCCTTTACCTTTACACTAATCGAAAACAAAGGCTTGTTCATTTAACAGGCATAACTTATTTTAGGTCCTAAAAATAATAGGCCCGCAACATTAAGCCTATTTAATAGGTCCTACTCTTCAAATTCAAAACTAAGCCTTGTTAATTTAACAGGCTTAACTCATTTGAGGTCCTATAAAATAATAGGCCCAAACATAAGCCTACTTGGTAGGCCCACCTAACTTTACCTTACATAATAGGCCTACCTCTTAAAGTAGGCCTTACTCTTTACACTCAAGGCCTATCCTAACTAAAAACATTGTGAATTTTTAATTTAACCTGTGGCGCAGGTTATATAAAAAACTTATTACTGTACAGTAATTTAACTTGCTCAACATCATAAAAATTAAACTCAGAACTTTAACACTAACAACAATTATGGAAGACTTGGACAAAAGGGTAAGAAACACAGACCTTGGGGCTACGGCACCATCTCAAAATCACAAAAAATTAATGAGGAAAAAATCAGCACGTAAAGGTGTCATCACCAAACTGTACAATGATTTCAAACAAAAGGAACCTACAAGATATGATCTTGAAACAACATTAAATTCTATTACTCGTTACAAACAAGACATTTTCATACTAGATGAAGACATAATTACAGAAATTGATGACACAATTGAACTAACAGATGATGAGTATTCTACTCTCCTACTTGACAATGAAAATTACATTACAAAAATTAACAACTATATTTCTGAAATTCAAAACCAACTTGATGAGTGCAAAAAAGAAGACACATACGAAAGCTTCTTAGAAGCTACAAGAAATGCTTCATTTAGCCCTCCCAATGTGGCTGAGGGCAATGAACTAAAATCAAAATTGCCTACACTTGCAGTACCCACTTTTGAGGGTGACAGAGCCAAATTTCAATCTTTTATTGAAAAATTTCATAGCCTTATAGGTAATAAAAACTACATTACAGATGTTGATAAATTTAGTTATTTAGTGAACTATCTGAAAGGCCCAGCCTTAAGATTAGTGGAATCACTACCAGCCATAGGTGCTTCTTATTCTGTAGCAATAGAATTACTTAACAGAAATTACATGAATAAGGATGAAATTATACATGATTTGGCTCTTAAAGTAATGAACATGCGAACCCCAAAAGACAACTATGGTGACCTCTTTGATTTTTACTGTGAGTTTG
This sequence comes from Bathynomus jamesi, assembly GCA_023014485.1. Lineage (NCBI taxonomy): Eukaryota > Metazoa > Arthropoda > Malacostraca > Isopoda > Cirolanidae > Bathynomus > Bathynomus jamesi. Next base: position 736,266 of record JAJOZX010001017.1, on the reverse strand, counting down.
AATGTCTCATGGGACAACTTAAAAACAATAATTTAAACATTGCAGAAACAGCTTGGATCATTCAAGCTGTTGTTTTTGAAAAGCTCCCTTCTAAAGTCAAAGAGATATTTCATCAGAGGACAACTGACATATACCCTAGCCTTAATAAACTAAGAGAAGATTTCCCAACTGTACTAGCACTTTACAAATCAAGTTACACACACCCAAAATTTAACACAGAACAAAAAAAACCAACAATGCAGAAAACCAAAAACCTAACAAAAGATTTCAACACTTACCAGTTACATCAAAACACAACCGCAAAACTCAATTTGCAGAAAATAAAGTGACAGAAAAAGACTCAAAGACTCCTACTCTGCAAAACTTTAATGTAGCTACTTTTGAGTATAATCCCATACCATGCAAATTTTGTTTTAGCAGTGAACATAATTCTACAAATTGTCCCAAATACAAAGACTTTACAGCAAGGTCAAAACGTTGTGAACAACTAAACTTATGCAAAAAATGCACTGGATCAGGGCACCAAAAGTCAAATTGCAAATCAAATTTGATATACAATTGTAAGTTTTGCAACAGTTTTGACCATGTTACCCCTATGTGTAATACACACACAGACATTGGAAAAACTGACAAACATTATGAACAAACACCCAAATCAAACCAAAACAAACAGAAACAAACCAAAAATGCTATGAATGGACATATCAGTTCATCTAGCATTAACCACAATTCAAAAATTCTTTTACCAACCACAACTTTGGAAATCCAAAACAAAAGAGGACAAATAGTACAGGTTAGGTGTCTTTTAGATACCTGCTCACAACAAACATTTGTAACTAAACAACTGATAGAAAAATTGGGACTTCAAAACCAACAAGGAGATGAAGATCTCTCTATTTCATCATTTATCAATAAAAACCCAGTACAAGCCAGTTTTAAAACTGCAAATATATAACTTTAACTCTTTGATGAAACATTTAAAACCCTTAAGGTTGTTGTTGTGGACAAAGTAGAACAAGAAAAAATACAAATAGCTGGGTTAAAACAAGCTTTGCTCCAACTTCAAAATAAATACACGATAGCTGATAAAACCCTTAATGCAGATGTAGTTGATGATATACATATGCTCATGGGGGCTGACTATCTTCATCTGGTCCATAGAGGCATCATTAAAATTGGAGATGGAATAGCCATACAAACTCCCACAGGTATTGCTCTTTTGGGTGACATAACTAAATACCATCTTACTACTGACACAGAAAACACAGAACATGAACAAAATTTACGCAAAACAAAATCACCACAGTCACAAATTTCTGACTATGTGACAAACTCGAACTACAAAAACACTGTCATAATCCCACATCATTTTGAAAATGATTCCACATTGGATGAAGGGTTACAGCAGTTATGACTATTAGAATCAGTTGGCATAAAGGACAGTACTATTACACATGAAGACCAATTGATGACAGAACAATTTAAGGATACATTACAACACAGAGACAATCAATACTATGTGGAGCTGCCTTGGAAAACACCTTGTCCAGAAATAATGGACAATTTGAAAGTAGCTAAGGCACATCTGTATAAAAATTACAGAAAACTAAAAAATGACAATCTTTTAGAACAATACAACAACATATTCAAGGAACAAATAGAAAGGGGCTTCATTGAAGAAGTTACTGATGAACCCTTTAAAAAACGAGGTTGTCATTATTTAACACACAGGGGAGTTTACAGAGAAGACTCATCCACAACTAAACTAAGAGTAGTATACAACTGTAGTTTAAAAGACACAAATTCTGTTAGTTTAAATGATTGTCTCATGGAAGGCCCAAACCTTGTCTCAGATCTTGTAAAAATTCTCCTTTGCTTCCGTTTAGACAATTATGCAGTACAAAGTGACATAGAAAAAGCATTCCTCTGTATAAATTTGAAGCTTGAGTATGATAAAAATCATCTCAGGTTTTTGTGGTTGAATGATCCACATGACCTTAACAAAGGTTTCAAAACCTACAGATTTAAAGTAATTATTTTTGGAGCAAATTGCTCTCCAAGTATTCTTGCTTTAACAATTAGAAACCACCTAAACTTATTTCAAGAGGACTTAACAGTTCAGTTTTTAAAACAAAACTTTTATGTGGATAACCTCATTGGTTCCACTGTAACTGAAGAGGAATTGCTTGAAATTTACCAAATGTCACAACCCATAATGAAGCAAGGAAATTTTGGATTGAGAGAATGGGTTTCTAATTCTCCTAAATTAAATGAACAAATAACAAAAGACAACAATGGGAACATTGAACCAAACAATTACACGAAAACACTTGGAATGCTTTGGTTTTTAAAACAGAATTCTGAACACGATGACACTCTTTGCACGAAGAGTTATAACTTAAATCCAAATGCCAATACAAAAAGACAAGTGCTTTCAGAATCATCCAAAATTTTTGACCCCATTGGATTATATTTACCAGCAACCATAAGATCCAAAATCCTTTTGCAAGACTTATGGAAAAAGAAAATTGATTGGGATGAACCACTTTCAGTGGAAGACCAACTTCATTGGAAAAAATTAGCCACAGACTTGAACAAAGTTCAAGACATCTACGTACCAAGATGTGCTGGCTACAGATTGAAATCGCAAACACTACACATTTTTACAGATGCCAGCACACAAGCTTATGGGTGTTGTGCCTATTTAACAAGTGAAAATGAAAGTAACTTGGTTTATTCAAAGGCAAAAGTGGCACCCTTAAACCAAAAGAAAACTGTACCACAACTTGAATTATTAGCTGTCTCATTGGGAGTTAAAACAGCAAACTTTCTTTCACAAGTGTATAAAGAAGTTGACATAACAAACATTTACTTATGGACAGACAGTCAAATTTGTCTAACATGGGTGACCAACACAGATACAACTTCTTGCAAAAATATTTGTGAAAAACAGACTAACAGAAATCAAAACTGCAAACACAAACCTTGGTATCAAATTTAGGTACATAAAAACAAAGGAGAATCCTGCAGACTTTTTGACAAGAGGGCTCTCTTACAAGCTGTTGAAAACAAATAAAATCTGGTATGAAGGGCCCGAATGGCTAACATGTGAGGATCTTTGGCCAGCCAAAGTAGTTAACCTCACACTCAACTCTACAACAACTGAAAAGATCACTGAGGACAAACCTATATTTGACTATCACCTTTATTCAGACCTAAACAAACTCTTGAGAATTACAGTCTATTGCTGCAAGTTTGTCAATAGCTACCTTCTCAAACACTGTCCTCAGAAAGCCTTTTCTAACTTAACAGAAACTGCAACAAAATACTGGCTCAAACAGATACAAGCTTCAGAATTTGACAAGGAGTTGAAGTATCTTAGGTCCAGTAGCACATTAAACAAAGGTATTCCTTCACTTGTCATGGATCTAAATCTGTACCTGGATACAGAGGGTCTGATAAGGTGTAAAGGAAGGCTTAACAAGTCAACTTTGACTTACAACTCTAAGCACCCAATTCTTCTTCCAAGGAGAAATCACTTCACAAAACTCATCATCAGGGATACCCACAACAAAATACACCACATGGGAGTCCCACAAACCCTGACAGAGCTGAGAAAGACTTACTGGCTACCAAAGGGTAGAACTGAAACAAAGAAAATTCTAAACACATGCATTCCTTGTAAACGTATCCATTCACGACCTTTAAGACCCAAGCCCTCCAGACCTACCTGTGGAACGAGTAACATTTACTCGGCCATTTGAAACCACGGGTATTGACTACACTGGAGCGGTAAATGTGAGTTTTGGAGACAAAATGGATTCAAAGGAATACAAAGTGTACATAGTACTCTTCACCTGTGCTGCCACACGTGCCATATGTCTAGACATAGTAGAAGATCTGACAGCAGAAGCTTTTATTGCTGCTTTCAGACGATTTTGTGCACACAATTCTGTACCCAAAACTATATGGTCAGACAATGCCACATACTTCAAATCTGGTGAAAAAATTATTCATCAGATTTGTGACAATGAAACAGTACAAACTCATTTAACCAAACACAACATAACCTGGAAGTACATTCCTGTTAATACACCATGGTATGGTTCAATTTGGGAAAGAAACATACAAACTGTAAAGAACTGCCTTAAAAAGACTATTGGGACAAAACATCTACAACTTTTTGAACTCATGACTATTCTGTCAGAAATTGAAAATGTTGTCAACAACAGACCATTAACTTATGTGGGAGATGGTATTAATGAGCCAGAACCTCTCACACCAAACCACCTAATTAAGGGAGAAACAGTAAACATGTTACCAGAATCTGAACATAACAGTACAGAGGATCCAGATTGGGAAATAGGACACAAAGAACTCAACAAAAAATACAAACATTTGACACAAATCAAGACTCAATTTATAACAAAATGGAGAGAAGAATACCTAACAAGTCTTAGAGAAAGACATAAACAATTAACAAAACAAAGTTGGAATGATTCAGTCAAAATTGGGGACATTGTGTTGATACATGACAAGACACCAAGACAACATTGGTCAATGGGAAAAGTCTTGGAACTCAAAACTGGTGAAGACGAAGTTACCAGGGTTGTAAAACTGAAAACAGCAACTGGTGAAACCACCAGAGATATCACATTACTATATCCTTTGGAGTGTGGGGCTAAATTAGAACCATTACCCCAAAGGATGGATCAGGATACTATTGGGGAGGAATCTCTCAATGTGCCTGATGTAACTCAGACTAAACCAGACAGGCCTCAAAGAAAGACTGCTTTGAAAGCCAGACAACTTTTACAAGAAAAAATTAAGACTGGTGACTTATAAAACTTACACAAACTGAGCAAAGTTAAAATGCTTAATAACTTTACTTTAATCCCATAAATTTCCTATACCTAAAGGGAGTCAAACTGATTGACATAACTTTAACTAAACTTGAGAAGTTGGCCTCTTGAACTTTCATATTTGAATAGGTCTTGAGTAACCTCTCTCTTCCTAAATTTCTACTTCATTCTTTTGATCCATTTTTACATGTTTTACACAGTTTGTCAAAAAATTTTGATCTATAACATACAAATTTTTCTCCGGCCCCCCCCAGTATATGGAAAAACTATACGCGCTCACAACATGGTATCATATGTGGTACATTTATTTCATAATTAAATATAAATTATTAATTAATTGAATTAAATATCTATACAAAATTGCCTCGGGATTGGCGACATAGCCTATTGGGAATGAAATAATTGAATTGCCATACGTACAAGGAACCTGTATGTATGAATCAGCCCCACATAGCAACAAGAAAACCCAATTTATTATTTAGTCTACCAAAAAGAAGTAGACACAACAACAACAAAAATCTTGCTAGATCGGCAAATATAATGAAAATACAAGCGAACCAAGGAACGGCTCTCAGGGCTGTTTATTCCAAGCAAACGCTTTAAACTGGGAAAACGTGTCTAAATTTTCCCTCAAGTCCTGAGTGAAATCCTTATAATAATAAAACCTAATGACGATAAAAGGATAGGCCTATTCCTTCAGGGGTTTATATAGTGACTGCCTATATTAATTACCTTAAGTAAATTCGCCGAGTAACCCCATCGTGGCGGCCCTACACCGAAAATGACCGTCACGTCCTACATCGAAACAAACAAAGACCCAGCAAAAATAAGGTGAGCAATTTCAGTTTTTCAATACCATAAGCTTTCCCAACTCCCGATGCTAGAATTACCGTAATCAATATAAATATAAAGAGGTCCTTTAAAGACCTACATATTTATAACTCTCTAACGAAAAAGCATAGGGCTTTTGTCGGTAACCCTCCACTGACGTCTGTTGGAAATTTCCAACGGATGAGGGCACAGGCAATCAACCCATAGCCCTATATAGTTTTTTAAAAATAGTAAACATACACTACCGAACAACCAACCAACAAAAAACGCTGGTGGAAAAAGCCGGGAGAGGAGAAGGAACTGGTGGGAAGGAAGATGGTATGGCGGACGAAGGGGCTTGAAGATAATAAAAGATCTCCACCAGCAAGTACGCTCTCAAAAATTGAGCAAAGAGAAGAGGGACTGTCTAATAACACTCAGTAAGTGATCAATTGTGTTTTTGAACCCCAGTTTGGGGATTGACCAATAAGCTCCGTCAATTAAATTAGGCCTACATTGTGGTCTAAGACCTAGCACCAAACTCATAGCTTAACAAAGGATAAGATAAATTACCCTAACCTAATTTGGTGAGGAATCCTACTATGGACCTCAATTTACTCTGCCCGCTCTGGCCCATTTCCGGAATCTCTAGGCTGACCCCTACAAGGCTAGGTTTAACCTACTCTATAGTTAGACTGGAGATATTAGGGGTGGGTTAATTGGGGACCAATTCATACAGAGCATTTTTCACATCATTGTGCAGGCCCCATTTTGGCCTGGTGTCATTCACTTACCCTTTATATAAAGAGTAATCATTACCTCGCCGTCCTCGCATGTTATTACTATTGAAGTCATTATTCAAGTGCACATTTAATCTCAACTGTAAACAATCAACTTTTGTTTTGTCTCATTCATAAATCATTTATTTTGCTTAATAAAGGAAGAAAATTCATTCATCAATCACCCCCAATTAATAACATTATTTGATCTGAAAAGATCATGATGACCTCATCCTTATCAATCATAATCACAAGCATCATCATTAACAATAAATCATAACCATTATTATTATGAATATTCCTTCCGCTATACAGTCATCAGTGTCTTGTCGCGCATAGAATACTTTTCTTTCTGCCGATACGCGTTGAATTTGTGACGGTGAATTTGTATGCGTAAATCTCATATCAAAATGTAAATAAAAAATGGTAGAAAGAAAGGGTGAAGTGATTTCGAAATCGATTTAATTTCGCGTAAAGATTTAAATCTTTTAAAATGAAGACCTACAAAAGTAAAGTGATCTGATACCCAAGGTAGAGACGAAGGCTGAGTGCATTACACTGGTCTACAAATTTTGAAAAAGTTTGTGCTTCGGAGATAAAATGTGTTTCCTATTATGGATTTTGGGGTGCTGAAAACGAATATGACCATAAAAACAGTCGATTGGCTACAGTTTCCAAGAAAATTTAAGTTACACATTTTGCGTATATGTATACCATATGTTAGTAACATACCTGTATAATGCAGTCACTTATATTGATTCAACCCGTCGCTTCTTTGCTTGTCTCCTGTATTCAACTTCTGGAGCATCTCTTGTTATTGTCCAGCAGTAGTTTGCTAACAATGATGGACTCCATTTCCCCTAGTAGCGTTTCTCCATCGCTGAGATATCCTGGTGGAAACGTTCACCATGTTCATCGCTGACTGCTCCGCAGTTGGCCGGAAAAAATTCCAGGTGCAGGTTTTCCACCAGCTCCCTGTAATTGTCAGCTTTGGTATTTCCGAGAAAATTGGTTGCTACTAACCGGAAAGCATTCTACGCTGTCTTCTCCTCACCACCTAGGATACGGTCGAACTCCTCATCTCTAAGAAGCTCACGGATCTGTGGACCAACAGATACACCCTCCTTGATTTTTGCTTCACTGAGCTTTGGGAATTTACCACCGAGGTACTTAAAAGCTGCCCCCGTTTTATCCATAGCCTTAACAAAATTTTTCATGACGCCCAGTTTGATGTGTAAGGGTGGTAACAAAATCTTGCTCGATTCTACAAGTGGAGGATACTGAACATTTTTTGTTCCAGGTTCGGAGTGGCCAATCCTTCTTGATGTAATGAGAAGTCCTAGCCCGACTATCCCATTCACACAGAAAACAGCAATACTTAGTGTAGCCCGGCTGCAGTCCAAGCACGATAGCAATTTTATAAATAAGATTACATTTTACGTTAAATTATATGGTTTGAAACAATAAAAAAAAAGAAACGAAAATTTTTTTTTTCTCAATTCTCTCAGCGCGCGGTTAGTATTACCCGCGCAGCTGTTTTGTCGCAAACGAAATCATTTTTTCGCTCCACGTCACTCGCCAATTATTTTTAGCTCTAATGAACATGGCATATGGCGAGTGGCATGACGTCATAATGTGTGGATGACTCATGCTAACATTTCATTGTGAGATTAAAGCCTAGCTAGCCTTACATTGAGATCTATAAATAGCTATCACATCCTGCACTATCTGATTACACTTTATTCGTCACCAAATGAAGAGCGTACGTCAGTCCAGTGTAATCTAATATTTTGCCTGCCTTATTTATCGTTGGCAACCTCGAAGAGTTAGAGCAAATGTCTGCCAAACAGTATCAAGTTACGTAGTATTTCAAGTTCATAGACCGACTTTGTCATTCATACAGAAAACAGCAATACTTAATGTAGCCCGAATGCAGTCGAAGATCTGTCTACAACTTGTCAGTCACCACAAACCTGCCACTGATGTTTGGCATAGTTTATGCAGTTCTAAAGTTGCAAATTCATGTTGTCATATGTTTCCTTCATGTGGACTGCATGACCAACTGGAATTGATGGCAATACGTTGCCAACATGCAACAAAACACCTTTTAGATTCAACTTCGATAAATCAATGAACACCTAAGCGAATCAGGATCCTGTACATAACATTACGTAATCACGAATCTATAAATAGAACTTTGAAATCTGATTCCTCAGTTTGTGTTTTGCCTTTGCAGTGAATAGTCGTGTCTCTTTTGTCATACTTAGTGTTTACATCATGTATCGTCCTCGTACATTTATTCGCCGTCGAAGAGGTGGCCGTTTGTTCCATCGCCGGATATATCGAAGACGTTACAAAAGGAAGATGTTTAGTGCTTCTATGAAATTTGTTTATATGGATAAAAATACGTTAGGAGTTAATACTGATGGCATATATACTTATCTTTAGATTTATTGAGTGTACAGGCTAAGACTACTATTTTAAATTTTAATTATTATAGAGTTACTGGGGTTTCAATTCAAAGTATTCCTCAGATGAATATGTCTGGTTATGTTATTAATTTTGAAGATTCGGTAGGTCGTAAGAAAGACATTGTAGAAAGGAATCCTACTGTAGGGATATCACCTGTTCCCTATTTAATTGTTCCCCATGCTGTATTATGGGAACCTAATATGGATGCCTCTCATAGTGCCAAGCAAGTTATGGCTCATCCTAGAACTAAGTGGTTTTCTCCCTTTAGGGGTTTTCGCATGTATCGTAGGCTTAATACTATTTGTGAATTAGGTGCATCTATTACTGCCCAGTTTCCCCGTAGTTTAATTAAATTTTCTACTAATGATCTAACTAAAAAATTAGGTCGTATTTATGTTGGGAAATATACTCCTGAGGTTGCTTATCAAAATGAATATGCTTTTAATTTTATAAATAAGATTACATTTTATGTTAAATTATATGGTTTGAAACAATAAAAAAAGAAACGAAAATTTTTTTTTCTCAATTCTCTCAGCGCGCGGTTAGTATTACCCGCGCAGCTGTTTTTTCGCAAACGAGATCATTTTTTCGCCCCACGTCACTCGCCAATTATTTTTAGCGCTAATGAACATAGCATATGGCGAGTGGCATGACGTCATAATGTGTGGATGACTCATGCTAACATTTCATTGTGAGATTAAAGCCTAGCTAGCCTTACATTGAGATCTATAAATAGCTATCACATCCTGCACTATCTGATTACACTTTATTCGTCACCAAATGAATAGCGTACGTCAGTCCAGTGTAATCTAATATTTTGCCTGCCTTATTTATCGTTGGCAACCTCGAAGAGTTAGAAACTCGCCAGAGTTAGAGCAAATGTCTGCCAAACAGTATCAAGTTACGTAGTATTTCAAGTTCATAGACCGACTATCTCATTCATACAGAAAACAGCAGTACTTAATGTAGCCCGAATGCAGTCGAAGATCTGTCTACAACTTGTCAGTCACCACAAACCTGCCACTGATGTTTGGCATAGTTTATGCAGTTCTAAAGTTGCAAATTCATGTTGTCATATGTTTCCTTCATGTGGACTGCATGACCAACTGGAATTGATGGCAATACGTTGCCAACATGCAACAAAACAGCTTTTAGACTCAACTTCGATGAATCAATGAACAGTCTCCACTCATCAGGATTGTGAATAATGTTGAGAGCTGCCATCAGACCATCGATGTCGTTGCAAGCTACAAGGTCACCTTCCATGATGAAGAATGGGACAAAATCTTTTTGACGGTCACGAAACTTACACACACTAACATTTTCAGCGAGGAGATTCCACTGCTGCAATCTGGAGCCCAACAGCCCTGCCTTACTCTTTGGCAGTTCTAAATCTCTGATAAGGTCGTTTAATTCATTCTGAGTTATCATGTGCGGTTTAGAAGATGTCAAGTTATAAACAAATTCAGGGTCTTGTGAAGTTGAAGGCTCAAGTTTCGCAGGTTCCTTCATTCTCCTCGTCCTCTGACTCCAGGGAGAATGAGTGTGGGGGCTCAGGAACGGGTAGTCCTTCGCCGTGAGGTGCCGGGCGTATAGCAGAGGGTATATTCGGATATTGTAAAAATCCACTTTTTCTTCTTGCAAATACCTTTCTTGACTGGAGGCACCATGCAGAAGTAACAATTGCAGACATGATCTGTTGGTTCCCTCCACACCATTCCATTGGCACTGCAAAAGGCATAGATTTCCTTTTCCGATTCAACCACTGGCGAAGGTTTGTTGCACAAGTATTGCAACATATGTGTGGGGCCCAGCTCTTGTCCTGATCTCCAATCTTACAGCCAAATTAAAGGTGATAGGTTTTCCTAATCACTACGGTTATAGCACGCTTTTGTGATGCAAAAGTCAATTTTCCACAAACATAACAGAAGTTATCTACACTGTTCACGCAATTACGAGGCATCTTTGTTCAAATTAGGCTGAAAAAAATTCAGTTTCAAAAGCAAACACTAAAAAGAGTTTGACAAGGGTGCACTGTATGACTTCCGCGAATGAACTGATGCTGTGGCGTAATATGTAGACGCCTGTGACATATCGACGCCTTGACTTTACTGCGCATGCGCGTAGTTATATATTTTTTTATTTTAATAAATTAATGTAATTACATTGCATTTTAATAATTTTAAATTAGGTAAGGTTAAGTTAGGTTAGTATTCCATTTATATTAATATCAAAAACATTATGGGAAGCAATATGTTAAAATGATCCAATCTATTTTTTAATAAATAATTTTCAAATGCATAATGTAATAGATAAATTTAAAATTACATTTTATTGTGTGTATATATATATATGTATATATTTACATTAATTTATTACAATAAAAAAAATATAACTACGCGCATGCGCAGTAGAGTCAATGCGTCAATGTGTCACAGGCGTCTACATATTACGCGACAGATGCAGTCCAGTTAGTAGGGTGCAGGGTTGCCTGATATCTTTATAAATAGAGCCAATTGGCAATTTTAGGCATCATTTTAGTATTCAGTGACCGAAAATTAGTAAAGATTGACTACTTTTATTTCCAAAGCATTTTGGCTATAGACCAGTGTTATCAAGAAAAGAAATTATTGCTTGACATTCCCGGATAGATTTATGGTCGAGTAATTAATCTACGAAGGAGAAAATATACAATAGCTGAACAAGGTTGATTTTCATTATTGAAGCTTGTAAAGATTTGGGTTTGTTTATTCTTTTAAATTTTAATTTTAGATTTTAACTTTAAATTTTAAATTTTAATTTTAATTTAGTTTTCTTTAAGAAAGGCGGAGCGTAGAATTTAACGAAGTTGAGATTAGAGCCAATAGAAGATAAGTAACTTTTGTACGAATGATGTCATGTAATGAAAATGGTTTTGATAGATCCTTTAGACATTAAAGGGGGGAGTTCTTGTAATCCTAAGGTGTAACTTATAGTTATAAAGCAGTTGTAGTTCTGCCCTGTAAAGTTGAAGTGGCTTAGAGAATCTTTAAACCCTGTGGCATGAATGAAAATTTCTACGTTGATTTGAAACTCTCACGTTGTTCTAAAATCTGAATTTCCTTTGTTTTACGCGAACTTGTTTGTAAGTTTTAATGTTAGTGACAGAAAAGAACTTTGTGAAAATGTATTTGATTTAATTGCAGAGACGTCAACCTTTGAAGTATGAAAATCCGTGAGATTTTGCCTGATTTTGCCTGTGCCTGAATTTGATAACTGGAAACATATCCCACATAAGGAAGTTTGAGACTTAAAATCTGTGGGAGTTGACATGTCTGTAATTGACAGACTTTTTTCCTGGAAAAATCTGCAGAACTCGCGCAGAACTTTTCAGAGTAAATTTCCCAAATTTTGTAAGTAACGGATCACGTTAAGAATAGCGAACCCATAGGGTGTTGGGTTCGCTATTCTTGATATGGATAATTTTGGGTTCCCTATTCTTGATATGGAAACTTTTGGGTTTGCTATTCTTAACATGGAGAATTTTGTAAAAACCTGTGAAGCTATTGGTCTCTTTTGTCATATTACCCTGACTGTTAGTACCGAGGGTAAATCATGGGATCACCTAAAGAGCAGAGCCCCCAGCCTTCTTTAATTAGCCTCATAAGGCTAACTAACGAAAATATCACGACTTAACCTAACCAATCGTTAGGTCAACTGTACGCCCTTGACGATTGGTTAGGTTAAGTCGTAATATTTTCGTTAGTTAGCCTTATAAGGCTAACTAACGAAGGCTGGGGGCCCTGATCTTCAGGTGATCCAGATCATGCAATCACCATCGCTATTCTTAACTTGTTGAATTTTGGGTTCGCTATTCTTAACATGTTTAATTTTGGGTTCGCCATTCTTAACATGAGGTAAATGGGTTCGCTATTCTTAACGTGATCCGTAAGTAACTGTACACTTATTAAAGAATTTGAATTTAGTGCTAGTTCTAGAGTTACACAGAAATAAAAAACCCTCTGTATAAATCCTTTTTGAGACTGGAATAATTGTAAACATTTTCTTTGAATTGAAAATTTGTTTTTAGAACAAAATTTGTAATCGTACATCTGTAGGTTCCTTTTCAATTTGTCCTACTTTGAGTGAAACGAAATAAACTTTATACGAGGGAGTGTGTTGTTTCTACGCTACCTTGCAATAGGCTTCTCTCGTAAGCTGAGGGTAAATTAACATTGAAAGTTCGAAATTCAAAGTGGGCTTCAAGTAAGCCAAGAAAACTAAGCGTATAAAATTGAAGGGCCATCCGAGCGGATAGGCAGAGTCGTCCTGAAACAAACGAACCCGCGCGCGCGCAATAAGTGCAACCGCGAAAAAGGAGTTGCACCACAACAGTTTATTTATCAGATTTCTGCCCACTCGAGTAATTTATTAATATCTTCTTGAATCTGCGAACGTTTTGCCGCTGATTTCGTTCATCCCCATAGTTTATTATTTGATGTTCATCCTCCCCAGTTTGATATCATTCGCGGATTTATAAATTATACTGTTAATTCCTATATCGATGTCGGCGATATAAATAATAAACAGAACTGGTCCCAGAACTGAACCCTGAGGCACGCCGCTAGTTACACTTCTCCATAGACGCTTTGCCATTAATGATATCACTGTTTACGTCCGCTAAAACAATCTTCAATCCATTTGAGAACATTACCATCAATTCCGCGAGACAGAAATTTAGCTCATAATTTCCTATGTGGCACATTATCAAACGCTTTTTGAAAATCGAAATATATAAAATCTACTTTTTACTCTCGTCTCTCACACACACACACACACACATATATATATATACACACACAATATTACTAAACGTCGAAAGCCGTGCTGAGAGTCTTTAATTAAATTATTAATTTCTAAGTGATTAACTATCTTTTTCCCGAACGATCGTATCCATAAACTTACCAACTACTGAAGTCAAACTAATGGAACGATAATTTCCAAAACTATATATATATATATAGCCTATATGAGAGAGAGTTAGCTAGTTCGTTAGTTGGAATGTTGACGAAATAGCTACAGATCCCCATCAGGCTACCTTGGCGCGTTATATGCGTAAAAAAGTCATGAAATAAATTTACAATAATTTCAGAGATTTAAGTTCAGCAGAGACGCAATTTACGATGGAAACTAGTATTTGCGTTGTGGAAGAAAATATTTATTTGGAAGCGTATAAAAAAATACATACACTGCAGTGTATTTATTTTGAAGTTAAAAAGTGGTTTATAATAATGAGATGCATCTTTTCCCAAAATAGGCTTTCAAGTAAATTTTCTTTCAAGACGCGTTTCTGGTTACCGTGGCAACTGATCATCGTTGTTTAACTTAAATCTCTGAAATTTTTTCGTCTCTTTCGCGATTTTTATGTTCGCACGGAGGACGGGACTTACGCAATCTGGTGTGTACGTTCGTGCTGTAATTAATTCGTATTACTAATTTTCAATGTTTTACATTTATACAACGTAATTCCTAACCATTGGAACGTAAGTGTAATAAATGTTAAACTAAATACAGTAAATATAATATAACTGAAATGAAAAGCATTTTTAAACGCCTATCTTTTATCTCAGTCCAAGGTCAGTTCAATCACTGGCGGCGTGTCGGAGACAAAAGAATTGTTAATTCATGAGTGGATTGAGGGCCAGAAACATGGTGCCTTGGCTTATACTTCTTTGTTTATTGTAATAATATAGTAAATATACTTAAAATACCTAAAAGAAATTTGTTGTTGGGTATATTTATAAGTATTTTATCGTTCGTTTTGTCTGCGGCACAAGGTTTTTTGACGATAGTTTTTTACAATTTGGGTTTTATACAATAACTAATACGGTTAAAGTTTCGTTATATGTAAGTTTCAATGTTCTCTTACGCGCTTTTATATAACGTAAATAATTCATGTAATTAATGTCACATTTCTGTTTTGTAGTAATTTGAGTGCTATTGATCAGAAAAAATAGAAACTATGATTATCTAACTTTTTATATTATACTTTCATACAGTTACTCTATTAATTCTCATTAATGTAATACAAATAATCAACGAGGAAATATCGCAGCAACAAGAACTAACATCATACGGGGCGTAAAGCCTATTTGCAGCGTGCTCAGTGATGCCTGTTTGTTTGTTTCTGAGAGGTCACAGTGTACAGTGCGTAGCATGCGCTCGCTATAGTATATAATTCCCTATTCTGAACGCTGGATAATAGCGAATGAGGCTATGAAGTCAGTTCAGGTTTGTGAATGATTATCATGCAATCAGCATCCTAAGTTTGTACACCAGATTTCTTTAGATTTTTCATTTCCCGTTTTACATTCCGTTCATTCTCTTTCGGCATTCTTTTGAGCTTCCTCATTTTTTCATAGCAGACGGTCAAATTAAAAGCGGAAATATTTAATTTATATTTAATAGAAATCTGTTCTCGATATAACACCAGGAAATAACAGAGAAATTCGTGTACAACAATATTTTATAATTTTGTTTTATAACATTTATTGCGAGTCAACTAATCCATTTTAATTATTAATCAAAGGAACCAAAACTAGAAACACTAGAAATAAATTACGTTCTTCACAATAACTCAGTATTTTGATAAAGGGTAACATTTATTTAGTATATAAAACCTAAAAGTAGATACAATGTATATATCTCATCCACAATTGAAAATTTTAAATGCTAAACCAAAACAATGGAGCAAGTATAGTTTACGTCCCCCTGTGGTGCTTAGTGTAGTTTACGTTCCCCTACATTATCCTAGTGTAGTTTACGTTCCCCTACATTATCCTAGTGTAGTTTGCGTTCCCCAACTTTGTCCGCCTATACCTAATCAAATAAAACGTTAAAACTAACGAAAATATTACGACTTAACCTAACCAGTCGTCAATATATATATATATATATATATATATATATATACAACTTTGACCTAGTGTAGTTTGTGTCCCCTTTTGCGTCAAGGGAACGTAAACTACACTTGCTCCAAAACAATTTTTCTCCTCCAGACTTGGATGTTTTGTTTTTCCGAGTAAAACTAAATTCATTTAATCTATTACTAAACGTCTTCATTTCCCGTCGTAAAGTGACCTTAAATCCTTATCTTGACCCTATCTTCAGTGTGAAAGAAATACAGTGTCCACAAAGTCCCTTTGCGGTGAAATTACAGCATATCTGTATGTTGCCCTTGTTTTTCATGCAAAGGGACTTTGTGGTCACCCTGTATATATAAATAGGAAAGAAAAGGCGTGTCGAACCTTTCATGAAAAATCTCGTTTACCTTTCGAGCTCCCTCTCGTTAACGTGATTAAAATGAGCCTGATTGTCGGAGGCAACCCAACTTCACTGAAGTTCATGTAGATTTTATATTAGAAGGCTACGAAGGGTAAATGAATGCATTGTTTGTTCGTCTCTAAAAGTTATAAAAGATTCGAAAACTTGTATGTTCTGTCGCTATGCTCCGCAGTTACTAGTTTCGTCAAACCGTGTGATATGTATCGACAAACAAAATAGGAGTCGATGCCACAAACACCAAATTAGGATATATGAGTAATTGTGGTGTAAATAGTGAAGCATAACTCGTCAAAATTAGGATTAGGAGTTTATATGTATAGGAAAGAAGGTAACTTTGGTTGATTTAAATAATAAATCCTAAGATAATAAGGATTAAGAATGAGTTTGACCCATTACCGCAAACCACTGATTTATAATTCAACAAAATAGTTTCATTACGATAAATTATATAAAAGTTTAATTTATTGTATTTTTTATTTATTAACATTTATAGTACTTACAAAAAATCAGTAGGTCTCATTATTGGTATTATTAACGAAGGGCATACGAGTCAAATATGACATTTTCTTCCGAAAACAAAACCATCACAAAACTAAGCCTATAATGATTTTAAAATTGAAAAACATTATACCTACATCTAAAGGAATTAAAAATTAACTCGTACGAGACTCTTTTTACGTATTAATAATAATAATACATAATGGTATCAGACTCTCTCTCTCTCTCTCTCTCTCAAGGAGGATACAGCCTTGTACACCGAACTCTCTAGCCTGCTAGGGGACAGGGTGTGTGTGTAGTTTTAGGAGACTTAAACTGTCGCGGCATAAACTGGGAAGACAGGACTGCTGATGCCGAAGGGAGGAGGCTAGTTGACTTTGCTGATGAGAACTTCCTGACTCAGTGGGTCAATGGGCCTACACGAGGCGAAAGCGTTCTAGACTTAGTATTCACGACCGAAGACAACCTCGTCACTGACCTCACCGTTGACGAATCGTTGGGTGGGAGTGATCACGGTCTGATTAGGTTCTGTGTCTGCGTCCCTCGGGTGAAGCGTAATGACTCTAGAGGCAGTAAGCTCGATCTACGGCGGGCGGACTTTGTTGGCCTCCGGGATAGCGTAGGTGAGATGGGGTTAGAGGTCGGTGGCGATGTTGAAGAAGTATGGAGTGCATTCCGGGACCAGTTTATGGTGCTGCAGTCTGCTGCCATGCCCTCAAAACCGGTCACCCCTGCTTCAACGCAGCCTAAGTGGTTCAGTCGTGACATCGCTTCGGCTATCAGAAATAGGAAAGCTGCGTATAAGAGGGCGAAGACCAATCGTTCCCACGAGAACACTGAGTCGTATGTCCACCTGTGCAGAGAAGTGAAGGCGAAGGTTAGGCTAGTGAAACGTAACGAAGAACTCCGGGTGGCAAGCCTCTGCAAGGGGAACCCTAAGTTCTTCAGTTATGTTAATAGTAGAAAGCCCATTGGAAGGACCCGACCGGCGTTCTGCGGACATCGCTAATGTGCTGAATGAATACTTTGAAGAGTGTTCACCAGGGAGGACACCCGCATTATCCCCGAGCCAGGCGTCAGGCACGAAGGTGCTGGCCTGGATAGTGTTCGGTGTATCGCGACAGTTGTTGCCGATAGAATAGACAAACTGAGCACGTTTAAGGATCCTGGTCCAGATCAGTTCCTCCCGAGAGTGTTGCGGGAGGTGCGCGACCAGGTCGCTCCCCACCTGGCTACAATCTTCAGCAAATCGTTGGAGACGGGCCAGGTGTCTGGTGACTGGAGGGAAGCCAACGTGACCCCTATCTTTAAGAAAGGGGATCACGAAAGTCCAGGGAACTATCGTCCCATTAGTCTCACTTCGGTTGTAGGTAAATTATTAGAGGGGATAATAGCGGATAGAATCGTTGACCATTTGGATTCCTACAAGCTGCTCGGGGACTCCCAACATGGGTTTAGACGGCATAGGTCGTGTCTCACCAACTTGCTCGAGTTTTTCCACGTCATGTTGAGTGAGTATGATAAGAGTAGAGCGATTGATATACTTTATCTCGACTTTCAGAAAGCCTTTGATAAGGTACCTCACCGCCGGCTAATGGCAAAAGTGCGCGCTGGGTATTGGTGGGGAAGTAGGTAGGTGGATTGAAAACTGGCTGAAGAATAGGCGGCAGAGGGTTGTAATTAAAGGGGCTAGTTCGGTTTGGGCCTCGGTCACTAGCGGGATTCCTCAGGGTTCCGTTTTGGGGCCACTATTGTTTATCATTTACATAAATGATATCGACGGTGGCATCGTCAGTAGGATCGCCAAATTCGCTGATGACACCAAGCTTGGGGCCAATGTTGGGACGCCCGAGGCGGTCGAGCAACTGCGTGCGGACCTACTTGAGTGTGCTAATTAGCAGTGACCTTAAGTTTACCACACAGTGTGTAGAGGTGGAAAAGAAAGCCCAGAAGTTGTTGGGTTATATCAGGAGGCAATTTCGATTTCGGAACAAGGAGATTGTGCTCTCTCTGTACAATTCTCTGGTTCGGCCGCACCTGGAGTATGCTGTGCAGTTCTGGTCGCTCACGCTCCGGAAAGATATTGAGAGGCTGGAGCGAGTGCAGGCGAGGGCCACAAAGTTAATCCCTTCCGTTAGGCATATGGCCTACAATCGACGTTTACGCGCCCTGAATTTGTTTTCGCTGGAAACTCGGAGGCTGCACGGTCAACTCATCGAGGTTTTCAAGTTCTTACGCGGGTTCAACAATGTCGATTTTAGAAGCATGTTTAGTTTAAATGATAACCCAACTCGCAACAATGGTTGGAAGTTGGATTTGAACCGGTTTAGGACTATGTAGTGTGTGTGGGAATTACTTTACGTATAAGATCTGTGACACGTGGAACAGGCTACCTTCAGAAGTTGTGAACAGTTCTTCTGTGGATCTATTCAAGAAAAGGTTAGACCGAATCTTGCACACTATTTGAGGGTGTATGAATTTTTCCGTGGCACCCGTTGCCATTGGTCCTCCTCGGTATGGACCGCAAGGCCTTTTGAGGTACTACTTTTCCTTCTCTCTCTCTCTCTCTCTCTCTCTCTCTCTCTCTCTCTCTCTCTCTCTCTCTCTCTCTCTCTCTCGGTGTTTCATGGGGTAAAAGGAAATTAAAGACGATGGTTTGACATTGAAAAACAACCACAAATTTACCCTTCAAAATCTTTGAAAATTATTCATAAAATGTATAACACGAAAAGACCATAAATAAAGACAAAATTCTAGAACTATGTTACTAAACTAAGAAAGCTTTTGCTGATATTGTTTTTGCATAACGATTTCGGAATAATCTTATAAATAATCACTTAAACTCTCATTGACGAATAAAATGTGATTTTTATTCGTATGCAGAGAATAAAACTGGAATTTGACCTCCTGCCGCGCGTGTTTAGATGGTATAAACTGTGAGGAGGGTTCAGCTAATTAATTATAATAGTTCATTTATTAGCTTTATTCCTTTCTTTATTATTATTATTATTATTATTATTATTATTATTATTATATTATTATTATTTGATATAAAAATTGTAACAAGAACTCTTCTACTACTTCAATAAGCCATACGAGATACTCTATTCATAGTAAAAGCACATAGAAAAAACTTGGATAACTTCTCATTTCTTATATAATGATAAATTTTCCACGTTCCTTCTTCACTATGAGGAAGAATCACTAGCGTGTGTTCTAGAATAAAATCCTTATCTCGCCTCCTAGCTGTAATAAGTCTTTGTAAATGGGTTTACCTCAAATTAGAAGTAATTTCTTTAACTATATGAGCGCAATAAGAGATAAAACGATTCCAGCCAAGAGCATTTCTTTTCTTTGGTGCCATAGGTAAATCATTTCACAAAGCCTTATTTTTTTTAAGGGACTCGTTTTACATACTCTCAAAATGAGATCAATAAACCAAATATATATATATATATATATATATATATATATATATATTATTTACAGAAAAATTTTGATATTTACTCATCACAAATGTGTGCTCATTACTAAGGTTTATACATTAATTATTATTATTATTATTGATAATAAAATTGAAAATTTATATAAATTAGTTACTAATACTCAACATATGCTTTTATAATAGTGTCATTTTTAAATTTTATATACATGGTTACCAATAATATAAATTAACCACCCTAACCGATCAGGAATCTTACCAGTACTAAACATCCGAGCGATTTTTTTTTCTGTTTATATCATCATCATCATCATCATAGTCTAAAAATGGAAAAATAGTTATTTGGTGATTACAAACAGTGGTTTAAGCCCACCCGCATCTATTTATCATGATGTTATTTCCTGCTAAGTCTACAAAGACCTCTGATGTTTTCCACAAAACAAAAACTTTGTACAAAATTCATTCCATGACAACTTTGGCACCTTTGTTAGAATTTCCCTAAACTTATAAGGAAAAAAATGTTGCCCACATCTTTGACACAACAGACAAAGACAAAATGTTCTTGAAACGTAAAAGGTTTGGTAAGAAAAGTAATACAACCTCGGACCAAAAAAGTACAATACTGTCTCAAATGCGGTCATGACCTTGATTATACCTTTAAGTTGTACAACTTTATGAGGAATATCGATAAAAAGACACCTTTTGTGCCAGTTTTGAAAAATAAAATTAAATATAGCAAAAACCTTATTATTTTAATGAAAAGTTAATGCGTTTTTCTTTAGTTATCGGTTGCATTTTTCTTTAGTTATCGGTTGCCAAGTGTTTGCTATATTTTTTTTTTCAAAACTGGCACAAAGAAGCGTCCTTTTATGATAATGACGTCGCAGATACTCGATATTCTTCATGAAGGTGTATAACTTAAAGGTATTATGAAGGTCATGAGCGCATAATAGATGGTATTCTATTTTTTTTGGTCCGGAGTTGTACGTACATATTGAGCAAATGAGAGGCTCACAAAATATTAAATAAAATAATCGTTTTTGTTTATTTTAAAAAAAGTGGTTTTTACTAAATCTTGGTGTACGCAAGTTTAGTATGTGGTTATTAATATTATTATTATTATTATTATTATTATTATTATTATTGAGATCATATTATATTCTATAATAATCCTATCAAATCTTAAGGCATGTATTATACAAGTTTTTTTACATCATGAAAAACATAAAAAATTAAAATTTAGCTAAAAAGAGAAACGTCGGTTTAGGAAGTGTGACTTTCATTCAATATTTATATACAAGTGTGAAATACTTATACAAATTGCTTCTATTAATGAAAAATATTATTCTTGCATGATTTTTACATTTTATCATTGTATATAATTTCAGTAGGTAAAAAATACAATTTTATTATACCAGAAATAGATTAAAATAATAATAATAATAATAACACTGGTCAACAACAATTTTGTCACAAGGGTTTTGATGGGTGTTCTAAGTGTACTTTTTCATGCTGAATCTAAATATGAAATCAGATTTTTTCTATCAGGCTTAGTTTACTTGTGATGCTATGTTCATTTTTTCCTCATTTAGCATGATCACCGGATAAAAAAATAATAACATATTATATATAATTAAGTATATAACAATATTATAATATAAAACATAAAAATAATAAATATAATAATATATTATATTAATTAATATAACTATAATAAAATATATTAATATTAATATATATGTTGTATTAATTTTTCTGTAAAATTAGTACAATTTATTCCTTTGGGGAGAAAGTTCTGATAATGCTGGCAGGATAAATTTGGTCGGAGCAGCAGACTGTGCAGGTTGAAACATGTTTGTACCTGTTCAGACATGAGCCTAGTTTCTGTGTGTAGAGCAGCTCCAAGTCAGTCTGCTTGTAAATGTCACAGTGTTAACAGCTAGTGTCTGTTGCTTCTTGTTAATTTTACACCAGTGTTGTATTCATATAGATGTTTCGTAATGCCGCGGAACTGTCTGAATCATCCTAATTCCTTTTGTTATGTATGTGGTGATCTAACTTTAAAATCCCAGAAACGTAACTTTACACCATTAGTAAAAAAATGCTATGAACTTTATTTCGGATGTAAAGTAGGCGATCAGGACAAGAGTTGGGCCCCTCACATTTGTTGTGTGACATGTGTAAGACTACTTACAGGATGGCTAAACGGTTCACGTCACATGCCATTTGCTATTCCACTGATTTGGAGGGAACCCAAAGATCACACAACAGACTGCTATTTCTGCCTGGTAAATACAAAGGGGATCACTTCAAAAACAAAGAGCCTTATGAAATACCCTAATCTACTGTCTGCAATGAGACCAGTTCCCCACAGTGCTCAACTTCCAGTACCAAATCCTCCTGAACATGTAAGTTTAAGTGATGAGGAATCAAACGTAGCTGTAGCATATCACGAGGAAAAAGATGAAGACATTTCTGATCCAACATTCCAGGCTACCTGTTCCTCCAATGAACCACATTTACTGTCACAAGGAGATCTAAATGACCTAGTTCGTGATTTGAAATTATCTAAGAAGCAGGCTGAACTTTTAGGTTCAAGATTAAAGGGTTGGAATCTACTGCAACGTGACACTAAAGTTTGTTTTTTCCGCAGCCGCCATGATGAATTCAAAGAATGGTTCTCCCATGAAGATGGACTTGTGTTTTGTAAAGATGTTAATTCAGTCATGGGGGCTCTTGGTCATGAACATAACGTGGATGAGTGGCGATTGTTCATTGACTCCTCAAAAGTCAGCTTGAAAGCAGTCCTTCTTCACAACGGAAATAAATTTCCTTCTGTACCTATTGCACATGCTGCAAACATGAAAGAGTCATACGACAACATGAAGTTGCTTTTAGAAAAGTTTCAGTATCAGAAATATAAGTGGAATATCTGTGGAGATCTGAAGGTCATTGCACTTTTGCTAGGGTTGCAGCTAGGTTACACCAAGTACTGTTGTTTTTTATGTGAGTGGGACAGTAGGGACAAGCAAAACCACTACGTTAAGAAGGATTGGCCAAAACGCATCTCACTTGTTCCAGGCAAGAAAAATGTTGTGAATAGTTCACTTGTTGACCCTGAGAAAGTGTACCTTCCTCCTTTGCATATCAAGCTTGGACTTATGAAAAACTTTGTTAAAGCGATGGATAAAGCGCAAACAGGATTCACACTTGAGAAATAAGTTTCCCCG
This sequence comes from Bathynomus jamesi, assembly GCA_023014485.1. NCBI lineage: Eukaryota > Metazoa > Arthropoda > Malacostraca > Isopoda > Cirolanidae > Bathynomus > Bathynomus jamesi. The sequence continues at coordinate 712,850 of JAJOZX010001017.1, read as the reverse complement.
GATCAGTGATGCCAAGATTAAAGAAGGCATTTTTGTAGGCCCTCAGATCAGAGAATTGTTAAGAGATGGGAGATTTGAAGGAGAGTTGAATGAAGTTGAGAAAGCTGCGTGGCAGAGTTTCAAAAGTGTCTGCACAAATTTTTTGGGAAATCACAAGGCCGAGAACTATCCTGAAATAGTAGATCTTCTTAAGTCTTACCAAGCAATGGTGTGCAATATGTCATTAAAGGTTCATTTCTTGGACTTTCACTTGGACTTTTTTCCGGAAAACCTGGGTGCGGTAAGCGACGAACATGGTGAGCGTTTTCATCAGGATATTTCTGCCATGGAAAACCGTTACCAAGGCAAATGGAGCCCCAGTATGCTGGCTGACTATTGCTGGACTCTTAAGAGAGACATGCCTGAGGCAAAGCACAGCAGAAAATCAAAACAAGCTACTTTTTAAACTACAGGTATGTCTTTTCGATCATATTTTAATAAGTATGTAACTATATGGGTTTTTAAAAATTAAATTGCATGTCACACAAAAACCAGACCTGATAGAGAAATTTTACAAACTTATTTGGATTCAGCACAGAAAATACTATAAGAATAAGGTATTTTCATTCTTGGGACACGAAAAACAATTTTTTTTGTTGCCCAGTGTAATTAATACTTACAAAAATTTGGTACTTTTGAATAAGTACGCGAGTATTAGGATTTACCAAACAAAAATAGGATAAGTTAAGGTAGATTTCAACCTCGAATGTAACGTAAATGTAACATCAAAGGTAACTTCCCTAGACGCGCTCCTCCTCCAGGAGGTCATGCCAAATGGCAAAGTAGTGGACAAATTTACTTTTTGCGGTTACGTTAAAGGAACAGCAGTTAATAGGATAATCCTTCTATTAACAAAATAAATATTAAATTTTCAGCTAAACTGAATTAAAGAAAATAAAGGTGTTTTGTAACGTAACATATTCTTCAATTATTTATTGTTTTGACAAACTTCAGGTATACAGTTCAAGAACACTGACCTTTGTTACGTACACTGAACTCATAATAGTTCGAAATATAATTCACGTATATGATGTATACACAACTATTATATAGACTATTATAGCGAGTTGTGTAAATTAATGTAGGTAAAAGCATGGCACTTCATTATATTAAGTTCGTTAAAAATAAACCTTTGAGCACTTACATGTATATTTAATATTACGACAAAAATTATGTATGTAATGTCCGCTGAATACTCTGGTATGCATATTCTTCTTGAAACCTCTAAACAAAAACGCCAAAAACGATGAATGTATAGCATTAATACTGAAATATATTAGGATAAAAAAGTTAGCTTTTGTTCCTTTAGTAATCTGAGACTACTGTTGTTGTTGTTGTTGTTGTTGTTGTAGGAAAGTATCTTTTTTTTTCATTCTGTGCAATTCAATACGGACATGAAATAAATGGAGTCCGTTTTAGAGTCAATGACACATATTAAACACTAAAATGAACATCATCTTTCATTCACTTTTAATTCTTTTTCTTATACGGATCCTACTATATTTTAGTAATAATAATTACGTTACATAAAAACGTTAACGCGGAAACAAAAATATAGAATAATAAAAATTAAACTATACATTTAATTTGAAATAGTTCCCCTTCGATATCAAATACCCGTTTTTGTTTTGGAAAAGTTTTTTTTGCATACGAGCTTATTCAGTCTACAGTACGTTAATGCTAAGTATATTTACAAAATTATACAGTATATATATATATATATATATCCCACAAAAAAGTACACCTAACTTTAGATTGTACTAACTCCTCCAAAAATTGAGATATTTTGGATATGTTTGTTTGATTTAATATAGCAAATTATTCTTTGTTAACGTTCAAAATTTATTCATGTTTAAACGATTTAGTGTTTAAGCATCTGCTTTTAACTGAAGGGTACAGCAAAATGGGTTGCGCCGAATGATCATTTCTCCCAGCCAGATAGCTCCTCTTGCTTTAACCATTGTGCTACTTTTTACGTCGAAGGATATTGTAAATATTTTTTTTAAATAATTCGAACTTTTGTATCTAAGATACGAGTCATACATATAAATGAAGAATCTGAATTACTAAATTTATAAATAACTTTGAAACCCTTATCATGCAGTTTACACGAAGGCAGCGCGTTCTCATGGTCACAACTTATCTGCAAACTAAAAGCTTAAAACAAGTTCAGAATACCTTCGAACTGCAATTTCCCGATAGAGCTTCTCCAACTAAACATACAATTTTGAAGAATGTTCGGAAATACAAAGAAGAAGGAACGGTCCTCAATTTGAACAAAGGACGTTCAGGCCATCCGAAGACGGCAAGAACAGACGAGAACATTCAGCACTCAGCCCTGACTTGACCCCGTGTGATTACTTTTTATGGGGTCATTTGAAAAATAGAGTATTTGCATCACAACCTATCAATTTAGATGATTTGAGGACTCGCATCACAGCTGAAATCAACTTGTTAAAAGACAATCCAGATCTTATCAAAAGAGTGATGGGGGAGATGAGAGCTCGACCCCAGATTTGTATCGATAGGAATGGCGGTCATGTTGAAAGAAAACGAAACTAAGCATAACTTTTGCAATAAGGAATAAAGAAAAATCTGCTTTGTATCTTATTAAAATTATGTTAAAGTAACTATTATTATGTATTTGTCTTTTCATTACATCGATAGCACACACATTATTTTTTCATTGACCAATTTTGCGCAATCCATTTTGTTGTGCCCTTCAGTTAAAAGCAGATGCTTAAACACTAAATCGTTTAAACATGAATAAATTTTGAACGTTAACAAAGAATAATTTGCTATATTAAATCAAACAAACAGATCCAAAATATCTCAATTTTTGGAGGAGTGAGTACAATCTAAAGTTGGGTGTACTTTTTTGTGGGACATATGGTATATATGATTATTCCTGATATTCATTATTATAGAAAATATTTATAGCATTTATTTAAATATATGCAATATATTTATCTTAATACTAAATTTGGGATTATTATAAATATTAATTCATTTTTATATGATAAATATTATTTACTTACTTTAAGCAATAAAATTTAGTATACACGAATTAAGATTAAAGCGTGTTCGCAACGATTAAGAAATTATAAATAATTTATTCGCTACGCGTGTAATAGAACCTCGACATTAGTTTCTTTGGATATAAATACTATACTACAAAAGTTCAGAACGCGTCTCTGAATGCAAATTTTCATTCAAATTTCACGTTCATTATTTGGCTACTTATCAAATCTCAAGATCTCAGAATCTGCCAGTGATACCTTCATATTAGTGTCGAAAGATTCGTATTAAAAATTATTTATGAAAACAAGTTGTTTCTTCATCATCATCATCATCATGTAAAAACTGCGATTTGTCCCGTCATACGATATGAATGGACATTGTTAAATCGTTCTTGGCACTCTCTCGCACTGGCACTCGTACGACGTTTCCATTTTGTAAATCATTGTAAAGAGAAACAATTTTTTATTTTCTTTACCACGTTTCTTACACTTTGAGCCAAATTTTTTATAATTAAAATTTAGCAAACAAAGAAATTCGTACAAAAAGAGGTTCTTCTCAACTACAAATTCTAAATCATTGGAAAAAATAAGATGTAAAAAAATTGTTAAAGAAAAACCTAAATACGAGCGAGGTATAAAAATTCTACTTAAAAAATAATTGACATTCAAGCGCTGGTTCCCCACTTATTATTTATTCATTTAGTTTAATGAATTATTAAATTTAAAGACGTTTTACGTTATTTCAAGATGTTCCAATAAATGGAAGATTTTAATTTTTATGACTACGTAATTTTATAGTGGACATTTTTTTTTTTTCTAAAACTGAACAATTGTAGTAAACAATGAATTGTTAGTCAATTCTGATTTCAATTTTCTTCCTTGCTGGAACTCATAATATTCGTATAATTATATTATGAATAACAATACAAAACTTTTATTTAATCCATAATCACAATAAATAGTGTCTAATTTTACGTCAGTTTCAACTTCTTTTTTTTCCAACTTATAACGATCGAATGACAAAGGTTTACGATCTAAGTAATTATAAAATATGAGTAAGCATTTAAAATAACTTTCTGCTTATATCTAAAATATACTGTAAACTGGCAGTTTTATTATAACCTACTACAATAATATTCTGTATTAGTCAAAATGTTATAATATACCAAAGAAGCTAACATATATACTTCTTTAAGATTTAAAACTCTTAAACAGGAAGAACTAGGGTTGAATAGGAAATATATATATATATATATATATATATTATATATATATATATATATATATATATATATATATATATATATATATATATAAATAAAACAAAACTTAATGTTCAGTTTAACTCTCATAGACTAAGAATTGAGCAAGTTGAAGGGAGGAGAAAAAAGTGGTAAATATCAGGAGAGAAAATTGTATTTAATGTTCGTCTGCATTCTACTCGAGTGAGACCTTTTATTGAACATTTGATAACTGTGTGAGAACTAGTTTGTTCAGTGTTAAATGATGACTATTTTAATTCTTAGTATATGGTAAGGGAAGCCTCAATTATTTTCTGTATATATCTTACTCTATTCTAATGAGCAAATATTGTTTCTCAATGAAAATAAAGACACTACGGATTGACGGTCGAGTTGTTGTAGCATCCTTTATCTTACTTTCGAGTCCTGTTACAGCATCTGAATAAGCTCTGAGATGATCAATTGTTTATCTGGAACGTTAATATTAAAGTACTTTTACGCTTAACCATCCGAGCTACAAATATATTTGCGACTAACCATTAAAAACTAAATCTCGAGTTTCACTCAGTGTTTAAGAAATCCTCGTGTACTTTGTTGCTTTTGACACGAGCGTCCCTATTCCTCGACACAGACCCTGAAGCACCTTCAATTAAATGGCCTTTCAGCAGGCGAACCAAAAGCAGAGGCAATCTCTGAACATCTGAATGGGCTTCTTGATCCAATATCAGAGCGGTTGTTCGTCCTCCGACGGTGACGCCGACCTGAAATGTCCGTAAATAGACGACGAATGAAGGACGTTTGATGGAGGAGGAATCAGATTCATGGACGAAGCGTTCGTCATGCCACTCATCGTCGTAGTACCAGTCCCTGTATTGTCCCTATCATAGGCTGCCTTCAGCTCATCATAGCATATGAGCATAAGACGGGAGTTGAGCGATTTTCGACAGTCGGGGCAAATTCTCTTCTTTTTCTTCCTATCTCCCGATGTCATTAAGTCTCGAACGCACCTGTGGAGAAAACGATGGATTTAATTTTTTATACGTTGGCCACCTACCATAAAGTGAGTACAAAAACAAAAAATAAATTTACACGATCATATACGTTTTCTTCCACACACAAAAAAATGTTTTTAAAGTTCATACAACAAATTTAAGTTAAAAAGGAATACTCGCTTGGTGTGGAATATGTGAGAGCATGGGAGAGCATCGAGTGAGTTTCCGGGAGTGTCTGCAATGGGGTCCCGACAAACCCCGCACACGAGCTCCATCTCTTCTGTGAGGCAATTCGAAAGCCGCATTTGCAGACGCTCATTCTCATCGTCCCGCAGAATACGATACAAGTCGCCCAGACGATTGTGAGCAGACCGCAAAATCAGCTTCAGGAGGTTTGTTTGTCTTAGTTTTTTAATTATAAATTATCATTATAATTACCATTAAATATATTTTTTTACAATAATAATAATCATTATCTGATAATTTCACTTAACTGGATAGAGTAATTAGTGTAAGGACACTGTCAAATATATCCATAAAACGAGTCATCCATAAATGCTGTACAAATTTAGTCAATCCACTGGAAAGGATTTGCTTCCAGCATATTTAAAATAGATTACCTTACAGCCTATGCTTGAAGCCGAATCTACGACTTTGTTATTGATTTCTAATGGCCTGCAATCGCATATCCTCGACTGTCTTCGCATCACTCCAAGAACCTTAGCGATACCATTCAATGCTAGCAACTGACCGTATTTATCTTCCATCTTATTCATGAAGTTCATACATGCCTCATAATGTTTATAGGCACGCTAAAATGAGAGAAACATTAAGTTTTCAAGTAATACAGTTTATACGAAGATGAATGGTCACAACCATTACACATTTATGAAATGTCTCGAGTTCAATATTGACACAATTTTATGTTCGTGACCAAATAACATGTTTATAAATAATTTTAACTCCCTTGAGCTTTTAATTCTAAATACTGGCCCTCAAAAGAACGTAGCTATTTCAAAAGAACGGTTTTTTTATGTTTGTTCGTTTTTAATTAGGATTTTAACAAGGTAACATGGTAAGAAGTTGGGCTAAGTCCCATATCTGGAAAAATACCCTCTCACAAACGGCAACAGATGCCTCGGACTTAAGCAGCGCGTCCGCTATCGCTGCCCTCAGTAGTTTCTGCGGGCTTGTGTGACAGTGCAGAATGTCTAAAGCATAAATGAGGACTCAAAGAGTGGCATGAACATATGAGGGAGCATGAATGTACGCTTTTATAAAAAAAATGCACTAGCAACCCTTCAGTAAATTGTATCATAGAAAACTACAATTTATTTTCTGATTAAAACGCAAGATAAAACTAGTTTCGCTCAAAAGCTACGCTTGAAAGGAATTTTTTTGGGGGGTTTCCCTGATGTTGTAGTGGTAAGAGACTTGCTCGGGACGTTTGCACGGGAGGACGAACCTTCCTCTGCTCCTTATAAAATAATCTACGGTTGTTGTAGTTTCCTAGGTTGAACAGATTTGCCTTGTGGTAAATGCTTATAATGTATGGTGTCAGTTGTAAGTTGTTAAATGTGGTGAAAAGTTTTCATGTGGATAGTAGTAGTTCTTGTGTAAGAGTTAATAGTGAGTTTGGTGACTGATTTAATATTACTGTTGGAATACGATAAATCTGTGTGATGTTGAAATGGTAATTTAATATGTGTACAGATGGGGTGATGCACGAGATAGAAGCAAGAATGCTAGGAAGGGGAGTAAACCCAAATTTGGAAAAGAATGAGTGGCAGCTGTCGCATCTGATGTATGCTGATGACATGGTGCTTTTGGATGACTCCGAGGATGAATTAAAGAGCGCAGTGACAAGTTTTATTGACAAAGTGAAAGGAGATTATGGAAAGTAAATGTAAATAAAACTAAAGTTCTTGTCATTGAGAGAGAAGGAGAGTCAGCACGTAATACTGTAGTAAATGGAGAAAATTTATAGGTTGTGAATACAAATATCTCGGGTATTTGATTGAAAAAAGATGTAAAAGTACAGTGGAAGTTAATTGAAATTATAGTGAAGCAGGACAAACAAGTCGTGGGAGAGATAAAAGCCCTGCCCTGGTAGGAAGAAAGTGTTTGAGTGTAGATGCAGCAAGAGGTTTACATGAAGGTGTATTGGTGCCAACACTGATATAGGATGCGAAACGTCGTTTAGTATAACAGGTCATTGTCAAAAGTGAAAGCAGTTGAGATAATGTAAAAATTATGACTGCTGTAAACGAATTACCTATGCGAGACATGAGAGTACTATGCAAATGTGAGAAGTGAAAAAGTCATTGGAGATCATAATGGGAGAGAATATGGTGCGTTGGTATGGTCATGTGTGTGTTTTGAGGCTGTTTAACGTCCTCGCAACAGCTAAGGTCATAGGTGTTATTTGTCAATGAAACCACGGATCGCTACATTATCTGGACAGAGGACAGTCCCCCGTCCAACTATTATCCAGATCCAACGTCACTTAACCTTGCTGATCTAGCGGGAATCAGTGTCACGATGTGGCCACGACGTATCCTTGGTCATGTGGAAAAAATGATTAATGATGGAATTGTGAAAAAGGTGTATAATAGTGACTGTGTAGGTGTGAGAAGTAGAGAAAGACCGCGTAAAAAAGATGGGAGGATGTAATTAGTAAATGTATGGACAAACGAGTTGATATGAATGGAAGCGGTTTGTGGTGTGTATAAATGAGACTTCGGTCTCACCTGCATATATGACGTACCAGCAGAGGTGGTTATGAAAGGTAACACTGAATCACCGGGGTTAAGTTGATACCTTGTTCTCAATGGGAATCCTTTTGTACTGTATCCGTGTGTGTGTGTGTGTGTAATTGATTTGAGCTTTTTCGGTCCCAAATTCAAGCGTTCTGCTCACCCCATTGAGATTCTTACATTAACGTATATATGTACGTAACAACAGATAATTGGTAAGTTAATGTTGTATTATGTATTTGAAGGGTTGAACTGTTGAATACCTGCACATCGAGGCACTGTCGGTGAATATCTGCTAAAACAAGGAGACATCTAGCGTATGAGGGGTTGTCGTTAGCAGTCAGAGATAACTTCAAAGCATCCTTTAAAAAGCACAATAATATATAATTTTCCTTATATACTTAGGCACAATAAATGTAGAATCAGATATGAAAACATTTGTAATTTCGAATGCTCCTTACTTCACGTTGGATTCGTAAATGATACGAATTACAAATTGGTAATTATAATTTGCAGTATAATTGTCGTTAATAACAAATTTCATTGATTTAAATGCTGAATTCGTAAATGGTTTAATTGCAAATCAAACCTGAAGTAAGGAGAAGACCAAATTTTAAAAAGAAAAGTACCTGACAGCAATCTCGAGCCTCATGTATTCTGCTAAGTTTCCTTAAAGGCGTCGCTAAGCATAGAAACGCCATTCTTTGGTATTTTGAATTAAGTTCCAAAATGCTGAATGTTTTTGAAAGTTCAAAAGCCTTCGCCCCGAATGAAAGAGCTTTTTCAAAGTCTTGTAAATAGCAAAACGCTAAACTTAATCCACAATAAACCTGGGAAAAGTGGAGAAAATCCTTTTAAAATAATGATTACCATGTCATAAAATGTAATTTCATTTAGATGTTTAACTGTGTGAGAAACATGCAACTCATTCACCTGTAGTTCAAGAGAGGTATCATGAATGACCCGTGAGACCTTAAGAGCAAGTTCGTAGTGTTCTAAGGCCTTGCAGAAGGCTGAGTAGACGGTATAAATGTTGCCCAGAGTGTAGTGAACATTGCCCGTCACCCTACTCTGGTCGCACTGATAGTAGAGCGAATGGCGGCAGTAGGACAGAGCTTTTTCCAGGTTTCCTAAGCGTTCATTGCCCCGCGCGAGAGTTAAATAAGCATCCGCACGAAGCATCGGAGAATCCAATTCATTCGCAATGTCCAGCTGCTGAAAGCCATAATCCACCAATTCCCTGTGGATACGATATACCGTATTTATATATATATATATATGAACAGGGCTGGGAAAATACACTCGACGCTCGCCTGTGGCGAGTGACATTTTCGACCAGGCGAGTGAACACTGTTAAAGATGTTTAATTTTTTGGAACAATATTTGAAGGATTTCCTTATATTCTAATAAGTAAAAAGAATTTTATCTTAAATTCCTCGCATAGGTAAGTTTAAAAATAATTTTAAATTTTGGGGGTAAATTTTTCTTGGCAAGTGAAACGTCATATCATGCATGAACACCCACAAATTTGCATGGTGAAAAAATTTCCCCCATGAGGGTTTGAACCAACTCTTGAATAGAAGGTGAGGGTGCTAGCCTCCACACTACAACGGGATAAACGTTAATACAACTTGTCATATATTTAAGCAACCAAGGAAACGCATAACGCGTTCAGAAGCATTTTACGTGTTAACCTTACGGCACTCGAGGTGGTGACCAACATTTCGTTCAAATTATCTGGTGCAACACTGGGGTTCCATAAATGGAATATCATCCATGAACACGCACGATTTTGCATGATGAAAAAATTATTGATATTCCATTTGTGGGACCCCAGCGTTGCACCAGAATGTGGGAGGGTTAACATGTAAAATGCCTCTGAACGGGAAAGCGTTATGCCTTTCCTTGCTTGTTTAAATATATGAGATTGTGTTAACTTTTTTCCTGTCGTAGTGTGGTGAGTAGAACCTTTACCTTCTATTCAAGAGGTGATGGGTTTGAACCCCTGGTATGGGAAATATATAAAATCACTATCTGTGTTTTTATTATTTCATAACAGTATCAATTTTACATTTTAAGCAGTCGCACAAAGCAAGCTCCAAATCATTTGTAAATATTTTTTATCCTTCAAGTAAAAGGAACACAAACATACGGTACCATTTCGATGTCTAATTACTCTAATTACTATAAAATTTTGCTACAGAGGAATGAGAAATTACAACCTATAAAAAATTTAACAAATGGAATAATAATGAGGTAGATTTAATAGTTTGGTATTGCCATTTGCTTCTTAGAACTACTCAAGAAACTTTTGCTACGTGATCATTTATGGACGTCTCCTAATCAATTTGGTTTTAAAAGGTCCCATTCAACTGACCTGTGCGTTTATACTTTGAAGGAGACTGTATTTAAATATAGTGAGAGTAATTCAATTATTTATAGTTGTTTCTTGGATATAAGCAAAGCATATGATAGTAAGTCATAATATTCTATGTAAAACATTAGAAGACAGGAATGTTCCGCCATACGTTTAAATATACTGAAATTTTGCTACACTCGCCATACTGTTACGTTAGATGGGCAATGTATTGTTCAAATGTTTTGGTTCCTCATGCGGAATTAGATAAGCTCCTTGCTCACTCCTCTACTATTTAATGCGTATATTGATGGATTAATTACTTCTCTTAAAGGGGTAAGCGTGGAATGTTGTATAGATAACGTGAAGATAAATAACTTGGTCTATGACGATGATATGGTATTAAAAAGCCCTTCAGTTAAAGGTCTGGATCATCATCATCATCTAAAAATTTGCGAATTATATTCACTGAACCACGACAGTAATTTCAATGTTAATAAAACTAAGGTTAAGCAATTCCATCCGAAAACTCAAACCAAACAGCTAATATTATTTTCAAAATGAGAGTCGAACCAATAGAGCAAGTACCAGAATTTAAGTATCTGAAGTATCTGAGTCAGATTATCACCAGCTCCTTGAGTGGCGACTCAGACAAAAGGAAACAATATCGACATTAATGTGCTAAAGTAAATATGATTATAAGGAACGTCAGATTCTGCACAAGCGAAGCTAAAAACACTTTTTCGTACTTTTTGCAATAATATCTGTGGGCAGCAACTGCGGACTAATTATGAAAAAGGTTATTGCAGAACCCTAAATTTGCTTTGTAACAGACTTTTTAGACTGCTCCATAAGTTATCTCCAAGGTGCTCAGCTTCACAAAATGTTCGCTAACCACCTCTTGACGCTCCCCAAGGTAACAGACGCGCTCAATACGGTTCAATGCGAAGAATTTGAAACCCAGACAATCCAATTGTCCAGGCTATTTATTTGTCAGTTCTGCTTTACGTCTTCCAGAGTGATCTAGACTATGACCTTGGTATGAACGTCATGTACTTTTTAATTTTTAGTATTAGCTTTGGGTAGTTTTTATTATTAATTTTATTACTTTTTCTTTACGTGTATTTTTTTTTAGTCCAAAGTTTTAGTTTATAAATTTATTGTTTAATTAGTCGTATCGTTTATTACCTTCATGGATATTGTATTTTTTTATGGAATTTATCTCCTGCTAATAAAGATTACCATCATCACAATAACTTACCATTCGGAGCGATCTGTATATACCAAAACAGCGGACAGACACAAAACACACTGTGCTCTCCAGTTAGACTCTTACTCTTTTGCAAAGCATTGTGTGTGTGTGTATATATATATATATATATGTGTGTGTGTGTGTGTGTATATATATATATATATATATACAGGGTGGGCCGTAAGTTTCCATACATAGGAAAAATAAACATTTTTTTATGGACAACCATTTTTATTTATATAATATGCTCTACATGGTTGCCATTGTTTTGAAAACACATTTCAATACGTGTTCCCCACTGTTGATGAACACGCATTAGCACAGTTGACGTTATGCTTGTAATGGCGTTGGTGATACGTTCCTTTAGATGATTTATGTCTCGTATCTTTTCCTGATACACCATGGCCTTCAAGTGCCCCCAAAGATAGAAATCAAGGGGGGTGAGATCTGGGGATCTGGGAGCCCACTCCACAGGACCACGCCGACCAATCCAAGCATCCGGAAACTGCTGATCCAAATACCGACGCACGTGAAGACCATAATGAGGTGGAGCTCCATCTTGCTGGAAGTAAACTGGGAAGTTACCTTCCTCGTTTAGCAGGGATGGGAAAATCTCTTCTTGCAACATGTTAAGATACCTTTCGGCATTAAGATTTCCATTGACAAAAATTGGTCCAATAATTCTGTCACCCCATATCCCACACCATCACTTTACCGGCACCTTGCATCTTCGTCGGACTCAGCCAGTTAGGGTTAGCATTACTCCAATAACGTATGTTTTGCCGATTAACCTCTCCATTGACGTAAAAATTTGCTTCATCAGTAACATAAAAACAAACGTTTAATTTTTCCTATGTATTGAAACTTACGGCCCACCCTGTATATATATATATATATATATATATATATATATATATATATATATATATATATATACAGTACCGTGCAAAAGTATGAGCCCACTGTCAATCTGATAACTATTAGATAATCTGTCGTATGAAAATTGGTTTTGATAAAAATACACATTAATTAGAACCTCTGGTTCACATTAACATAACTAAGTTATTACTTAAGTGTATAAAGTTGTATTAGCTGGATGACCCTCTAGTCTGCATAAATTGGACTTGAGGGTTGATTTATTATATTACTTATAACGCATGTGTTTAAAGATCTAGCGAACTGTTGATGATGGATCTGCAGTAAATGCTCATAAGCTATTGTTATATCAGTATTTACAATTAAAAGTATTGACATATTCACTTAAATTCTAAGAAACAAATTTATCCAAAACGTTTCTCATTATAATCCTAATTCATGCTGTTTTTTTCTTTCATAGGCTTAAGAAATGACGAAAAGTACAATTTCTGATGAGATTAGATATAAAATAATACACTTGCATGGTGAGGGCCTGAGTCAAAGAAAAATAAGTGAATCTACAGGTGTTTCCAAAACTGGTGTAAAAACAATCTTGGCTCGTCTCCGCTATAAACACCTTTAATTATGACCTTGCTAAATTTTTAATTCCTCTATTATCCGAGTTCACTGTCAATGAATATTCAACTAACGACTCTTTCTCTCTTGTTAAGGAAATCATTGAAATAAATAACACTGACTCTGTAGTTATGGCCAGCTTTGACGTAACAGCTTTGTTCACTAACATCTCTCTCAAAGAAACTATCGATTTGTGTATCAATCGATCTTCTCGAATCTCGTAACTCGTTGGAAGTGGAAGTGGCAACACGTTCTCTGTTGTGCTCTAAGTTTTTTTACAAATTGTTGAAGAATTTGTATTATTAATTATGTAGCCTATTCCTAAGCTTTAAGCTTAATTTAACTTGTATTTAGAGAGATCTAGGTGTACATTTAGTGCAAGCCCAGCTTTTTGGTTGATTAGCCTAGGTCCCCATTAGTTTATTCCATCCAGGGGATAGCCTAATAGACCATAGAGCTTTTAACTTAGTTAAAGAATAATATTTAAGATGACTTTAGACTGTGACTGTAATGTTTGTAAGAAGGAAGCTAGGGAAGGAGATATGGAAAACTGATACATGTGGGTAGTTGGGAGGTAACGGAAATGGTCCACTGAGTAGGTAGGTAGTTAATCTAACAATTACTAAACTCCTTTTATGTCAATAACTGGGTGGTTCAAACCAATTGGTTGCTCACCAGAGTTATTCTCCACACTAGTATTTGTATACTGTGTGATAGAGCGTGCTTGGTAGTATTGATACACACTACCAATGAACCAAAAAACAAAAAGGACGCTGGTGGAAAAAGCCGAGATAAAAGAACAGAAGGAACTTGTGGGAAGAACGGCATGGCGGACGAAGGGGCTTCAAGACAATAAAAGATCTCCACCCAGCAAATGCGCTCTCAAAAATTGAGCAAAGAGAAGATGGACTCGGAGGAAGAAATTAGCACCATTGTCTAATAATACTCAGTAAGTGAACAGTTGTTTCTAAACCCCAATTTGGTCATAATATAAACTAGGTCCAGTTAAATTAGGCCTACACTGTGGTCTAGGACCAAGCATCAACTCATAGCTTAACAAAGGCTAAGGTAAATTACCCTAACCTAATTTGGTGAGGAATCCTACTGTGGACCTCAATTTACTCTGCCCGCTCTGGACCATTTCCAGAATCTCTAGGCTGACCCCTACAAAGCTAGGCTTAACCTACTCTACAGTTAGACTGGAGATATTAGCGGTGGGTTAACTGGGAACCAATTTATACAGAGCATTTTTCACATTGGTGACCCGTACGAGGAATTTACATACTTTAGGCTTAACTTTACTTAACAAAAATTGCAGAATTAGGCTAAATGGTCTAGCCTAAACCTAACCTAATCAAGCCTAAAGTAACAAACTTGCCTAATTAGGTCTACAACCTAGGGCCTAACTCGGAAATATTTACACTTAAGGAGTCCCATTCTTTTATAAGTTTAGAACTGAGTGCCACGTCCAGATTAACCAGAATCAAACTTACTTTTTCTTTCAAGGTTTAGGGTACTTATTGGACTAAATCTTGACATTAATTAAATACTTGGGGGGATTTAACTAAATTTAAAACTTGACTGTTTGTCTGATTACTCAATTTATTTGATCTCTCATCTCTGATAATTTCTTATCACCTTATATTTCATTACAATCCCTAGTTGAACTATTTTGACTTAAACATGGACAGTGAGGAATTGCAACAATTAAATAAAAAGAAGCGGGGAAAGTTGAGTGCTGTTACTAGGGCTATCAACATTTTTAACAATATTACACAACCAGACAAGGAAGATTTAGAGGATGTAATTCTTAAATTGGATAAACAAAAAAGGATATACTAGCCACTGATGAGAGTATTTCAAAGTTAGTTGGACCTGAAATGGATGACGAACAACTTATGACCTTTACTCTGATAATGATCAGCAGCTAATCTCAACTGAAAAGCACCTAAGGAGACTACAGTCTCATTTGAACAGTGGCGGCTCGTGACTAAAAATTCTAGGGGTGCTGTCTCTAAGAATGGGTTGAAATAATTACTGAAATAAAAGGATGAGCATTGAGCAATGAATAAAAGTTTCAAAAGTTATTGAAAAAGTTATTCAGTGAGCTCATCCTTATGTTGTTCTTGATTATTTCAATTGTAAATAAAAAATTTAGGGGTACTGCAGTTCCGCAGTGCCTACCGACGAGCCGCCACTGCATTTGAATGACTTAACACCAAATAAACCTATTTTTTATTTTATTCAAAGTAGAGCTAACCTTCAGCAAAATTTAAGTGGCATGCCAAATCCTGAGTCACAAGAATTTATGGCTAAGTTACCCACTTTGCTCGTACCAACATTTGATGGGGATATGGTACAATTTCCATCTTTCATTGAGAAATTTGAGACTTCAATAGGTAACAAACCTTATATTCCAACTGTTGATAAGTTTAGCTACTTAACTAGTTTCCTTAAAGGTCCAGCCTATAACATGATAGCCTATTTACCAGCTGTGGATGATTCATATGAAGTAGCTATTGATCTCTTGAAACGTAATTACATTAATAAAGATGAGATTATATTTAAATTAGCTCAAAAAATTATTGATTTTGCGCCTGTAAAAGATAACCATAGTGATATGGAAATATTTTATTCAAAATTAGAAGCTATTATGGGACAACTGGTTAGCAATGAGGTGGATATTAAGGCTTCATCTTGGATCATACAAGCCGCAGTTCTTAGGTGCCTCCCTTTGAGGATTAAAGATCTTTTAGTTCAAAAGACAGGCAAAAATTATCCTAATCTTGAAGGCATTAGAAAACACTTTCCAACTATCCTAACTAATTTCAACTTGAGAAACAGTTCGACGTAAAATAAGACCCAGACTCTGGATAAACCAGACTGTCTCCAGAGACCAACTAGCTACAGCCAAACAGACAAAACTTGACACTGTAGATTCAAATGTGACCAACTATAACACACGAACGCCTACATTACAGAACTTTAATGTAACTGCTACCTCAACTTACACACCACATTGTAAATTTTGTGTAAGTGATGAACACTGTAGTACTCGATGTGGCAAATATTCAGGCTTTAACTCAAGATCTAGAAGATGTGAACAGTTGAACCTGTGTAAAAAGTGTACTGGCCATGCACATTATAAGAAAGATTGTAAATCTAGGTTAAGATTCAATTGTAAGTTTTGTAAAAGTTCAAGACATGTCGCATCAATGTGTGATTCACTAGTGTCCAAGCAACAATACTCAAAAGATACCTCCTCCAAACAAAGATAATCAAGAAAATGCCACTTTCATGGGACATTCTGTTTGTTCAAACAACGTAACAAAAAACACTGATGTTCTTTTACCATCTATTACTTTGGACTTAGTGAATGGTGAGGGTAGCACCACTCCGGTAAGATGTCTTATAGACTCTTGTTCTCAACAAACATTTGTTTCACAAAATTTAGTCAATAAATTGGGTTTGACACCAAACTGAATGAACAAGAACTCGATATCACATCCTTTGTTAAGGATAACTCAAACAAAAATAGCTATAAGACAAATGAGCTGGAATTACATGTAGGAAATGAATTAGAAAAAATTAACAGTCATTATTCCAAAAGTAGGATAAAACAAAATGGTTGTACCCAAACTAGAACAAACCATCAATCATTTGAGGAAACGGTACAATATAGCTGATAGACATATCACAAACAACACAGCAGCTAACATTGAAATGTTAATGGGGGCAGATTATATTCATCTTATTCATAGTAGTAGACATGTTAAGTGCACAAAATAGGGTGTCCACTTCAAATCATGATGCAAAGGTCCCCTTTGGTATGGAAGTTCCTTTGGGCTATAGGGAAGAATTTATCCAAAGACACAAGTTGTATCTATGCATAGACATACTTAATTTTATGCCTAATGAGCATAAATTATGCTAATGACCGTATTTCAACTTTTGAACCAATTAACTTAGAAACGTGCGTGATGACTCGTTTTCAGCTAAATTCAGCATGAGAAATCCATTTCTGAGGTTATTATGGGGTTTGGAGGTAATTTTGACCCCCAAATTCAAATATGGTCGCTGGCCGCCATGTTGAAATTGGGGATTTTCCACAGTTTCCAAACTGACGGAGTGAGACACCCCAAAATAACCTGAAACCCCAAAATAACCTCAGAAATGGCTTTCTCATGCTGAATTTAGCTGAAAACGAGTCATCACACACGTTTCTAAGTTCTGTGACATTTAGAAATTCAATTTCATGTTTCAGATTCACAATGATTAATCCGAAATGAGTGACTCTAAAAGCACGCCTGCCATCATGGATACTCGCGACTGGAGCTTATGCTTCATATGTCAGTCAGACAAAAGCTATGAACCGACTAAGAATCCTTCATCATCTGTGAAATTGAGAAACAAACCTGAAAGACTTTCAGCCTCTTATAAAGAAGTTACGGACAACATCCAGGAGCTCAAGGAATTAGGGGAGTTGCCTGACTTTGTAGTTGTAGATGACATTGGTGGCGGTGCTCAGAATGTAGTGCAGCTGATGATGTCTAATCAAGTAGTGTGGCACAAAAGTTGCAGGAATGCTGTCGACAATCAAAAAGTGCAGAGAGCGAGGAAAAAGCATCAAGGGCAAGAGTGAGTCAGCCCGGTGAAAACTCGCCGCATGAACAGTGGTGCCAGGTCCATCACACAGGCCTCACCCTCACCCTCTACATCTTCGAGCGAACCAGTCGACACTCCATGCCTCAACATCAACGAGTCGGTGTTCTCCCCATGAGACCTCTGCCTATCTTCCCTCTCTTACTCGGAAGGGACACATGCACCATGGAACCAAGAGCGAGATCCTGGACTGCATTGTCCCAGCGGATCTCGACAATCGCAGACCGGTGACGACCGCATCTGTGCTGGATGGTGCTGTACTCGTTCAAATGCTTCGTCCTGGAAGTGCTGTGACCATCGGAGTATTTCACAGACGTGTTTCTGCCATACATCCTCTCCTGGGTTTGAAAGAAACGACCGGGTTGACATTGTCTGAGATGTCTACTCCAAGACGAGCCTGAAGTCAGGAACTCGGGAGCAAAGAGGCAGCGGAGCGCGGAGGCGGGTTACTCACTCGACCAAAGTTCCTGGCAATTGGGTTTCCTTCCTACGTGTGGACCTGAACAAGCAGTTGTTCATGGAGCTGGCCAACAGCTTGAAGCTCATGCCGTTTCCACAGGTTAGCTGAGAGATTGTTGCGAGATACTGACATAGAAATTAATATTTCTTAAAATATTCCTGTCTCTCTAGTATATGCTGAGGAAGTCAATTACATTGAATTCCTCAGCATATCCTCAATTACATTGACTTCTTCATTTCAGGGCAAGCAGCTCTTCACCACCATTCTCAGTGATTGTGTGAGTTCACCGGTTGACGCTGATGTTGGTGCAGTTGACCCCTGCACACACTCGGAAGCCGACACTCGGATGTTTCTGCATGTGGCTGCAGCTACCTACGCCGGTCATCGTCGAGTGGTCGTCCGCAGCAGCGACAGCGATGTTGTAGTGCTGGGCGTCTCCACTTTTGTGGCCCTCGGACAGAGGATTGATGAACTCTGGATTGCCTTCGGATCGCGGCGTTACTTCAGGTACAGTCATTTTATTGAGGTGTATTTAAGCCAGGTGTCTGCAGTGTACCGATAGCTTTTAGATCATGTATGGAAAAACTATATATGCTTACAACTTGGTATTGTATGTGGTACCTTTACTTCTTAATTAAATATAAATTATTAATTAATTGTGTTAAATATCTATACAAAATTGCCTCGGGATTGGCGACATAGCCTATTGGGAATGAAAATAATTGCCATATATACATAGAACCCAATATGGAGGCATTGGGTCCACCCAACAACAAGAAAAATTTATTATTTCATATTCAAAATTTTCCACTGCTGACTCATGAAAATTACTTCGAGAGAAGAGTCAACGAACTTTGCAAATTCAGCAAATAATAAAATATGAAGATATATATTATATTATAGCGGCTCGCTCGGAGCTTGCTTATGTTACAGCGATGCTTTAAGCAAGGAAGATGTACTTTATTTTCCTATGAGTTCTGAGTGAAATCCTCTTAATATAAAACCTAATAACTATAAAAAGGATAAGCCTATTCCTTCAGGTATTTAAATATAGTGACTGCCTGTATTAATTATATCAAAGCAACCCGTTGTGTAATTCCATCGTACCGCGGCCCGACATCGAAAAACATCGTCGCGCCCTACATCGAAACAGAAGCGAGGCCCAACGAAATAATAAGGTAAGGCAATTTCATTCTTTACCATTAAGCAGCGCAAATACCAAAGGCAAATAAACATAGAGGTCTTTTGAAGACCTACACATACATAACTCTCTAACGAAAAAACGTAGGGCTTTTGTCATTAACTCTCTATACAATAACTACATAATAATTTCCAATAGGCGAAGGTTGAAGCCAATTTCAACCATAAGCCCCTATAATTTTTTCATATGGTGGCCCGTGTGGGGAACTGACCCCTCTAAAATTTACACTAACACAAACCTTACCTAACACAAGCCTTGTTCATTTAACAGGCTTAACTCATTCAAGGTCATATAAAAAGAGACCAATGTCAACATAAGTATATTTAGTAGGCCCACAACATAAGCCTATTTAGTAGGCCCACTTTACCTTACCTGATAGGTCTAACATACTCATACACTAAAGGCCTACTTTAAACATTAAAATTTGCAATTTAAATACACAAGAAGCCTACTTCACAAAGTAGGCCCTACTCTTTACACTCAAAGCCTATCCTAACTAAAAACATTGTAAATTTTTAATTCAACCTGTGGTGTAGGTTATAAAATTTATTTCAGCAATTTAACTTACTCATAAGACTCATTAACCACAAAATTAAACTCTAACCTTTAACATCGCAAAATTAAACTCAGAACTTTAACATCACACAGACCTAAAGCAATTGCACGAACTCAAACCTGCACCCACCTAACACACCTATTCTAAGTCCTATTTGACATATAGGCGCAACCTATTCTAAGTCCTATTTGACATATAGGCGCAACCTATTCTAAGTCCTATTTGATATATAGGCGCAACCTATTCTAAGTCCTATTTGATATATAGGCGCAACCTATTCTAAGTCCTATTTCACATATAGGCGTAAAACAGACAAGGCTTGATATAAGGGTCTCAAATGCAACATTTGAAGGTCTTTACTCAACCAAATTGGTTAACCTAACACAAAACTCAAAAATAAAACCCTACAACAAAATGTACATTTACACACATACATACACTATATAAATATATACATACAACTCCAAGCATCCAATTCTTCTTTTAAGGAAGAATCACTCAGCAGATTTCATCAACAGACACATTCCTTGCAAACAGACTGGATTCCTTCAAAACCCCAAACCTTCCAGACCTACCTGTAGGACACGTAACATTTATTCAATCATAACTACAGGTATTGACTTCACTGGAGTGGTGAATCCAAGTTTTGAAGACCAACTGAATTCAGAGGAATGCAATATATATATATATATATATATGAATAGAAACGACGTAAATAAGGAGCGTCTCTGCACACGGGGAAGAGAAATAACGAATAAATGAAAAATGAGGCGAACCGCCCGTCGTTTCTATTCATTTATATACTGCGTGGTCATTGCAGTTAAATGCACATATTCACGATTTGCGAGGGTGCCCTCTCAGGGCATTGGTTTCTGCCCTATGTAGGAGAATTTCGATTTATGATTGATCGAGGTCCGTGGTGTAATGGTAGCGCATCCAACCGGCAATTGGAAGGCCCTGGGTTCGATTCCCGGGCGGTTCGCCTCATTTTTCATTTATTCGTTATTTCTCTTCCCCGTGTGCAGAGACGCTCCTTATTTGCGTCGTTTCTATTCATTTATATACTGCGTGGTCATTGCAGTTAAATGCACATATTCACGATTTGCGAGGGTGCCCTCTCAGGGCATTGGTTTCTGCCCTATGTAGGAGAATTTCGATTTATGATTGATCGAGGTCCGTGGTGTAATGGTAGCGCATCCAACCGGCAATTGGAAGGCCCTGGGTTCGATTCCCGGGCGGTTCGCCTCATTTTTCATTTATTCGTTATTTCTCTTCCCCGTGTGCAGAGACGCTCCTTATTTGCGTCGTTTCTATTCATTTATATACTGCGTGGTCATTGCAGTTAAATGCACATATTCACGATTTGCGAGGGTGCCCTCTCAGGGCATTGGTTTCTGCCCTATGTAGGAGAATTTCGATTTATGATTGATCGAGGTCCGTGGTGTAATGGTAGCGCATCCAACCGGCAATTGGAAGGCCCTGGGTTCGATTCCCGGGCGGTTCGCCTCATTTTTCATTTATTCGTTATTTCTCTTCCCCGTGTGCAGAGACGCTCCTTATTTGCGTCGTTTCTATTCATTTATATACTGCGTGGTCATTGCAGTTAAATGCACATATTCACGATTTGCGAGGGTGCCCTCTCAGGGCATCGGTTTCTGCCCTATGTAGGAGAATTTCGATTTATGATTGATCGAGGTCCGTGGTGTAATGGTAGCGCATCCAACCGGCAATTGGAAGGCCCTGGGTTCGATTCCCGGGCGGTTCGCCTCATTTTTCATTTATTCGTTATTTCTCTTCCCCGTGTGCAGAGACGCTCCTTATTTACGTCGTTTCTCTTCATTTATATACTGCGTGGTCATTGCAGTTAAATGCATATATATATATATATATATATATATATATATATGTAGAGGACCGACAAGAAATAGACTAACAAGTTGATAAACAAATTCTTTCTTCCACACCATCATCAAACATTCTTAGAAGACACACGTGATCAAGAAATCAGAAACAATGAAAACGTATGTTTCTTCCCAAAAGGCCCGCGAAAGCAGGCCCTTATCAACTAAAGGACGCGTAGGAGGCGTTTCAAGAAATGCCCGCGAAAGTCCGGTTCACAGAGACTATATAAGCGAGATTCCACTGATACTCATTCTCACTTGCTCACTTGTCGCTTGTCATTTTCTCGTCTTGGTCTCCACTTTCGCCCGCAGAAACTCGTCACGTCAACCGCCGGAGGAGCGGCCTGCTGTTCCTTCAAGGCTTTCGATCTTTCGTCAAGTAAGTCCTTCCGCCGTCAGCCTGCAGAAGCACTTCTTCGAAGCCCAGCGCCGTTTCGACTTCAGCAGGCTTCAGTCCCTCAAGCATCATCTCAACTCTACACGAAGCGAATCAACACTTGAGGCGACCAGCGCCCGTTGAACAAACTTCAATGGGACGGTCAGCATCACCTCGGGCCTACGTTCTACAAGGTCAACCTTCAAGCATCTCCTTCATCTCAAGAGGCCTAATTGACACGACCAGCGCTCGTTCAACAAGCTTCAATAGGACGGTCAACGACACCTCGAGCCTACAGTCTACAAGTCAACCTGCAAGTATCTATTCCACCCAGAGGTATTTTCAACACAGTCGGTAAGGTCTCTGTGCCTCGTTCTTAAGCAATGCTCGCTAAGCCTACAGAGCGTAATCGCAGCAGCGTGATTAAGCTATACCTAAAGTGCTTTCAATATCGTTCAAACTAATTCTCGTTGAAACGCAGTACGCCTATTTCCTAATCCAAGTGTCATTACAATATTTGATTGTGCATCAGACTAATTCTCTAATACAAACCCACACTAGGCTTATTTTCTGTGCCCAGTTCAAATGTCATTTCCAATATCGTAATCGCGAATTGTATCATCCTGCTATTGTGTTCTTTCATGTATCCATCAATATTTTGCATCCACTTATTTATGTGATTTATTTAAGCATTTCATTATTGACGGCCGAATCCACTTACCGTGTACTAAACGCACGTGCATTCTAAATATCATTACTAGGCCCATTCAATGTTCCATTTATGCGTAACTCTAGCCTGCGTCACCTATTCAGTGTACCAAAACGTACGTGCTTAATTTCTATTATTATTAGGTCGCAAATGATTTATTCCATGTTCATTCATGCATAACATTTAGCCTACTTAATCAGTGTATTACGTATTCTATTCAGTGTACTAAACGCACATGCATTCTTTATCATTACCAGGCCCATTCAATGTTCCATTTATGCTAACTCTAGCCTACCTAAATGAAGGTCTAATCTATTTACAGTGTACTAAACGCACGTGCATTCTTTGTCATTACTAGGCCCATTCAATGTTAATTCATGCATAACCTTTAGCTTACTTAATCAGTGTGTTACGTATTCTATTCAGTGTACTAAACGCATGTGCATTCTTTGTCATTACTAGGCACATTCAATGTTCCATTTTGCATGCCATTAGCCTACCATAAATGAATGTATTACTTGTCAATTAAGCTCTTAACCATTTCTCTTATTGGCTCAGCTCCATGTCATCTTAGCATAATATAAAGGCCGTTAAACAGTTGTTATTCACTATAATTAATGTCAATAATTTGTTATTCACTGCAAACAAATAACTGATTTATTTTCTTAATTAAATACAAAACAATAAGGTGCTTTTTATAACCTTAACAATATTTGCTTGGGTGTAATCCAAGCTGGTGACCTCGAAGCAATTCGTATCACTCATAAATATTATAGTAGGCCTACTCCATTAGCCACTTTCAACTGGTGATACTGTATGACATCATAAATTGTTAACCCAGCCTGTCATCATAACAATCAATTTGCATCAATTAATCACTAGCATTAAATTAGTCATTATCACCTCATTCGGCTAACAATAGGCCCACTATATATATATATATATATATATATATATACATACAGGGTGTCCCATAAGTCCGGCATCAGGAGAAATTCATATTTTTCTATTTCTACAAACCATAATTTATGCTCGGGATGCCAATTTCCCGTCCACCATTCTGTTCAGTGACGAGGCTGTTTTTTATGGAAATGGTCAGGTAAATCGACGGAACACCCGCTACTGGTCTCAAAAGAACCCTCACTGGTATACCTCTTCAAAGGAACAAGGTGCATCTCGGGTGATGGTATGGTGTGGCATTTGGAAGGATCGCATCATAGGCCCCCTCTTTTTCGATGAACATGTCACTGGAGGCACCTACCTACGTATGCTCAAGGAAGAAGCATTTCCCAGTGTCTTGAACGAAGAAGGAAATTTCCCAACATGGTTCCAGCAAGACGGCGCTCCTGCACATTACAGCACCCAAGTAAGGGAATACCTGTACCAACAATTCCCTGGTCATTGGATAGGACGTCGAGGGCCTGTGGAATGGCCAGCTAGAAGCCCGGATCTCACGCCACTAGATTTTTATCTCTGGTGCCACTTGAAAGCGCTGGTATACGCAGAGAAAATTAGGAGTGTTGAACATTTGCGGCAGCGCATTATTGGGGCATGTAACACCATTACTCCTGACATCATTCACCATGTGCTTGCTGACTGGGTATCTCGTCTGAATTTGTGTAGTGAAAACAATGGTGGACATATTGAACACGTTCTGTAAATAAAAGCTTTTGTTTTGCCTTTTTTTATTATTTTTCCTATGATGCCGGACTTATGGGACACCCTGTGTGTATATATATATATATACACACACACTGTACTCTTTACATGTCACAAACACAACAACCTGTCTGAACATAACCAAGGATCGGAGAGTAAAGGCTTTTATTGCTGCGCTCTGGTTCTGTGCACATAATTTTGTGCCAAAAATTATATGGTTAGACAGTGGCACATACAAACAAACTACTCTAAAGGGTTTTATGGCCTACCTTGGCCATAGCCCAAACTACTCTACTCTAAACGGTTTTATGGCCTAACTTGGTCATAGCCCAAATTATTCAACAAGGGGCTTATGGACTAATTTGGCCGTAACCCAAACTACTATTTCAAGGGGCTGATGGACTACCTTGGCCATAGCCCAAACTATTCAACAAGGGGCTGATGGCCTACCTTGGCCATAGCCGAAATTATTCAAAAAGGAGCTGATGGCCTTCCTTGGCCATAGCCCAAATTATTCAACAAGGGTCTTGTGGCCTCCCTTGGCCAGAGACCAAACTATTACAAGGGTCTTGTGACCTCCCTTGGTCATGGGCCAAACAACAAGGGTCTTATGGCCTCCTTTGGCCATAGGCCAAACAAAAGGGTCTTATGGCCTACCTTGGCCATGGGTCAAACAAAAGGGTCTTATGGCCTACCTTGGCCATGGGCCAAACAAAAGGGTCTTATGTCCTACCTTGGCCATGGGCCAAACAAAAGGGTATTATGGCCTACCTTGGCCATGGGCCAAACAAGGGTATTATGGCCCCCTTTGGCCATGGGCCAAACAACGAGGGTCTTATGGCCCCCTTTGGCCATGGGCCAAACAAGGGTCTTATGGCCCCCTTTGGCCGTGGGCCAAACAACAAGGGTCTTATGGCCTCCTTTGGCCGTGGGCCAAACAACAACAAGGGTCTTATGGCCTCCTTTGGCCATTGGCCAAACAACAACAAGGGTCTTATGGCCTTTGGCCATTGGCCAAACAACAACAAGGGTCTTATGGCCTCCTTTGGCCATGGGCCAAACAACAAGGGTCTTATGGCCTCCTTTGGCCATGGGCCAAACAACAACAAGGGTCTTATGGCCTCCTTTGGCCATGGGCCAAACAACAAGGGTCTTATGGCCTTTGGCCATGGGCCAAACAAAAACAAGGGTCTTATGGCCTCCTTTGGCCATGGGCCAAACAACAAGGGTCTTATTGCCTCCTTTGGCCATGGGCCAAACAACAAGGGTCTTATGGCCTCCTTTGGCCATGGGCCAAACAAAACAAGGGTCTTATGGCCTTTGGCCATGGGCCAAACAACAAGGGTCTTATGGCCTCCTTTGGCCATGGGCCAAACAACAAGGGTCTTATGGCCTCCTTTGGCCATGGGCCAAACAACAACAAGGGTCTTATGGCTTCCTTTGGCCATGGGCCAAACAACAACAAGGGTCTTATGGCCTCCTTTGGCCATGGGCCAAACAACAAGGGTCTTATGGCCTCCTTTGGCCATGGGCCAAACAAAAACAAGGGTCTTATGGCCTCCTTTGGCCATGGGCCAAACAACAAGGGTCTTATGGCCTACTTTGGCCATTGGCCAAACAACAACAAGGGTCTTATGGCCTCCTTTGGCCATTGGCCAAACAACAAGGGTCTTATGGCCTCCTTTGGCCATGGGCCAAACAACAAGGGTCTTATGGCCTCCTTTGGCCATGGGCCAACAACAACAAGGGTCTTATGGCTTCCTTTGGCCATGGGCCAAACAACAAGGGTCTTATGGCTTCCTTTGGCCATGGTCCAAACAACAACAAGGGTCTTATGGCCTCCTTTGGCCATGGGCCAAACAACAACAAGGGTCTTATGGCCTCCTTTGGCCATGGGCCAAACAACAAGGGTCTTATGGCTTCCTTTGGCCATTGGCCAAACAACAACAAGGGTCTTATGGCCTCCTTTGGCCATGGGCCAAACAACAACAAGGGTCTTATGGCCTCCTTTGGCCAGAAACCAAACAACACAAAAACAGTACAGGATTCAAAGCCCCAAGCCCTCCAGATCTACCTGTGGAGGAGTAACATTTACTCTACTAAAACTACGGGTATTGACTAGTCTGAAGTGGTAGGAGGTTTGAATACACTACAAACTCTTTTAACCAAACAACACAACATGGAAGTACAGTACATTTCAATTAACTCACCAACGTAGAAGTCACTTTAAAACATAAATCGTTAACAAAACAAAACATGCAAAACTCCAAAACAACATTAGTAAACCAGCATTTAAAAACTGATTGCTTATAAAACTTACACAAATAATGAGCAAAGTTAAAATGCTTAATAACTTTACTTTAATTCCATTAATTTCCTATACCTAGGGGGAGTCAAACTGATTGACATAACTTTAACTAAACTTGAGAAGTTGGCCTCTTGAACTTTTATATTTAAAAAGGTCTTGAGTAACCTTTCTCTTTCTAAATTCCTACTTCATTCTTTTTAATCCATTTCACCTGGTTTAAAACGCACAGTTTGTCAAAAAATTTAATCTATAGCGTACAAATTTTTCTCCGGCCCCCCACAGTATATGGAAAAACTATATATGCTTACAACATGGTATTGTATGTGGTACCTTTACTTCTTAATTAAATATAAATTATTAATTAATTGAATTAAATATCTATACAAAATTGCCTCGGGATTGGCGACATAGCCTATTGGGAATGAAAATAATTGCCATACATACATAGAACCCAATATGGAGGCATTGGGCCCACCCAACAAGAAAAATTTATTATTTCGTATTCAAAATTTTCCACTGCTGACTCATGAAAATTACTTCGAGAGAAGAGTCAACGAACTTTGCAAATTCAGCAAATAATAAAATATGAAGATATATGTAATATTATAGCGGCTCGCTCGGAGCTTGCTTATGTTACAGCGATGCTTTAAGCAAGGAAGATGTACTTTATTTTCCTATGAGTTCTGAGTGAAATCCTCTTAATATAAAACCTAATAAATATAAAGAGGATAGACCTATTCCTTCAGGTATTTAAATATAGTGACTGCCTATATTAATTACATCAAAGCAACTTGTTGTGTAACTCCATCGTACCGCGGCCCTACATCGAAAAACATCGTCGCGCCCTACATCGAAACAGAAGCGAGGCCCAATGAAATAATAAGGTAAGGCAATTTCTTTCTTTACTATTAAGCAGCGCAAATACCAAAGGCAAATAAACATAAAGAGGTCATTTGAAGACTTACACATACATAACTCTCTAACGAAAAAACGTAGGGCTTTTGTCGTTAACTCTCCACTGTAATCTGCTGGAAATTTTTAAAGGATAAGGGTATCAGGCAATCAACCCAATCCCATACCCCTATATAGTTTTTTCATATCATGAGGCCATTGTCTAACTCATCTCTACATTCCTTGCCAGGTACATTCCAGCGCATGTCATCGCCCGCGAACTTGGACCATCCAAGTCAATGGCACTGCCGGCGTTTCATGCGTTAACGGGATGCGACACGACCTCAGCGTTCTCTGGCAACGGCAAGAGGACGGACTTGTCAGTTTGGCAGTCCCTCCCTGAACTCACCTTACCTCTCGAGCTGCTCTCCTGGAGATGATCAAGACTCACACACCCACGCTCCAGAGATTCGTCATGCAGCTCTATAGTGTCTCTGAGGAGGGCATCACAACCGTGGATGCTGCTAGACTCTCCATCTTCCTCCACAAAGGACGACTTCGAGCACATGCCTCCAAGCAGCGACGCTCTGCATCACCACCTCCTCAGAGTAGCCTATCAGGTAAGGCAGCATTGCTTGGATGGGGACATCATTCATGCTTGAGATTACTGCATGCAGTTGTATTTCTAGAAGTGTTATTTCAACGAATCAGTTATTTCTCTTGTGACTTCAGAGTAGACACATGTGGGGTAATACGCTCATCAAAGCTCCAATCCAGTCTCTCCAACGGAGACTCTGTGCCAACTCCAGTGTACACCACAACTCCCACCATTTCGCGGAACATACCAGAGCTTGTCATTTGCCAGTGTAAGACAGACTGTAAGGCTCCTTGTAAGTGCTACGTGTAGGGGCAGCCCTGCATGTATCTTTGTAGATGTAAAGGTTCGTGCTCCCACACTGGTAAGATGAGTGAGGTACAGAGAGATGAGGAATCAGGTAGTGCTGAACGAAGGAATGTCATGAATGTGCTTACATTGTCACAACATTGTGTGATGATATACAGTGTTTGAGTCAGTTAGTTATTGGTCGAGTATACTATGTATCAATTACACTATTTAAATACCACAGAACTTGTACACTTATCATTCAATTTGCAATTCTTGTTTCCATGCCTCTAAATTATGTTTTCATAAATTTTATCAAAATGGCAACTTTGTGTATCATTTTCCGGATTTGACCTTTAACCCTTTAACGACGGATGGTACCTTAAGGTCCACCAGAAATAACAATATAAATTGTACTACAATGCCTCGTTTCTATAAATGTTTCTACATGTTTATATGGATATCATTTAATTGTCGAGAAAGGATTCCAAAATGTGTATCATTTCAGTGACTAGTTACTAAAATATTTAGTTTTGAATAACAATAAAACCTATACGTTCTGGTAACAAGAGTGACTGCATATGCTGCGGACTCGTCCTTAAAGGGTTAAATGCATTCCAAATGTAAAATTGATGCCAGACATGAGTTCAGCGACCTCAAATTAGCTGGGAAACATGTATCATAATAGTTTCTATGACAAATGGTTCCTTGGCTCTGAGTCGGCCATGTTTTCCAATATGGCCGACGGCGGCCATCTAGGATTTAAGATACAATTTGGGTCTTTGGATAAATTTTTTCCTATGGTCCTAAGGAACTTCCATACCAAAGGGGACCTTTGCATCATGATTTGAAGTGAAAAGTCACTTAGCATGTCTACTATAGGGGCATAGTGAAGATGGATAACACTGCCCAACAAAAAAAAACATTTTTTGCTGGTGATTTAATTCTAAGACCTGTTTCTGGATAATATTGATGTGCTGATTTAAAAAATCACCTTAGATTTTGTTCATCACATCAGGTTTTCGTGCAATGTGCAATGCAATATGCCTATTTTGGGTGATCCATGAGGGGCACTTATCAAAATTGATGATTTTTGAGACCTGTTAACAGCTGTTTTGCTGTTAAAATTTTATCTGTGGAATACGAAAATCTGTGCATTAAATCTAAAGGTCATGTACAACATATTAAAATCTTGGGTATCTGTGATTTCCCCAGGTGTGAGCGTGACGTCATGATCATGGATTCATTTTTTGCTTATTTAAACACTTTTAATCACTTTATCTGTCAATATTACCATTGTATATTAAAGTTCACTCCCTGCACAATTGTTTACTTGTCCATGCTGATTCTGAGTATGTAAAAACTTATTTTTTGAAAAGAAAAAAAATTGGGCATAACCCTGCCAAAATGCGATATCTCCGTATTTGATTGCTCGAAAACCTGACGTGATAGGCAAAAACTAAGGTGATTTTTTAAATCAGCACACCAAAGTTACCTAAAAACAGGTGTTAGAATTAAATCAGCAAAATTGGTGTTGGGCAGTGTAATGGTATAGCTTATCAGACACCATCAGAGATAACCCCTTTGGGTGACCTATCCAGATACAACCTAGACCTATACCAGAATAGTTCACGACTAACAAATACTATGTGCCTCAACTCAGTCCTACATAACACCTGTAAGAATAGCAACACTTTGAATAATATTATAACAGCTGAGAACATTAATCCTATATACTATTGAGCTAAAATGTGTCTGTGTGTGTGTGTCTGTCCGCTTTCTTCGGAACCGTGCACAGCCTAAACGGCACATCGGAAAATTCTGCAACCACCACCAACTGATAGCCCATGAGCTTCCGATGTGCTCCATCAAGTTTCCCGGTCCTAGGTCACTCCGCGGCTGAGCACGAGCTATTTAATGTTTATTACAAGTGAATGTAAGTACTTCGAAAACGATACCCAGGTTGAAGAGCACTGTATAGTAAGGTGGCCCACTTTTCAATTTTTTTTAAAAGTATTGGTGATCGTGGTTTTTCCCATTATTTGGCACTATACTAGCACATTGGTACCATTTTTACAAAAATTGATCAATATTTAGGGGTCTCGCATCGACCTTGAAATTACTAGTTTTTTTTTTTAAATGCGTACTTTTTAACTTTTTACTGAATCAAGATAAATCATTAAGTAGGGATGTTTTCTGAATCCTCTTAATGAGAGAAGTCGTTTGGTGTGCCTGCCAATGTCATACGACTAACGGTTTAAAGGTTGTGCCTGTATACAGGTAATGCCAATGTGCTAGTATAGTGCCAAATAATGGGAAAAACCACGATCACCTATACTTTTCAAAAAAATGAGTCACCATACCCGGGCGGAATGTATAATGTATATAGGTAATTAGAAAATGCACTATGCCTGTGCCAGGTACCTAACCTATTTCTTTTTTTGCAGATCATAACATTTTGAAATTCTGTCTGAGTTCCTCATCCTTTGTCATGGACAAATCGATGGCAACCATAACTGGAAGAACTCTTGAGGCTACCAATAGAGAGTCATCAAAAGGAAAGGCGAAAATAACATCGCTACCTTCTCTAAGATCGGCCTCGGAAATTTTTTAGTTGGCCAACCGTCGTCCTCCATCATGGTAGCAAATTGCCAACAACACGGCAGGTTTTGCAATACTTCTTCAGTGTTATCCAGTACACTGCTAACAGGAAAGACGCATTCAAAGAAACCGTAAACAACGTCTTAAAGTTTTGGAACATGGCCCGCATTAAAACAATCACAAAGCTCAACTGCGAACGGAAGCTAGAGGCATTGTAGAAAGAGTGGCACTTACTCCAAAAGAGCAGAAAACGAGAAACTGACGCCGGAGAAAAACGGCAGAAGTTTCGGACAGTGTGGACAAGCTGTGGGATATCGGAGCATCTGACGCTGTCGAAGATATAAAGAAGAATCGACTGCTGTCCAACAAGGACAAGAAAGAAGACATTGACTTCTACCTCGATCAACGTGGTCCTCGGGTGGCAACGATGAGCGGGAACGATAAAGTTTTCGCTGTAAAAAGAAAGCTACAGGAAGGAAGAAAACGTCCTCGCCAGGAGCCGCAAACCTCAAAGTGTGCATACGAAACCGGAGATGAGGCCATGGAGAATGATGATACTGGCATGTCAGGAGAGTCGGAGACAGAACTAGCGTTCCCCTGCCGAAAGAGCCAAGTGTGTCTGTCAATCTTCCTCGCCGCATCCTTAATGCACCTGCTGTCATGGAAGTGGCTGATCGTTTCCGCATGTCCAATAATCAGGTGCGTATTGTGTATAGTATTCATCGATAGCGTCAGTTTTAAAGTGTCCCGTAACCCACATGTATTCTTGACAGTTTCCTTTCCATTTTCCAATATCCATCAACTTAGCTAGGTCATAAAATTGTTCATTTTGGAGGACGAATGTCACTATATCATCATAGTTTTTAACCAGCTTACTTTTTATTTTCTTGCATACAACAAATTTAAAATCATTGTACTGTTCGATTATGGTAGAACTTTCACCAAGAAAATCTGCATATTTTGCGCATAAAGCTTTAACATGCTCAATGCCAAAGTCAAAGTCTTTCTGTAAAATAGCCGAATAATCAAAGGCAGACCATTCTTTTACTTCATTTTCAGGAAACCTGTCTTCCAAATGGGAACAAAGTTTTTCTATGAAAGTTAACCCTGGTGACGGTATATTTTTGAAATTACTTCATTTACTGTCGTGACTCATGATAGCTTGAGCCTGTGCGCATTTTATTTTGCTGTGTGCGCGGGTTTCACAATGCATGTGCGCGCGCACAAGCGCACACCTTAGAGGGAACATTGCAGTCACAACTGTTTAACTACAATTAACAAACAGCTAAATAAGAACAATCACAATTATACAGAAGTTGCAACCAAGTACTGGATAGGGCATGCAAAATAAAAAGAGTACAATAGTTAGAATTCTTGACTAATGGGAAACAAACAAAAGAGCCTGGACCTTCAGTAGTTGTAGATCTAAACTTGTTCAGAGATGAGGAAGGTCTTCTAAGGTGTAAAAGGAGACTAGATAAATCAAAACTGTCCTACAAAAGCAAACATCCAATCCTTTTACCTAGATTTAGCTATCTGACAACATGAATCATCAGACAAACACACAATAACACGAACTTCATGTAGCTCGTAGCATAAACTAACCCACATTTTGTTATACTCTTTATACTTTTTTTCTCTTATCCTCTCCTTACTTGCATATCTGTAGCTCTTTTTACTTGCATGTCTGTAGTTTGTGTGGTATGATAGTGTTTGAGTTAAGACTGTGTTTGCATGGTTTGTAAGTGTTCTTATTTTATTTCTTTTCATCTTTCACCCCTTTCCTATTCTCTTCGACTATTTTTTTGACTTGTAGGCAGTGGTCGGCGGATGATGATGGTGAATCTTTCTTTCTCTTTTTCTAAATGAATTTTAACCCACGAATCAGTGGCGGCTCGTGACTTTCAGTTATGGGGGTGCTGCCTCAGAAATTGCGAACAATTGTGTCGATTATATATATATATGTATATATGAGAGAGAGAGAAAGTCGAATAGATAAATAGATAACTACTCACTACTCAGTCATAAAAATAAGTAAAATAGTATCATAAAATCAATTATAGGGTACTTACGCTTAATGGGTAATTTCGAATTTGCCAAAAATTTTATTTATAAACAAATTCCATCCTTCTGTTTTTATTCTGAGCGAAAAAATATTCTAAGAAATGAAAGCTATATATTGTAAATAATCCAATTATTATATAATTAACTTCAATCTCACGACAAAAAATAAATGATAACGAATCATTGATAAATGCAATTCGGAAATTAAATTTCGAATTAGCAAACGATACAGCAACACAACTACCACGTCAAACAAACAAATCGGCACTGCTCTGTCCACAGTGCTTTGGATCCTCTTAAACCCGCGATTCTGACTCGCTCTTCGTACGTCCGCCACCGAGGTTTCA
The DNA here is from genome assembly GCA_023014485.1 of Bathynomus jamesi. Classification (NCBI taxonomy): domain Eukaryota; kingdom Metazoa; phylum Arthropoda; class Malacostraca; order Isopoda; family Cirolanidae; genus Bathynomus; species Bathynomus jamesi. The sequence continues at coordinate 679,085 of JAJOZX010001017.1, read as the reverse complement.
AGCGTTTCGAACAAAATCTGGAACTGTTAAGTACGCAGTTCCACGGGAAGGCTGAAGCTACTTTCGTGATTCACTGAGTTTTAGAACTCAGACCAGGGGCAGACGGGGTAACAAGAGTGGTCAAATTAAGGATTTCAACGGGTAACACAACAAGAGACATTTCTCTTTTGTACCCCCTAGAGTCTGGACCCAAAACAATGGACTCTGGAGAGCCCTCTCCACCGACAGTAATGACTGGAGACACTGAACTTCCAGTAACTATACCCTTGACAGTAGGAGTGGTAACACATCCTACTACAACATTGACAGACACAAGACCCCAGCGACAAACAGCGTTGAAGGCGCGACTAGTCTCACAGCAAAAGATAGACGCTGGGAATTGTAATTTCATCTAACTTTCACTTTTCCTTTTCTTATGGTAAAGACCATGAACAGTTTCAGCCTGTGGATGTATATTTTCTCTTCTAATTAAATGCTACATCTTCTCCATGAGAAGATGAGGATAGTCACTGTTAATCGGATTAACAGGCGTTTACAGTCAAATAGTTAGCTAGTCTACACTCAGACATAAAAATTTTATCTCCAGGGTCCCCAGTATATGGAAAACTGATACATGTGGGTAGTTGGGAGGTAACGGAAATGATCCACTGAGTAGGTAGGTAGTTAATGTAACAATTATTAAACTCGCTTTATGTCAATAACTGGGTGGATGAAACCAATTGGTTGCTCACCAGAGTTATTCTCCACACTAGTATTTGTATACTGTGTGATAGAGCGTGCTTGGTAGTATTGATACACACTACCAATGAACCAAAAAACAAAAAGGACGCTGGTGGAAAAAGTCGAGAAAAAAGAACAGAAGGAACTTGTTGGAAGAACGGCATGATCTCCACCAGCAAGTGCGCTCTCAAAAATTGAGCAAAGAGAAGAGGGACTCCAGGAGGAAGAAATTAGCACCATTGTCTAATAACACTCAGTAAGTGAACAGTTGTTTCTAAACCCCAATTTAGTCATAATATAAACTAGGTCCAGTTAAATTAGGCCTACATTGTGGTCTAAGACCAATCATCAACTCATAGCTTAACAAAGGCTAACGCAAATTACCCTAACCTAATTTGGTGAGGAATTCTACTGTGGACCTCAATTTACTCTGCCCGCTCTGGACCATTTCCGGAATCTAACCCCTACAAGGCTAGGCTTAACCTACTCTACAGTTAGACTGGAGATATTAGGGGTGGGTTAATTGGGGACCAATTCATACAGAGCATTTTCACAGAGATAAGTCTGTAGCATGTGATAGTTGTGATGATTGGTATCACTCAGTCTGCATCAAAATTACAGAACAAGTGTACAGTGGTTTGACGCCATCAAATATTTTGTGGTTTTGCATTAAGTGTTTAGCTGAGGTTAGGGACATGCTCAAAATAAGGTTCAAGAAAGTTGCTAGCTCAGAGTGTGATGGATCTAAGTTAGTTGGCCCTTGATTGATAGCGTAGTTAGTGAGATTAATGAAACAGTTAGGCCAGAAACTGAGTCTAATACAGGAAATACTAATGTAAGATGTAGCGAAGTTGAGACTAAACCTAGCCCTAGTGTTAGAGACAGGGATGCAGGCCAAAGTAAAGTTAAGCCTAAGCCAAGTGTTAGTGATAAGGATGCAGGTCTAAGTAAAGTTAGGCCTGATGAATGGCACAAAGTCAAAGGTCATTCAAGGAATAGATTAGAGAGAATAGTAATCATGTTGTGGCAACTAGAAACAGGTTTCAGATACTAGGGAATTTAGATGAAGCAGTACAGTGTGAATTTGCCATAGTTGGGGACTCTATTATTAGAAATCAGGACAATGAATTTTGCAATAAGGGAATGAAAACCCGTAGAAGAATATGTATTCCAGGAGATAATATTTCTAAAGTCAATGAAGTAGTGAAGAAGTTGCCTGAAAACCGAGGTAATATTATAATTCATGTAGGTATAAATGATTTAACAAACAAGGATAAAGATGGTAGATTATTTAAGTTGAACAGAAATTCAGTAGTAGTTAAACAGAGGTACAGATAATTGATAGAAACTTTAAAAGGTAATAATCTACTTAAGCTCCCGTTTCTCCGATTTTCATAAATTATACATCGGTAGCTTCGTTTCTTTATTAGAAATGCGATTTAGACAGTCTCTAGTAAGGGAAATGCTTCAAAACCTAACTTAACCTAACCTAGCATTTTGAAGCACAATTTACCTTGCTATAATGCCAACTGTTTTGAGACAACTATTCAGACCCTCAGAAGAGGTTGCATGCCTTCCTCATTGCAGCAGCCCAGCTCTACCCACCACACTAATTGTGGAAATGTACGTACGGCTTTTGTTGGGTAGGTTAGGTTAGGTTGTCTCAAAACAGTTGGCATTATAGCAAGGCGAGCTGTGCTTGAAAATGCTAGGTTAGGTTAGGTTTTGAAGCATTTTCCTTGCTAGAGACTGTCTAAATCGCATTCCTAATGAAGAAACGAAACTACCGATGTATAATTTATGAAAATCGGAGAGACGGGAGCTTAAATAGATTATTACCCTTTAAAAAATAGGCAGAGCAAGTGTTATGTAGTGGGCATGTTAACAAGGGTTGGGGCAAGCATGGAGTTTACAAGTATAATTTTAGCCTTAAACGATAAAGTTAGGATGCTATGTAGTGAAGCGGTTGAGTTCATAGATTTGTGGGATAATTTTTATGAAAGGAGGGAGCTTTACAGTAAGGATGGATTACATCTTAGTAGAAAGGGAACTGTTTTATATGGGAGACTTCTAGGAAAGGAAGATGGGGAAATAGGAGTTCTTTGGGGTTTTGAAAGATAGCTTTAGATTAACAGAGGGCATGGAGCATCAGGGTATAGGTAAAGTAAATACTATTAGAGTCTTAAAGACAGATTATGTCAGGAATAGGCATATCAGCTATCTAGTCAAAGGTGGGAACCAGTTAAAATTGAGGGGTTCAAATGTTTTTATACAAATGCATAGAGTGTTAGGAATAAGAAAAATGAATTATTTAGTTATATGATTAGTGAAAATCTGGATATAGTCTGCATTAATGAGACTTGGATTAGTGAGGCAGCATTCAATGACACTGGAGCAGAGTATCCAGAGGCGGATTAAGACACCTCGGGGCCCCGGGGCAATGAAGAATATGGGGGCCCTTTTCTATAGCTTTTTATTAACAATACATGTACAGTACATATAGTACTTTTATACGAATTGTATGTACGGTGCTTAGGCTAATTGAGAAACAAACTTAAAAGAACCTTAACACAGTGTATTTTGTTTGCCAAAACCAAACAGTATTAAACAAACTTTACTTTAGGGCCTATAAGACATAAAATAAAACAGGGAATTTGTCAGTTTGTGTACTCAGTCATATTTAATCAAAGAAGTTTGCGAAATCTCGAATTATATCATCGAAATTCAGTTGATTGGGGGGCCCCTCAAGCATGGGAGCATGAGGCTTCAGCCTCAATAGCCTCAGTGATAATCCGCCACTGAGAGTATCCGTTAAATAATTATACAATGTATATTTATCAGTGAATGGATAGGCAGGGGTGTGCTCTGGTCTTATACATTAAGAATGTTTTAACTTCAGTTCAGAATGTTAGTATTAAATTAGACAATAGGGTAGAATCAATTTGGGTTGATATTTGTGTTTGTTTGGAAGTTGATGAGAGTATCGTTCAAGAAATAAAGGTTGTAGTGCTGGAACATTAATTAATTATGGGAGATTTCAACCTGCCTCATATAGACTGGAGCCCAGTGCCGTAACAAGAGCGAGGCGAGTGAGGCACTTGCCTAGGGTGCGCAAAGCTCAGGGGCGCAGAAACACTATATAAAATATGTATCTACTATCCCAAGCACGCCATGCCATTAGGGAAAGGGCGCATTTCTATAAATTTTCAGTACTTTCAGTACTTTATTTTCTCTTTTCTGTGCATATTATTCGATCAGCGCTTTTCCAAACCGAATATTGCAAATCAGAAAACAGGATTTAATGACTGGAAAAATTAAACCGTATTGTAGAACATGAAAATTCAACTAATCATCGTGAAAATTTCTGTAAATGAAAATCCCTACAAAAAAGACTATTGTGCGGACAATGTATCGATGATGCACTACAGAAATTGACCACTTAGAGGATCATGTAGTGTTATAGGAATAGGGGTGCGCAATTTTCTAGGGGTGGGCGCAAGTATAGGGGGGCGCAATTTTATAGGGGGGCGCAAGTATAGGGGGGCGCAATTTTATGATCTTGCCTCGGGCGCAAAATTAGCTAGTTACGGGTCTGCTGGAGCCTTTGAGAAAGAAATAATAGGGAAGGTAACTTCTTCATTGACTGTTATAATGGTTGTTTTCTAACACAATTTGTAGACAAACGAACTAGGGATCAAGAACTCTTAGATCTGGTTCTTTCCAATAATCATGAGCTTATTAAGGAACTTGCAGTAGGAGAGTCATTACGGAATAATGTCAGTAGTATAGCCGAAAAAGGGTAGAGTGCAATGCAATTGCAAAATAATACGTAATGTTGCAATAGTGCCACCCACCCACCTTTGTTGCAAGAGTGCCACCCCCACCCCCTTTGTTGCATAAAAAAGAAAATTCCCCCAAAGGGAGAGAGAGAGAGAGTAGTGGCCTTTGTTGCCAACCCCAAAATGGGATTACAAGGGGCATGCAACTTGGAGGCGGAGTTCTCCCCCAAGCTATTCCCCCAGAGAGAGAGAGAGAGAGAGAGAGAGAGAGGAGTACCGACCTTTGTTGCCAACCCCAAAATGGGATTGCAAAGGGCATGCAACTTGGAGGCGGAGTTCTCCCCCAAGCTATTCCCCCCAAAGGGGCATACCTAACCTAAGAGGCCTCTATGGGAGGGAAGGGGTTTCCTCACCACCCAAAGGGCCAGAAAGAGAAAGGACCAGAGATCCTTGCTCGGCTGGGAGCCGAGCTTGTATGACTCCGTCGTCCGCCTCCCGCTCTTTTATAGACCTCTAATCCGCCAGTTGGCTGAGTTGCCAGATAGCGCCATGTATTTAATTCATCAGCCAATAGAAGGCTGAGTTGCCAGTTTGTGCTATATATTTAATTAATTCATATATTAATCAGCCTAGAAGACTGAGTTGCCAGATAGCAATATTTATTAAATTAAACCATATATTAATCATCCATTTGGTTGTTAAATACAACCATATATTTATATGATGGTAGTTGTCAGGTACCAACATTTATTTTAAATCGCTGCCAATACAGATGAATCTTCTCCTTAATTCCAACAATTTACTTTAAAAGAAATTCTGTTTATTAAATAAATAATTAGAATTTAAACACATGCTCTTTACACAACTAAAATAAATCACTTTATTACTTAATTCCTATTTTTATTATTATTATTAATATCACAATTTTCGTTAAGTCACGAATAACAGTGGGAAAAACGAAAGGAAAAGAAACCTTACGAAGAAAGGTGAAACAAACGACAATTTCAGGTCAAAACACACGGGCGTCTCCCCCCTCCCTCATTCCCCCCAAACTTCTCACCCCATCTGTGCTTGTATATATATATAATAAACGAATGAACAACTCGTGCACACACACACACAGACACACACACACATATATATATATATATATATATATATAATATATTATATATATATATATATATATATAATAATGATAATTTTATTTTCACAGTTAACTAGAAATAATATTCTGTGAATTTTCAAGTTCATTTAAGAAGAAAAAAAAAAATATAATAAATGAACACTTTGTGTGTGGGTAAATTTCAATTCAAAAAGAAAACTTATCACGTAAAATCTAAACGTATTTACTGGAATGTATCCAGAAATTTTTAATTAACTTATATATATATATATATATATATTATACCTACATATTTTTATTACCTGGAAACGCGTTTCAATTTCACGCACAAACTTCTTAAACTTTACTGTTAGATAAAGCACCGTTACTTCAATACGAAACAGTATTATGAAAAGCAATCTTTTTCGTTAACAAAATTCAAGTTAGATAGAGAAGAAATCGTTAGAAGGACAAATTCTATATATATATATATATATATATATATATATATATATATATATATATATATATATGCTTAAAAAGAGAAGTAAAAGCACCAAATTTTATTTTCTATCTTCGTCTATTGTTCACACAGGTGTGACCTGATACGTCCGGGGGGAAAATATATATATAAAAAAGCAAAAAACTATCTTTAAATGCAAACAAGCAAACAAATGGTGCGTACTGAAAGGAACCCTTCTTTCTACCTGGACACCTACAGAAAATATTTCATTTTTCCTCTTTGAATCTTACCATAAAAAGACCAATAAAATTTGTAATTAAACTAACATCCCCTCATCTACCTAAAAACAAAACACTATATATTTATATATATATATGTATATATAGTATAAGGAAAAAAACTCACAAATTAATAGCATAGAATAGCTTTATTCTGAATTTTTACAACGTAAAAAAGTCTAACATAGCTTTTTAATTATAATAATAATAATAATAATAATAATAATAATAATAATATTTTGTATCTACTCTCGCAGGGAGAGAAGGTGGACGGGCAAAAACGTCATCATGTACCGTTACATTGAATACGAGCTTATAATCATGCCTTTCCAACCGGGGACTTTTTCTTAACGTCCCGAACTTTTCAATCGTGAACTCTTCTTCACAATGCATAGCTGTAGCCGAGATAATCTAATTCGCTACAACAGATGATCATTATATAAAGAAGTAGCTCTTCAGGGTGAACGGTGTAGGTGAGCTCAACCCTGTACCGGTCAAGTGTTTTGTACCAAATTCATGATATTTCGAAGAGTCTAAACTTATTAAATAATCATCAACCTCTAGACCATTCAAACCTTATTTAACCCTACACTCGGTAAACACATCGAACAGAGCGGCGTATGCGTATTCGAGTACCGTATCAAAATAAAGCATAACCCTAACACGCGCGTCTAATATAGGTTTCAGCCTGCGTAATCCGACAATTTCAAACATTCTGTCGAGGATGAAACGGTTCCGCGTAGGAACAAGATCGTCATCAGCTGACCATTTCTATATTTCTCGTATATCAATGCATGGTTGTTCATTATTTATACTCAATGTGCAAACAGTGGCATATGAGGAGGCGTCACTAATCACAGCTCTTATTGTATCTACATCAGCTGGTATTTTATAACGGTCCTCAGCCCACCTCTCAAGCCCCACGAAGATTCTATGCATCTCCTCGCACTTAAATAAATAACGTCACGTCTGCTTGCAAGCCTGCAGGTCGTTTCAAGAACACAGTTAATGGCACCGGTTTCTCGCCTGAATATGCGCAATGACTTCGTCACGGAGACGTCGTACGAGGCGTTGAGAGTGCTTCTCAAAGGGAGCTCCACCGTATTCATCGAGATGACTATTGCACTTCCACTTGTTCATTTTGACAAAGATTAAGCTTTTCACACCACACTAGACCTACAGTTTAACATGGAATCTGGATCAGAAATACACCTCGTCCCACCGAATTGCTCATTTTGACAAAGATTAAGCTTTTCACCCGCATTAGACCTACAGTTTAACATGGAATCCGGATCAGAAATACCCCTCGGCATGGAATGATTGCTCACTCTTTCACATCAGCCCACCGAATTGCTCATTTTGACAAAGATTAAGCTTTTCACCCGCATTAGACCTACAGTTTAACGTGGAATCCGGATCAGAAATACACCTCGGCAGGGAATGATTCCTCACTCTTTCACATCAGCCCACCGAATTGCTCATTTTGACAAAGATTAAGCTTTTCACCCGCATTAGACCTACAGTTTAACATGGAATCTGGATCAGAAATACACGTCGGCAGGGAATGATTGCTCACTCTTTCACATCAGCCCACCGAATTGCTCATTTTGACAAAGATTAAGCTTTTCACCCGCATTAGACCTACAGTTTAACGTGGAAACTGAATCAGAAATCATCTCGTCAGGGAATGATTGCTCACTCTTTCACATCATCTCGCCGAATTACTCAATTTGACAAAGATTAAGCTTTTCACCCGCATTAGACCTACAGTTTAACATGGAATCCGGATCAGAAATACATCTCGGCAGGGAATGATTGCTCACTCTTTCACATTAGCCCACCGAATTGCTCATTTTGACAAAGATTAAGCTTTTCACCCGCATTGGACCTACAGTTTCACGTGGAATCCGGATCAGAAATACACCTCGGCAGGGAATGATTGCTCACTCTTTCACATCAGCCCACCGAATTGCTAATTTTGACAAAGATTAAGCTTTTCACCCGCATTAGACCTACAGTTTAACATGGAATCCGGATCAGAAATACACCTCGTCAGGGATTGTTTGCTCACTTTTTCACATCATCTCGCAGAATTATTCATTTTGACAAAGATTAAGCTTTTCACCCGCATTAGACCTACAGGTTAACATGGAATCCGGATCAGAAATACACCTCAAATCGTTCCATTAACATATTCTCAAATCTATATATATATATATATATACACACACACACACACGCCTCTGTGTATATTGTGTGAATGAAAATCGTAAAAATGACAAAAGTTATTAATAAAGCAAATGAATTTTCTCCTTTTAAGAGTCAATTATTAAAACCAATATTAACAATATATATATATATATATATTTATATATATATATATATTATATATATATATATAAACGGATTTTCACCTTAAAGTGAATTAATTAAAACAATATTAAAATTTAAAAATTCACTAAACAATTGGCTTAGCAAAATAAATCGTTCCATTAACATATTCTCAAATCTAACACACACACACACACACACACACACACACACACAATTATATTAAATAATAAACAGCAAAAGAAATAAACACATTAACTGTGTATTTTCTTTCGGCAAACCTTTCTTGTGTTTCAAAAACAGAAAAAATATCATTACACACTTTTCACTTTCTCATTATAGTTTATATATATAGAGAAAGAATCAATTTCGGAGAGAGAGAGAGAGAGAGGACCACACACACAAACCCACACACACACACACACACACACACAATACATATATATAGAGGATGATATGCACAAAGACAATCTAGAGGATGAAACGGTTCCGCGCAGGGACAAGAAAGTCATCAGCCCCCCATTTCCCCATCTCTCATATATCAATGCACGGTTGTTCATCACACCGTCTTAGACCCACAGTTTGACGTGGAAACCGGTTACTCTTTTCTTTTTAAAAAAATATAAATAAAGGAATGGATATATTAATAATTTCTTTATTATAAAATCCTCTCGATTACATTAGTGATTATTGATCCGGGAATAGTGTTGCTGCAAAACATGGTAATGCACAAAGACAATGTAGATTTTTGTATGTAGTAATAATAATAATAATAATTAACTCTTTCTCTCCGATTTGTTCATTTTAAAAAAGATCAAGCTTTTCACCAGCATTAGACCTACAGTTTAACGTGGAATCAGAAATACATCTCGTCAGGGAATGATTGCTAGCTCTTTCACATCATAATTTCATCGAGATAATTCAAGCTCATATACAGGACCTACATTGTCTATAAGATCTGTGGCGCGTGGAACATGCGGCCTTCAGAAGGTGTGGACATCTGCTCTGTGGATCAGTTCAAGAAAATGGATAGGCCGAACCTTGCGATGTAGGAATTTTTTCCATGGAACCGTAACCACTGATACATCCACGGTGCGCATTGCAATACTTATTGAGGCACTTCTTGTCCTTGTATCTCCTTCATGTACACCTTCCACATTGTGTCCGACAACCCAGAAGCTCATTCCAACAATTACATCGTTGTTGCTCTGCATTATGCAGTATACGCGGTTTAATAATATTTCACCGCTTAAAGTATAGGGAAACCTGTACTCGATATAAAGAGCATTCATTTCGTTCAGTACTATTTTTGTACCGACTTTACATTCGGTTGGCAAGTTATCTTTAAACACGGCTAGAATACAATCAAAAGCACGCACAAAGAGGTCACCGTTAGCCACATCATTAAACACAAGTTTATAAACACGCCTTCCCACCCTATTTCACATCTCTCTCTCTCTCTCTCTCTCTCTCTCTCTATATATATATATATATATATATATATATATATCTCTGCATACCCCGAAACAAACTTTCTGTACACCATATTCAGCCAGTGTAACATATATTTAAACCAGTAAAACAGAACTAAGACTGAAAGGTAATAAATAAATAATAATAGATTTGAAATTATATAATCATTCAAAATGGGGCAATAAAGAGAACTAATTATTTTAGAAGAAATACATTCAATCTGAATTAGAAAAAACACCGTTGCTTCAATACGAAACAAAATATTAAAAATATATATATATATCACACACACACACACACACACACACACACACTTGCTAAAGATTTATTCATTTTAAAATTTGTCTACAAGCAGTGAAGTTATATGTTTGGAAAGAAAGCTACAGATTAACAACGAATACCAAAATGTGAATGATAATGTTTTAAACCTTTCTGTACAAACTCCGCCCTTCGTTTTAAGATATTTTTATTGGACAACACAGTATTTTAAAGAGTGATAAAAATCCGTACAGGACACACACACCTAAAGATTCGTGTATCTGTACTTTTTCGGCGCCGATAGAAAAGAATGTTGTTTTTACATGCAAGGCAATTTCTATTTCGTCCATAAATTAAATATTTTTTAATTTGTTATATATATATATATATATATATATATATATATAATATTTTTTTTTTTTTTTCTACAAACTAAAATTAAGTATTTGTACGAGATAATATATCTACCACGTGACCACAAAAATTGTCCCTGTTTTTAATCGCTTATTACTCAGTCATTATTGCAGCTTCACAAATGAAATAAAAAGCATTCGAAAGAGAACATTTTAAAGTTTTAATTTATTCTACATGTGTTCAAAGTGACGTCCCTGGACATTCTTACATTTCACACAACGGGAAAGGAAGTTATTTATTACATTTTCCAAAACGCTGCATTCAATGGACTGTACACTCTCTACCACCGCTTGCTTTAATTCTTCGATAGAGGATTGCTCTTGCCTGAATACTTTGTCCTTGACAAATCCCCAGAGAAAAAAGTCCAAAGGTGATAGATCGGAGATCTTGCGGGCCAGGGAAACTGCGAGCGATGAGAAATGAATCTTTGTTCAAAAAATCTTGTTAAACATTCCAGTGATTGCCTAGTTGTGTGGGCTGTTGCTCCGTCTTTTTTTACCACAAAAATTGTCCCTGTTTTTAATCGCTTATTACTCAGTCATTATTGCAGCTTCACAAATGAAATAAAAAGCTTTCGAAAAAGAATATTTAAAAGTTTATTTAATTTTTTCGATATCCTCGATACGAATCAGTACTTATAAAAAAATGACAGTTTTATCCACCACAATCATGGGTTATTTGTCGGACATGCAACGTGTTTTCATCGCAGAAGAGATGATCAAACATGGCTCGGTAGTTGCCACCCAACGGTCTTTCAGACGACAATACGGTCAGCAAAGGACCATAGATCCTAAAACGATTCGCAGGATTTTCGCAAAATGGAAACATCACGGCTCAATCAAGAACATGCATAAAGGCAACTCTGGGCGCAGCAAAGGTGTGCGAACCGCTGAAAACATTGATTCAGTCGCAAATCAGCTTGAAACGGACAACAAGAAATCTGTGAGACGACTATCAGCTGTGACAGGAATCAAATGGGAGAGCATTCGGAAAATAATCACGTTGGATTTGAGAATGAAGTCATTCAAAATTATGTGTTTGCAACAGCTTAGCGAACAAGACTACCAGCGTCGTTTGATGTTTTGTGAACGCATTGAAACAATAATTGAACAAAACCAGATAAGATTCAGTGACATAATATTCAGTGATGAATGCCACATCTATCTCAATGGGTTCACCAACAGACAGAATTACCGGTGTTTTTCACAAAACAAGCCAAATATACACTTGGAGAAACCTCTGCATTCACCAAAAGTTACTGTCTGGTGTGGTTTGAGTAGCAGCAAGATTTATGGTCCTTACTTTTTTGAGGACCCAGAGACAAGGAGACCGCTTTCAGTAACTTCAGAAAGATATGTAGAAATGCTGAACACTATTTTTGAACAAGAAAACTGCAGTAACAAGTGGTTTCAGCAAGACGGAGCAACAGCCCACACAACTAGGCAATCACTGGGATGTTTAACAAGATTTTTTGAACAAAGATTCATTTCTCATCGCTCGCAGTTTCCCTCGCCCGCAAGATCTCCCGATCTATCACCTTTGGACTTTTTTCTCTGGGGATTTGTCAAGGACAAAGTATTCAGGCAAGAGCCATCCTCTATCGAAGAATTAAAGCAAGCGGTGGTAGAGAGTGTACAGTCCATTGAATGCAGCGTTTTGGAAAATGTAATAAATAACTTCCTTTCCCGTTGTGTGAAATGTAAGAATGTCCAGGGACGTCACTTCGAACACATGTAGAATAAATTAAAACTTTAAAATGTTCTCTTTCGAATGCTTTTTATTTCATTTGTGAAGCTGCAATAATGACTGAGTAATAAGCGATTAAAAACAGGGACAATTTTTGTGGTCACGTGGTATAAACAACCAAACTCACGTATTTGTAGAAAAACCACTATAATTAAAAAATAAAATAAACTGCACTCTTTTTGAGATTTATTTTCATGGGCCGGTCGTGACCTGTCACTACAGGCAAATTGAATTTCAGTGTCCTTAAGACTTTTAGCGTTTTAATAATTTTTCCTAATGATATAAGCTGCTACAAATATAAGAAAGCACAAACAGCAACAATAAAAAGACTTCTTTAAATATTCTGAATTTCGTTTTTATATATATATATATATATATATATATATATATATATATATATATATATATAGGCAATTGGCCACAATTAAATAGTGAAACGCTGTGGCCGAAGTTAAGCGACATTGGGTTTGTGTGGTTGATGGACGGGTGACCATCCTATGCATCCAGATGATATAGTGGTCAGGGGAAATGCAATGGCCCCTCGTTCCTCTATAAAAGAAAAATTTAGTTTTCGAACCTGTACTCATCTGGATGAAGGGATATTCTATCGACATTTTAATAAATTAACTTAACCTAACCTAACATTGCCTAGCCGGGTATAATAAAACCTAACATAGCGTACTAAACTAAACCTAACATTGCCTATCCGGGTATAATAAAACCTAACCTAACATTGCCTAACCGGGTATAATAAAACCTAACAGCGTACTAAACTAAACCTAACATTTCCCAGAATACGCACCAGACAGTTTCCCTCAGGGTAAATTTCATGAACTAAACACATTTTATGCGGTTTTAATGTTTTATCACTCACCATTTCCACAAACTAAACATCTTCACACTCCGGCGCACTATTTGAGAGACAAGATTTACATTCTCAGTCGCAGGGTACGGTATGAAGCAACTTTATTCGAAACAGATTCAAACAACCTAAGGATCTGATTGACTTGAAAGAGCTTGGTAATGACGTCACAACGACATTGTATAAAGGCAGGCGAAACTTTCACTTTAATTCATTACAAGATTGCAAATAGAGGATGGAGCCGTGTTAGTTATCTCTCTGTAAATTGACCAATTGCTAAGTGATGAACATGATATCTGACGTTCCAAACGGGTTTGAAGCACACAAGTTGATAAATATATCCCTCGATAAAATTGCATCCAGACGTTCCGGAAGAGCTGGTGCATCTTTGCATAACTCATTATTAGTTGCCACTGTTACATAAAGCCCGTTTTGTTTTCTTAGAAGAAGCACACAACTACCGCCACACCATATTTTCCCCGCCAACCTGAGGAGCTTGCCCCCGACCCACCTCGTGCAACCACACCATTACCTGAAGTGTCCGTTACCCCAGTGATGCTTCTCGATTGTGGAGACAATAATACCAACCAAGATGATTATTCAACCATTGAATGCATTAGTGAAGAGTGTAAATGTAGATTAGAAGACAGCGACAGTGAAGTAGACACGAACAGTGAATATGGTTGCAACGAATCCTTGCATCATACCAGAAAAGGGCTGAAATTTTCTGATCAGGAAACAGAGACAGCCGTTTCCTCAATTTTACCAAAACGTTTGAAAGCTGGTTTAGAACAGGAACAATGCTCAGGCTATTGTTTTTGCGAACCTAAAATTTTGTGCTCATGTGGATTCGATCTCACCTCTTGTCGTTGTTCTGAACAGTCAGCGGACGACGAGATTTTGCAGCATGGAAGTTGACCACATATCTTCTCTCGTGATCAACTTGGAATCCTTGAATTTCTATAGACTTGCTCCAGACGGTTTTCGTCTCGTGACTTCTTAGTAAAAACGTTTTTTTATTAATGTAGCTTGTACGTACTCATACATGCACAGTGTAATTCACTACGTGATAAAAGAATATGTATTTAAGGTTGTGTATTATATAAACTAATTATATATTTTATATAATAAAGGCTTGGGATGTTTAAATGTTTCATTTATTCCATTGAAAAGTGTGTAATTTTGGTAAAGTTTGTGGATTGGTCAGAGAGTGCGACTTAATTGATCAGTAAAAGTTAAAGAGTGGGTGACAGTACAGAATCTGAGGAACATTAGTTTCATCAGCTTTAGGAGAAAAACCGCTGGCCAACTACATCCGCGTCGATAGATCGTCCAGAAAGGAAACTAAAGAGGCAGGCACAGATAGAAGGATTGAAACCAAAGGACTGCATTTTCGAAATTAAAGATTTGTACCAGACTCTATCAAAAGCTTTTGATATGTATATCGCAATAACAAAGGTTCCACCGAAATCCCATAAAGGGGATGACCAAGAGTTAGAGAGATATGCAGAAAGATCGTCAGTAGAGTTCCCATGTAGGACCCATACTGGCGATCTGTAAGAAGAGGGATGATTAAGATTTTTCCTATTAAGGATGTATTCAAAAGCATTACAAAGTCCTGAAAACAATGCAAATGGAAGATAGTTGAAAGGTTGAGAGTGATCACCCTTCTTTAGGACATGCTGAGTGAAAGTGAGCTTTGATCAGGAATGAATAGTATCAGATGAAAGTTTTCTACGGCTAAGGTGTCTTTAGGCATGAATTTGTTCTTGAACACAGTAAAGCACAATGATGCGATTGTGGTTGTTTCAGACATAATTGAATTGGAAGCGAAAGTTCGAGCGAATAGTTCAGCTTTGTGAAGAGATGTCAACTGAGCCAGATTGGAAAAGGGGAGGGGAGGAAGAACATGTAAAGTTGATGGTGAGGTTCTTAAAGATGTCAGAAAGAGCGAGAAGACTTAGAAGTGTATGGATTTTTCACAATTTTATTGCATGAAGGAAATTTTATCGACTCGGAGAACAGAATTTGCCCGAATCCGGGCACAAATATGAGCCAGGAGATGGTTGGCTACAGCAATTTCTGAAAAACTCATCTCTGTTGCTGCTAGCAATAGAACAAGTTAAGCCAAGGTTGCCCTTGTGGCGGGGAAAATATGGTGTGGCGGTAGTTGGGTGCTTCTAAGTAAACAAAACGGGCTTTATGTAACAGTGGCAACTAATAATGAGTTATGCAAAGATGCACCAGCTCTTCCGGAACGTCTGGATGCAATTTTATCGAGGGATATATTTATCAACTTGTGTGCTTCAAGCCCGTTTGGAACGTCAGATATGTTCATCACTTATCAATTGGTCAATTTACAGAGAGATAACTAACACGGCTCCATCCTCTATTTGCAATCTTGTAATGAATTAAAGTGAAAGTTTTGCCTGCCTTTATACAATGTCGTTGTGACGTCATTACCAAGCTCTTTCAAGTCAATCAGATCCTCAGGTTGTTTGAATCTGTTTCCAATAAAGTTGCATCATACCGTACTCTGCGACTGAGAATGTAAATCTTGTCTCTCAAATAGTGCGCCGGAGTGTTAAGACGTTTAGTTTGTGGAAATGGTGAGTGATAAACCAATAAAACCGCTATAAAATGTGTTTAGTTCATGAAATTTACCCTGAGGGAAACTGTCTGGTGCGTATTCTGGGAAATGTTAGGTTTAGTTTAGTACGCTATGTTAGATTTTATTATACCCGGTTAGGCAATGTTAGGTTAGGTTTTATTATACCCGGATAGGCAATGTTAGGCTTAGTTTAGTACGCTATGTTAGGTTTTATTATACCCGGCTAGGCAATGTTAGGTTAGGTTAAGTTAATTTTTTAAAATGTCGATAGATATCCCTTCATCCAGATGAGTACAGGTTCGAAAACTAAATTTTTCTTTTATAGAGGAACGAGGGGCCATTGCATTTCCCCTGACCACTATATCATCTGGATGCATAGGATGGTCACCCGTCCATCAACCACACAAACCCAATGTCGCTTAACTTCGGCCACAGCGTTTCACTCTTTAATTGTGGCCAATTGCCTATACATATATATATATATCAGTGGCGGCTCGTGGTAAGTTTACTTACGCATGCAGTCACATGCATTACAGTGTAGTACATATTAGATAAGCTGTATTTTGTCTTTTATGGTATTCTTATGAGTTATGTAGTAACCGAGGATAGAACCAATATTATATTAATAATATTAATAATAATTTTAACTTATTTTTTTAACTTAAATAATAATTTTAAATTCATTGAGTATATTATTTACGCATGCAGTGTCTTAAGGACACTGAAATTCAATTTTCCTGTAGTGACAGGTCGCGACCGGCCATGAAAATAAATCTCAAAAAGAGTGCAGTTTATTTTATTTTTTAATTATAGTGGTTTTTCTACAAATACGTGAGTTTGGTTGTTTATAAGATATATTATCTCGTAGAAATACTTAATTTTAGTTTGTAGAAAATATATAACAAATTAAATAAATATTTAATTTATGGACGAAATAGAAATTGCCTTGCATGTAAAAACAACATTCTTTCCTATCGGCTCCGAAAAAGTACAGATACATGAATCTTCAGGTGTGTGTGTGCTGTACGGATTTTTATCACGCTTTAAAATACTGTAATGTCCAATAAAAATATCTTAAAACTAAATGCGGAGTTTGTACAGAAAGGTTTAAAACATTATCATTCACATTTTGGTACTCGTTGTTAATCTGTAGCTTTTCTTCCAAACTTATAACTTCTCTGCTTGTAGTCAAATTTTAAAATGAATAAATCTTCGGCAAGTATATATATATATATATATATATATATATATATATATATATATATATATTGTGTTAATACTTTGTTTCGTATTGAAGCAACGGTGTTTTATCTAATTCAGATTGAATGTATTTCTTTTAAAATAATTAGTTCTCTTTATTGCCCCGTTTTGAATGATTATGTAATTTCAAATCTATTATTATTTATTTATTACCTTTCAGTCTTAGTTCTGTTTTACTGATTTAAATATACGTCACATTGTGCAGAAAGTTTGTTTCGGGGTATGCATATATATATATATATATTATATATATATATATATATATATATATATATATATATATAGTGAGATATATATATATATATATATATATATAGTGAGATATATATATAATATATATATAGAGAGAGAGAGAGAGAGAGCGAGAGAGAGAGAGAGAGATGTAAAATAGGGTGGGAAGGCGTGTTTATAAACTTGTGTTTAATGGTGTGGCTAACGGTGACCTCTTTGTGCGTGCTTTTGATTGTATTCTAGCCGTGTTTAAAGATAACTTGCCAACCGAATGTAAAGTCGGTACAAAAATAGTACAGAACGAAATGAATGCTCTTTATATCGAGTACAGGTTTCCCTATACTTTAAGCGGTGAAACATTATTAAGCCGCGTATACTGCATAATGCAGAGCAACAACGATGTAATTGTAGACTCACTCCAAGTTTCATGGCCCCTTGTTACACCTGCCGGACACAATGTGAAAGGTGTACACTATGTACACGAGATAACTGTACGCATGGTGTGAATGAACTCTGAAGCTGTTCTTTTTTTGTCATTACACTTTCACAACAATTTTGGAATGAGCTTCTAGGTTGTCGGACACAATGTGGAAGGTGTACATGAGGGAGATACAAGGACAAAAAGTGCCTCAATAAGTATTGCAATGCGCACCGTGGATGTATCAGTGGTTACGGTTCCATGGAAAAAATTCCTACATCGCAAGGTTCGGCCTATCCATTTTCTTGAACTGATCCACAGAGCAGATGTCCACACCTTCTGAAGGCCGCATGTTCCACGCGCCACAGATCTTATAGACAATGTAGGTCGTGTATATGAGCTTGAATTATCTCGATGAAATTATGATGTGAAAGAGCTAGCAATCATTCCCTGACGAGATGTATTTCTGATTCCACGTTAAAATGTAGGTCTAATGCGGGTGAAAAACTTAATCTTTGTCAAAATGAACAAATCGGAGAGAAAGAGTTAATTATTATTATTACTACATAGAAAAATCTACATTGTCTTTCTGCATTACCATGTTTTGCAACAACATTATTCCCGGATCAATAATCACTAATGTAATCGAGAGGATTTTATAATAAAGAAATTATAAATATATCCATTCCTTTATTTATATTTTTAAAAAAGAAAAGAGTAATCGGTTTCCACGTTAAACTGTGGGTATAAGACGGTGTGATGAACAACCGTACATTGATATATGAGAGATGGGGAAATGGGGGGCTGATGACTTTCTTGTCCCTGCGCGGTACCGTTTTATCCTCTAGATTGTCTTTGTGTATATCATCCTTTATATATATATATATATATATATATATAGTGTGTGTGTGTGTGTGTGTGTGGTCCTCTCTCTCTCTCTCTCTCCGAAATTGATTCTTTCTCTTTATATATATATATAAACTATAATGGGAAAGTGAAAAGTGTGTAATGATATTTTTTCTGTTTTTGAAACACAAGAAAGGTTTGCCAAAAGAAAATACACAGTTAATGTGTTTATTTATTTTGCTGTTTATTATTTAATATAATTGTGTGTGTGTGTGTGTGTGTGTAGATTTGAGAATATGTTAATGGAACGATTTCTTTTGCTAAGCCAATTCTTTAGTGAATTTTTAAATTTTAATATTGTTTTAATAATTAATTCACTTTAAGGTGAAAATCCGTTTATATATATATATATATATATATATATATATACTGTTAATATTGGTTTTAATAATTGACTCTCTGAAAAGGAGAAAATTCATTTGCTTTATTAATATACGTTTGTCATTTTTCCGATTTTGATTCACATAATATATACAGAGGCGTGTGTGTGTGTGTATATAGATTTGAGAATATGTTAATGGAACGATTTGAGGTCTATTTCTGATCCGGATTCCATGCTAAACTGTAGGTCTAATGCGTGTGAAAAGTTTAATCTTTGTCAAAACGAGCAATTCGTTGGGCTGATGTGAAAGAGTGAGCAATCATTCCCTGCCGAGGTGTATTTCTGATCCGGATTCCATGTTAAACTGTAGGTCTAATGCGGGTGAAAAGCTTAATCTTTGTCAAAATGAGTAATTCGGCGAGATGATGTGAAAGGGTGAGCAATCATTCCCTGACGAGATGTATATCTGATTAAGTTTCCACGTTAAACTGTAGGTCTAATGCGGGTGAAAAGCTTAATCTTTGTCAAAATGAGCAATTCGGTGGGCTGATGTGAAAGAGTGAGCAATCATTCCCTGCCGATGTGTATTTCTGACCCGGATTCCATGTTAAACTGTAGGCCTAATGCGGGTTAAAAGCTTAATCTTTGTCAAAATGAGCAATTCGGTGAGCTGATGTGAGAGTGAGCAATCATTCCCTGCCGAGGTGTATTTCTGATCCGGATTCCATGTTAAACTGTAGGTCTAATGCGGGTGAAAAGCTTAATCTTTGTCAAAATGAGCAATTCGGTGGGACGAGGTGTATTTCTGATCCAGATTCCATGTTAAACTGTAGGTCTAGTGTGGTGTAAAAAGCTTAATCTTTGTCAAAATGAACAAGTGGAAGTGCAATAGTCATCTCGATGAATACGGTGGAGCTCCCTTTGAGAAGCACTCTCAACGCCTCGTACGACGTTTCCGTGACGAAGTCATTGCGCATATTCAGGCGAGAAACCGGTGCCAATAACTGTATGCTTGAAACGACCTGCAGGCATGCAAGCAGACGTGACGGTATTTATTTAAGTACGAGGAGATGCATAGAATCTTCGTGGGGCTTGAGAGGTGGGCTGAGGACCGTTACAAAATACCAGCTGACGTAGATACAATAAGAGCTGTGATTAGTGACGCCTCCTCATATGCCGTTGTTTGCACATTGAGTATAAATAATGAACAACCATGCATTGATATACGAGAGATATGGAAATGGTCAGCTGATGACGATCTTGTTCCTACGCGGAACCGTTTCATCCTCGACAGAATGTTTGAAATTGTCGGATTACGCAGGCTGAAACCTATATTAGACGCGCGTGTTAGGGTTATGCTTTATTTTGATATGGTACTCGAATACGCATACGCCGCTCTGTTCGATGTATTTACCGAGTGTAGGGTTAAACAAGGTGAGAATGGTCTAGAGCAGTGCTGTCCAACTTTTATAAAGCGCGGCCAAGATGTTGCCTATAATCATACACTGTTGGTTAATACGACTTAGGAACCCGCTGAATGTTGTTCTCCCTACTAGAAATGACAAAATAGGGAAGAAAATTCAGAAATGAAATTTGGCAAATGTCCATTCCGCGGGCCGCATGTTGGACAGCGCTGGTCTAGAGGTTGATGATTATTTAATAAGTTTAGACTCTTCGAAATATCATGAACTTTGGTACAAAACACTTGACCGATACAGTGTTGAGCTCACCTACACCGTTCACCCTGAAGAGCTACTTCTTTATATAATGATCATCTGTTGTAGCGAATTAGATTATCTCGGCTACAGCGATGCATTGTGAAGAAGAGTTCACGATTGAAAAGTTCGGGACTTTAAGAAAAAGTCCCCGGTTGGAAAGGGATGATTATAAGCTCGTATTCAATGTAACGGTACATGATGACGTTTTTGCCCGTCCACCTTCTCTCCCTGCGAGAGTAGATACAAAATATTATTATTATTATTATTATTATTATTCTAATTAAAAAAGCTATGTTACACTGTTTTACGTTGTAAAAATTCAGAATATAGCTATTCTATGCTATTAATTTGTGACTTTGTTTTTTCCTTATACTATATATACATATATATAGTGTTTTGTTTTTAGGTAGATGAGGGGATGTTAGTTTAATTACAAGTTTTCTTTTTCTTTTTATGGTAAGATTCAAAGAGGAAAAATGAAATATTTTCTGTAGGTGTCCAGGTAGAAAGAAGGGTTCCTTTCAGTACGCACCATTTGTTTGCATTTAAAAATAGTTTTTTGCTTTTTTATATATATATTTTTCCTCCCGGGCGTATCAGGTCACACCTGTGCGAACAATGGACGAAGATAGAAAATAAAATTTGGTGCTTGTACTTCTCTTTTTAAGCAATATATATATATATATATAGTGGAATTGTCCTTCTAACGATTTCTTCTCTATCTAACTTGAAATTTGTTAACGAAAAAGATTGCTTTTCATAATACTATGTTTCGTATTGAAGTAACGGTGCTTTATCTAACAGTAAAGTTTAAGAAGTTTGTGCGTGAAATTGAAACGCGTTTTGAGGTAATAAAAATATGTAGGTGTAATATATATAGTAGAGAATTCTAAGAAATTCAATGTACATGTGATTTGAAATAGAGAAACTAATAATTATTAAGCATTGTTTTAATAAAAATTTTCTAATTTTGCTTGTTGTAACCGTTGGCGAAAGTTAATTAAAAATTTCTGGAGATAGATTCCAGTAAATACGTTTAGATTTTACGTGATAAGTTTTCTTTTTGAATTGAAATTTACCCGCACACAAAGTGTTCATTTATTATATATTTTTTCTTCTTAAATGAACTTGAAAATTCACAGAATATTATTTCTAGTTAACTGCGAAAATAAAATTATCATTATTATTATTATATATATATTATATATATATATTATATATATTATATATATGTGTGTGTGTGTGTGTGCACGAGTTGTTCATTCGTTTATTATATATATATATATATATATATATATATATATATATATACAAGCACAGATGGGGTGAGAAGTTTGGGGGGAATGAGGGAGGGGGGGAGACGACCGTCTGTTTTGACCTGAAATTGTCGTTTGTTCACCTTTCTTCGTAAGGTTTCTTTTCCTTTCGTTTTTCCCACTATTATTCGTGACTTAACGAAAATTGTGATATTAATAATAATAATAAAAATAGGAATTAAGTAATAAAGTGATTTATTTTAGTTGTGTAAAGAGCGTGTGTTTAAATTCTAATTATTTATTTAATAAACAGAATTTCTTTTAAAGTAAATTGTTGGAATTAAGGAGAAGATTCATCTGTATTGGCAGCGATTTAAAATAAATGTTGGTACCTGACAACTACCATCATATAAATATATGGTGGTATTTAACAACCAAATGGATGATTAATATATGGTTTAATTTAATAAATATTGCTATCTGGCAACTCAGTCTTCTAGGCTGATTAATATGTGAATTAATTAAATATATAGCACAAACTGGCAACTCAGCCTTCTATTGGCTGATGAATTAAATACATGGCGCTATCTGGCAACTCAGCCAACTGGCGGATTAGAGGTCTATAAAAGAGCGGGAGGCGGACGACGGAGTCATACAAGTTCGGCTCCCAGCCGAGCAAGGATCTCTGGTCCTTTCTCTTTCTGGCCCTTTGGGTGGTGAGGAAACCCCTTCCCTCCCATAGAGGCCTCTTAGGTTAGGTATGCCCCTTTGGGGGAAATAGCTTGGGGTAGAACTCCGCCTCCAAGTTGCATGCCCCTTGCAATCCCATTTTGGGGTTGTCAACAAAGGTCGGTACTCTCAAAATGTTTTCAGGTTTGAACAATTTAGATCACTGGTTCTGAAACTGGGGTACGCGAGGGAATCTTAGGGGGTACGCGAAGGGGTCCTGAAAATATAACCCTTTTAATTTTATATACGATTAACAAACGGCCACAAGTCACACGGTCGTAAAGAAAGTAAAAATCCTCTATCTCTCTCGAAAATCCAGAAAATCCCGTGAAAGAATTCAAGGGGTACAGAAGAAGAAAACGTTTGAGAACCGCTGATTTAGATATTAGTAACTTTTTCTCACAGAGGCCGATGGGATAACTCGTGGGCATAATAAGAAAATTAGAAAACAGACTTGTAGACTTGATCTATGAAAATACTTTTTCACTCGTAGAGTAGTAGATTTTTGGAATGACTTGTCATATGATGTGGTAAACAGTAGCTCGTTAGTTAATTTTAAGAAAAACTTTAACACTTTCATGAATGAAAAATATAGATTGTAGATTGTAAATATTGTATATTCTTAGCGTAAATTATGTAGGCTACTTTGGAGTAGTAAATAGTTGTATGCTAATTAGCTGACTTGAGATTGACATTTTGCGAGATTTTAAATGGTAAATAGATTGTAAATAGCGTAAATTCTTAGCTTAAGTTATGTAGGTTACTTTGGTAGTATTAAATAGTCGTATGTTAATTAGCTGAATTGAGACATGTTTTGCAAGATTTTATTATTATTATTATAAAATATAGCTCATGACTTGGATAACCTCGATAGGCCCCAGTGACTTCATGTTTTCCAAATCAAATGTAATATAAGGGTCTTTTTTTCCGTTTGGGGGCTAGCAGCGAATTTTAATAAAAATCGGTATACTAATGTAGTTTTGGTCACTGATTTCAAAAATAACTTTCTTTTTTTGGAGAAATGAAAAACAACCATGTTAGAAAACTTTAAATAATTAATATGTGTTTTAACTAGCTTAAACTAATTACAGAGGATTATGTTAAATTTAGCCAGAGTCACAAACTGCTACTGTTTATGAAAAAGTGCTCTAAGTGTGGGAAAGTGTGTTCCTTTGATAAAAATACCCAGTTCTTTCGTTGCCAAAAGCGTCGGTCAAACGGTAAAAAGTGCAACTTTATGAATAATACATTTTTTGAAGGATCCCGGCAGATCTGTAAAAGTAGCAGAAAAAATCAAGAATTAATGCCCAGTTAGGTCAGTTGAATGCCAGGTTAGGTCAACTAAATGCCAGGTTAGGTCAATTGAATGCCCGGTTAGGTCAACTGTACGCCGTTGACGATTGGTTAGGTTAAGTCATGATATTTTCGGTGAAAACACATTAATTATTTAAAGTGCTCTAACATGTTTGCTTTTCATTTCTCCAAAAAAAGAAAGTTATTTTTGAAATCAGTGACCAAAACTACATTAGTATACCGATTTTCATTAAAATTCGCTGCTAGCCCCCAAACGGAAAAGATCCTAATGTAACTTTACACTTCTCGATCTAGGTGAAGATAACATACGCTCGCTCCTTGAAAGTGCTACTAAAGACTGTCTTCTTTTTCAATAACGAACAATACGTACAGCCAGAGTATCAATGGGGGAACCCTTGGGCTTACTTTGCAAATTTATTCCTTTCTTACCATGAAAAAAAAGTAGTTGGAGGAATGTCCCCAGCACTTTAAGTCAATCTTATTCCGCCGTTACGTAGACAATTGTTTTGTTCTATTTAAATCTCAGTCATATTGAACTTTTTCGTAAATACTTAAATTCAAAATATAATAACGTTAAATTCACTTCTGAAACTGAAAACGATAATTCTTTACCATTTTCAAACATAAATATTACGCGTAGCAATAATCACTTCGTAACATCGTTTTTCTGTAAACTTACTTTCACAGGTTGGAAATGAAATTTGTCAGTTTCGTACCACTTAAGTACAAACACAACCTTATCTTTACTCTCTTAAACCATTCATACGAGATTTGCTCTAACTATCATCTCTTTCATACCGAATTGGAATTCCTTAAGTTTTTACTGGCTAATGGTTTCCCTTCCAAACTTATTGACAGTCTAATAAAAAGGTTCATCAACTTAAAATTTTAAAATAAAACTAAAACCGTCATAATTACAGTACAGAAGAAGGTTGTATATTTTAAACTTCCCTCTTGTGGACCTGAAAGTTTTGTGCTGAAAAGGAAAATTAGTAAACTAATTAATAGATTTTATCCACAAACTTCTGTTAAATGTACAGTTGCCCGCATATGTAGTGTTCCTCGCCTCACAGGCGACTCCGTACATGTGGCAACGCCGCAGTGATAGTCAAGGTACCCCAACTGGGGGAAGGTGGGGTGGAGGTGGGACAACCAAGTCCAACAACATATAACACAGACATATATATTTAAAGGACAATTCAATGTGCAGTCATTGACATACAGGTAATTATAATGTAATGTCTGTGTTCATAAAGATAAACAATTAATATGATCGTGAACAGCGTTGAACTCCATGTAGTTTATTAGTCTTATACAGTAGTAATAAGGTTCCATTATGATTGCTGCAAGTCTATATACAGAGCCGTATTTAGACTACTTGAGGCCCGAGGGGTAAAGGCAGACTGAGGCCCCTTCGGCTTTAGCCATGAAAGAAAATTGTAAAAAAAAAAAAAAAAGAAGCAACCGATTTTTAATTTATTTTACACCATACAAATAAGATAAAAATAGTAAATTACCAAAATTGAAAAATTACCCAAAACGAGTATTATATATATATATATATATATATATATATATATATATATATAACTAAAGTGATTTTTTTTCTTGTTTTTGATTTCGCGAAAGAATCAATATCATCATCATAATTTATGGATTTTGTTATATCTGATTCAATAAATAAGAGGGATAGATTCAACATTTTTGTTTGCAATAAACTATTTCTTAAGTAATACTTAATTCTTTTTAGAACTGAAAAGGACCGTTCAACACTTGCGTTTGTTACAGGCATCGTTAAAAAATTTTAAGAATGGTTTCTACATTTGGAAACGTCGATTTTAGACCTTCAAGAATAAGATTATACAATATACATATCAACTGGATTTATCGCTTTTTCTTTTCATATATTTTAGAAAGTGCAGTACTTCGTCTTTAAATTTATCAACATCAATGTCCTCTTTGGAAACATCCGAAAGTTTATCAATACATATGTTTACTTCATTTGAACTCATATTGTTTTTAAAAAACAGTTAAACATATGTAATATGTCGTTGTACACTATTGTTCGTCGGTTTATCTCCTCATTAGGCGTATCGCAAATTACATTAAATGTATTAACTACAAATAAATCCCTGCCATGCAAAATGAAATAATGTTTCGTTTTTTAATTCGGCATTGCTTATCTGTGTACTGCGTTTTATTAGTTAGAAGTTTAGCTTCCTCTTCGATACCGTTAAAGTAGTTTCTGATTTCTACAATAAATTCTGTCAGTGATTTTAAGAGATTAACAGCTTTTAGCATATTTATCGTTGGATCCTGCAACGATTTACTAGTTGAATTTAGTCTTTGTAAAATTCTGCTCCAAATTATGGTTAATAAAGCGGTCTCATATTTATCAAATGTTTTTGATAAATTTCTGGTCTCTAAACGACAGACAGGCTTTTCATGTCCACACAGAGATAGATTAATTAAAACACTTTTGATGTTTCTGTATCCTTTTCTTAACGCTGATACGGCGCCATATTTTGCGCATGCGTAAAACAAAGCACAGTGTATAATTCAGTTGTCCATTTGCCAAGTTATCAGGGCTACCAATTTTGAAGTTTTAAGACTGGATTATTTTACGTTTTTTTCCAGGTTTAGAATCTAGCGATAAATTCTGCCCATGAGGCCACCAGCTAGCGAGCGCCTCATGCGCCTGTGAATAAATCCGGCTCTGTCTATATGTATTGTCACATAATGATTTAATATACACGAAACTGGTGGGTGGGGAAGGGGAATGAGGGAGTGTGGAGGTTGGTTGTGTAATGTCTATTTTTGGTTCAAATTCACTAGTATATTAAAAGTTGTATTGTGGTAGCTGTTCATATAGACTTGCAGCAATCATAATGGAACCTTATTACTGTATAAAACTAGTGAACATGGGGTTAAACGCTGTTCACGATCATGTTAATTGTTTATCTTTATGAACACAGATATTACATTATAATTACCTGTATGTCAATGTTATATATTGTTGGACTCGGTTGTCCCCCCTCTACCCCACCTTCCCCCAGTTGGGGTACCTTGACTATCATTGCGGCGTTGTCACATGTACGAAGTCGCCTGTGAGGCGAGAAACACTACATATGCGGGCAACTGTACTTTTACATTAGAACGTAAATTATTCTCTTCCTTTAAATTTAAAGATAAAATTCCAAAGCCCTTGTACTCATCAGTTATCTACAGATATGCATGTGGCGATTGTACATTGTCGTACGTTGGCATGACTACACACCAGCTCCAAGTTCGTATCGATGAACACAAGGTTATTTGTAGTCGCACTAAAAATAGATTTACAAATCCCTCCCAATCGCATATACTGTACGTTCCCACTCCCATCAGTTAGACCACCTAATTAGATTTAATATTAACTCTTCAGTACTTGCAAAATCTAATAAACACGATCTACCCATCTTAGAAACAATACGGGACCTTTCCTTTCTTTATAACTAGAAAGTTACATTATTACAGGGGCGGATTTAGCCCCTAAAACTGACCGACTTCGGGGCGGGAGCGTCTGAGCATATGGGGGGGGCCACGAAAGAGGGGGTCTGTTGGGCCCCCCTTTCTGTTTTTATTAATTTTTATATATTTTTAGATTTCTCCTTATTCCTCTGTAGCTTTCTTGTTTCCTTTGTTCGTTTGTTAAAAATACAGTATCTTATTCATATCAAAGATATATGAGAATAAAAATACACATCACTGTTTGTTACATTTTTATTAAGAAAAACTGATTCAAAATATTTATATTATTTTTTGTGTGTATAATAAAATACAGTATGATAATGATATCATAGTTAAATTAAGTTATCAAATTGGATACCGTACCTGATGACTTGCAATAAGTTTATATTTATTCATTCTCTTTTATTTATATTTTCCATATAATTATGAGAATAAAAATACACATCACTGTATATTACCTTTTTATTTCGAAAACCAGATTACTAATATATAGTTGCCCCGGTAATCCCCCTACCCAAGGGACCGTCCGGCCTACTTATTACAACAAATCTGAAATTAATTTTTATTCTCTCTAAATTGTGACCGTCTTCCGGAAGTCGGTGGAAGACGGTATGGATCCGCTACTGTATTATTATTATGTGGTTTTGCGTGCTGAGTTCAAAAAAAGTTATTATTTTTTGGGGGAAATGAAAAGTAAAAAAGTTACAGCAATTTTTATTACCATTATTTACATATATCGACCTAATATTATAAATAAAAATTGTTGTAACTTTTTTATTTTTCATTTCTCAAAAAAAAAAGAAATTTTTTTTAACTCAGCATGCAAAACTACATAATAATAATATAACTTTCTAGATATAAAGAACGGTCCGGATTCTGGTAAAGAGCCACAATACTCATTTTCAAACCTAGATATAAATCATCATACCTCATCCCATAACGTCAATATCCTTCAATAAAAATTTTCGTTACCTACCAACCAAGTTAGCGTCCTTCAAGAAATTGTATCAACCTTTCTCATCTCTTATAACTTGTACCCGATTTGTGTCAGTAGTATGGCCGAAAAATGGACGAGTGCAGAGTAATTGCAATGTTGATCAAATGTTGTAAGGTGCCAACCCCCTCCCCCAGTGCCAACCCCACCCGAAGGGTGCCAAAAAAGGGGGGAATCCACCTACCCTAAGAGACTTTGGGGGAGAAGGTGGGACGGCCTCACCCCCCAAAGGGGTATACCTAACCTAAGAGAGAAAGAGAGAGAGGAAGAGACCATCCAGCGTCTGCGAGATGCAGACGCTTAATGAGAGCTGAGGTAGCATCACTTGGCTTAGAACTCGAAATCCGCCAGTTGGCGCACACAAACGCACATACACTCCCCGACTATATATACGCCCATAGATCCCCCTATTATTACACACACACACACACAACGTATCTAAACAGATGCATGTTAAGCCCCAATAGCAAAATATATATACAAGCATGCCGAATAACTACCACATAAAAAGAATACACAACCACCACCACAGCACCACAACCACCAATCATCTAAGTATAGACTTTTAGTAGCTCATCCCATCAACAGCACATGGTGAGATGAGGGCTACAACCAATCGTCTAAGTATAGATTTTTAGGAGCTCATCCCATCAACACCACGTAGCCGAGATGAGGGCTAGCTACAACCAATCGTCTAGACCTTAAGACTTCTCAGCAGTAACATAGTATTACACAGCCGCTGTACCTACGGCATTACTTACCATCACCTGACCAAAGCCGACTTATCAACGGCTTTTACTTACTAGCTCCTGGTAGACCAACAAGGTCTCTAAATACGACCCAATTAATAGACAAAGCATTAAGCGTAAACAAACACGTTTATGGAACCAGGGGATAGACCAACAAGGTCTCAAAGAAAGGGCAACGCTACTATTAGAGCTTCTCATGGTGGAACACCACGAAGCCAATTTAACGCCGCTTGGTGAGCGATCTTTTAAACAAAAAATCGAATATGATAAACTAAGTTTAATACAAAAACAAAATTTCACCTTAATATACAATTTTATCCTTAAACTATAACATAAAAAGCATTAATATGATTTTTAAAACAAAATAGAAATTAAATTAGGGGTAACTTATTCATTTTTCATCTTTTACCCAATTATTTTTCGCATTTTAGCTCATCATGTTTTAAGATTTGATGCCAGATTGTGCTATGCGTCGAATTAATTCTGTTATTTGCACGTACAAGAATAATTCGAACTAACACAGTACTAGACTTATTTTCCTTTACATTAAATTCACCCAAACTCTAAAATTTAGCATTTTAAACTAAAACAAATATAATACTTAGAATATTCATTATATTTTTAGTATGGCGCACCCACTAAATATGGCATGCATCACAAAGTTGCCAAAAACCTCCAGTACTCATTTACAAATCAGTTTAAGCATAGGGAATAAATAACAGCATCTCATAAAGGTGGGTTGTTTTTCAAGAATCGAACATAGACCAGCTCCTCTGTGGATTTATTTACATTTCAGAAGGCATCGAACTAACACAGTTCCAGACTTATTTTATTTTACATTAAATTCCGCCAAACTGTAAAATTCAGCATTTTAAACTAAAACAATTATAATACATAGAATGTTCATTATAGTTTTAGTAGGGCATGCCTAATAAATGTCGTTTTCTAAGCGTATTTATAAAAAACGGAATTTATGGTATAACTCATTTAATTGCACCTTCTACAGTTCAATAAATAAAATGGAAAGATTCAACGAAAATCAGTACGGATCCCGATTGGGAAGAACATGCTTAGCACAACTTATAGAGCATTATAACAATATCCTAGAATTCAGTGATGGCGAACCTATGACACGCGTGTCAAAGGTGACACGTTGCTGTTTTTTTGTTGACACGCCTAAACTGACATTTCTATCGTCCAAAAGTTAAACAAAAACTATAAAGAATGAAAATCGATCAAATCAAGAGACGTTTTAAATTTCATCTAATTAAATAGGAAATGATTATATATATTTTTTTGTAAACATACATTCAATTCTCTATATTTGATGGCTATTTAATTACATATTACTGTGGTTGGATTTGAATTGAAATAAATCACCATTATAAATAGTATAAAATTAAGCATTAATTTTGGCTGGCAACTCTGAATTATATATTCATAATTCAGAATTGGCAACCCTGATTTCTTCTTTCTCTGTCTTTAGTCGAGCCATGGCGTCGTTTTACACGGGCATTTTGATTTAATGAGTCTAATTAAGTCATTATTAATCACTGTTGTGTAGTGTTATGTTTCATTATTAATTAATATTAAGTGTTTGCTGGTGTTAATTATTAGTATTAAGTGTTATTGATATTATTGTGTTGGAAAATGAAAATTTATCTCCATTGACATTATTAACTGTGGTACCGTTGAAACTAATTAGGCTTAACGTTAATTCATCGTTTTACTTGTTCTAACATCCATTTGTCACATTAAATATTTGTGTTAACGATTTTGAATTGCTATTGTTTTTTAATATTTCAGTCTTATCATAATGGCGGAATCAGTAAACAAAAAATAAAATTGTCAAAGAAAGGAAGCGGAAAGAGTTTCCAAGATTGGTGGACTGAAAAATATGGCGTTATTGATACGAACGACAAAGCTCTATGCATTCTGTGTAGTGAAACATTTGTGAGCAGAACTTGGAATGTAAAAAGGCATTTCGATACTAACCACCAGTGGCTTCTAGAAAAAAGTGAGCAAGAACGTAAAGAATATAAGCACACCGGACAAAAAATTAGTCACCCCTAATAGCACCGATAGTAGGAAGTTCAAGGTCACACAGAGGGCGCTGATGTAGCATTGGTAAGTGACAAGTAGCGGTGACGTAGCACACAGGATCAGATCTGTTTCGTGAGGTGGTGAAGAACAAAGTGTGTGTTGGATATAGTCTGCAAAATGGGTCGTGAGGCAGACGTTACTCAGTGGAAAAAAGGAGCCATCGTGTTTGGCAGAGCCCACGGACACAAAATGTCTGAAGTAGCCCAATTTGTTGGTGTGTCAACGCGTACTGTCCAGCGAGTTTACAAAGAGTGGTGTAGTTCGCAATCAACTGACAATCGACGGCGTAACTGTGGCCGGAAAACAATTCTCGACAATAGGGGCCGCCGCCATGTTTCTCGTCTAGTAACTGCAAATCGTTTTCAAACCAGAGAACAATTGCTCCAAGAAACCAATGAGGTTCTCCAGCGACCAATTTCCGAACGGACATTGCGACGAGAACTGCATGCGATGGACATCTGGAGCAGGGTACCACGGAAGAGGCCGCTGTTAACAGCAAGTCACAAATTGGCACGTTATAAATGGGCTCAGAGGCACAAAAACTGGACTGCGGCAGATTGGAAACGTGTAATTTGGTCCGATGAGTCCCGTTTTTGTTTATTCTCCAATGATGGGAGGCGACGAGTACATCGCAGGTCCAATGAAGCCTTTAATCCTGAATGCGTCGAAGGTGTTGTTCAGGCTGGAAACAGAAAGTGAAGCGCAGGAATAGACACCCACGGACTCTGGCGGAACTTCGGGACCGGCTGATGAACGAGTGGCAGCAAATCGATGTTCAGTACATGCACAACCTCGTAGAGTCTCTGCCTCGCCAGATTCGTGCGGTTATCAAGGCCAGAGGCGCCGTCACACGTTATTAGGTACATTCGAGAGAGGTGACTAATTTTTTGTCCGGTGTGCTTATATTGCGAATGTTAAAAGATAAACAGTCTCAATCAGACAATTTACTTAAATTTGTAAGTGGGCCTTCAAATTTAGTGTCTGCAAGCTTCAGTATTTCACATACTATTGTCCAACATGGAAATTCACTTAGTGATGGAGATTTCGTTAAGGAAGCTTTTATGAAATGTGCACCATTTTTATTTGATGACTTTCAAAATAAAGCAGCTATTATTCAGCGTATTAATGAATTACAAATTAGTAGAAATACTATTAAAGATAGAGTGATGAAGATGAACTCTGATATAGAAAATCAAGTGAAAAAAGACTTAAATGCATGTGATTTCTTTTCTATTTGTCTCGATGAGACCACCGATGGTACGTCATCGGCTCAATTAGCTATTATTGCTAGATATCCCAGTGGCAATGCAATATATGAGGAATTACTTAAGTTAGAAAATTTGCCTCTGAATACAACAGGAGCAGATATATGTGAGGTTGTTGTTAGAATGCTTCGTGATAAACAGATAGATATGTCAAAAATAGTGTCAGTTACGACAGATGGTGCCCCAAATATGGTTGGACGAAATGTTGGATTTGTTAATGATGTAATGATGTAATGGCAGTTGTGACAAAAATAGTCAATTTGATAGCTTCACGGGCTTTGCACAAACGAGAATTTATGTCACTGATAAATGAAGTTGATTCAGTTTATAATGGATTACTTATGTATAATAATGTGCGATGTTTAAGTCGCGGTAAGGTACTTGAACGTTTTGTGGAATGCTTAAATGAAATCAGACTATTTTTAAATATGAAAAATATAGAACAGTTTCCTCAATTAACTGATGTGGCTTGGCTCAGTTGACTTATGTTTTTCACTGATCTGTCATTACATCTGAATGAACTCAATATTAAATTACAAGGCTTTGGAAAAACTACTGATGTAATGTTTGGCTTGATCAAAGGCTTTGAAAGCAAGCTCAACATTTTTAAACGTGACTTGGAAAGTAGAAGTTATAGGTACTTTCATAGGTTGAAGAAACATTTTGATAAAATGAAGTGCCAAGACAGAGACGACTTGGAACAAGCTCGAGAACGATTTGTTGAAATTTTAAACTCTATAATTGAGCAGTTTTCAACAAGATTTGTGCAGTTCAGAGAGTTAGAAGGAACAATAAATTTTATAAAATATCCTGATAAAGCTGGTTTTACAAATCTGAAGTTAGATTTGTTTGACTGGCTAGATTTAAATGACTGAAATGCAGTTAGCAGAGTTCCAATCCAGCTCTATTTGGAAGCAAAAGTTTATTGATCTTAGATCTGAGTTAGAAACACTCGAGCGAGACCGCTTGCAGGGATCTGTGAATAATAATTCTGACAATGAAATTCTGAAAATGTGGAACTGGATCCCGGAAACTTTTGACACTCTTAAAAGACTTGCCAAAGCTATACTGACAATTTTTTCATCAACTTACTCCTGCGAAACTTTGTTCTCAACTTTGAATAACATCAAAACGGACAAGAGAAACAGATTGGTTGATGATGTCAGTGCTGCTTGTGTAGCATTAAAATGTACGAATTACACACCTGCTATAAAAGAGCTTTCTTCAAGAGTACAGCAACAAAGAAGTCACTAAATAACAGGTAAAATTGTAGTTTTTATTTTAAAACATTTTATTGTAATTTATTTTTATTTTTCCTATATTGTTCAAATGAGCTAGAATAGATAGTTTTATTATTATAGTTGCGATGTTCCTTTGATAACAGTGATCGTTTATGTGTGACACGCCACTTGAATATGATCACGAAAATTTTTAATTTTTGACACCCAGGGTTGAAAAGGTTCGCCATCACTGTCCTAGATGCACTTGAAGGCAAAGAAAACAATAATGTCATATACACGAATTTTGCTGAAGCTTTCGACAAGTGGAAATTAATAAGTTAGAAGAAACGCAGAGACATTTCACAGCCAAGATTGATGGCTGCAAAGAACTCAACTACTAGGAAATACTACGTAAACTAAATCTGTACTCCCTGGAAAGAAGAGAGAGGTATACCATAATCTACATATGGAAAATGATCGAAAAACTGGTACTAAACTTCAAGCTAAACCCAATTACCATCTAAACAGCGCTGGACAATAGGAAAGGCAGAATATGTACCCAAACTAAAGGCCCCCCAAGGGACCTCTTCAACACTGAAGGAAAATAGCTTGGTTGTCAGGGGGCCAAGACTTTTTAATTAGCTTCCAAAGAACCTCAGAAACGTTACAGGGGTCAAAGTTGAAGTCTTCAAGAGAAGAAAAGATGCCTGGCTCAGGACGGTACCAGATGAGCCGGGTGTTCCTGGTTATGTGCAGTGGAGAGCACAAGAAAGCAACTCGCTCCTCCACCAAGCCAGGCCTAGAGGCGGGGCCACCAGCTTGACCTTCGTGCGAAGAAAGACCGACGCATGGAACCGCAACGAGGTTAACGAGGTATACAGTATATACAGACATTTTATTCACGCGGTTATCCGTGACTCACTGTCGTCATTTAAATTAACCATGACTTACTAATTGTTACCATTGGGCACTTATCCGTGATCGTGACATGGAGTTAACCATGATTTGGCGGTTTACACTCGCGGCTCGCCTCCCGCCAGCCCACCACAATGCGCCTCAGTAAGTTTCTATCCGCGCTACCAAAGACAATATTAGCAACAATGTTAGCAGAGGGAGGGGTTACAACAGTGTTTTCCCCAGGAATTGAAATTAGAGGGGGTGTTCGAATTTTTAATGGGGTGAGGGTCGTGAGGGCGAAGGTGGGCTTTATGGCACCATAGTAAAAACTGAAAAATGTTTCACGACCATTTTATTAGGTTTAAAAGGCTAAGCACCGCCCACTCTATGTCTAATCAGGAAGTCAGCGAGCTTGTGATTGGCTTTCTAATCTCTGGGTGCAAATGGGCGTCGTACCACATATAAAAATGGGACCCACGAGCAGATCGTGCCATAACAGTTGCTATTTCTACCTTTGAATAACACGCTATACCATCAAGCATGGACACTTCCAGTCAGACACATCAGTGTTACTGCACCCCGCAGATGTTTGAAGTCAACGACCTCTCTGTAGGGGCTACGCTCCATCTTTTCGCAGCGGCCGATGGAGGAAACCTTCTCTTCACACAAACCGTTGCAGAAATTTGTGACGGCAGGGAAGAACCAGCGGATGGAGAGGCCAATGAGATGTAAGTAGAAATAATTACGTGATAATTTAAAAATTAGTTTGTGAAATGTCATTTAAACTGGTTATTCTCGGGCTATATATATATATATATATATATATATATATATATATATACAAACACGTAATAAAATTTTACTTTCAAAGGATACCGCGATGTGTATATATAGGAGGAGAGAGTTACAAGGAGTTACAATAAGATAAAATGCCGATTATGGTGCCCGGATCAAATAATAAACAGCAAGCAGCTGGCCTAACCCGGTTGTTAACATATACTTTCATGAACATATATATATATATATATATATATATATATATATAATGAACAGGAACACCAGAGAAAAAATAAACATCCTTCAAGGTTTAATAGTACCAACGTTTCGGAATGCACTAATTCCCTCTTCAGAGATAAAACAATAAAATGTCAAATCACAAAGTACAAATTGCTTAATAACAATTTAAAATAAGTTAAAAATTATAAAAAGTAGCTAAGAAAATGTAAAACATTAAAACTAAAAGGTAAATAAATGAAATTAAAAATTACAATTATAAACAGTAGCTAGGAAAAATATAAAAGCACTAAAACTAAAAGATAAATAAATAAAATAAATTAGTACCTTAACCAAAACATAGCAGATCTACCAATGATTCATCAGAATTTAGGTCTGGTTTTAATTTATAAATAAACAAAGATTCCATAATTTTGAGCTTAAGGTCAGAGCTTCCGGCAGCAAGTACGGCGAAATTAGACTGTGAAATTGGGTGGTTATTGTTGTGTGAATGGTTACGTATGAGAGAATTCGGTGGTTTGCTAAGAGGTAAATTTGTACGGACCGATTTACTGAGATGTTCGTAAATACGGAATTTTAAGTGTCTTTTAGTTTTACTTATATATGACCTCATACAGTGGCCACATTTGTATTGGTAAACTATAGATGACTTAAGAAGTGTAGGAATAACATCCTTGTATTTAAATAAATGATAAATCGATTTAGACGGGGTGAATATAATTTTTATACATAGTTGTGGGTAGAATTCCTTGAGCAATTTTAAAAGTTTGTTTCTAATGTTAAAACTTGAGGTTCCCATACAAGGTAAAGTGAAATACACGATATCTTTGGGAACTGTAATTATGTCTCTAGTTATGAGGTTTATTAGTCTATTTAGGGTTCTGCCTATTGTAGTCTCACCAATCTAGAAGGGGAATTATTCTGGGTGAGGAGTTGTCGGATGAAATCTAGTTCATCGTGTAATTTAAAGTAATCTGAACAGATATTAAAAGCTCTATTAGTCAGAGCCGAAATTAAATTTCGTTTGAAACTTAAAGGGATAAAGGAAGAAAAGTTTGTAGTAAGATTGGTGAATGTCCGCTTTCGGTAAACGGAAGTTTCAAAAGAGGAATTAGTTTTTACTATCTTAATGTCCAAAAAGGACAGAGAGCTATTAGATTCAGCTTCTGAAGTAAATTCAATATTAGGGTGCTTAGAATTAAGGTAATTACGAAACAAAGGGATATGGTCTGGTGATTTGAACAGGAGAAAAGTGTCATCAATATATCTTCTATAAAAAACCGGTTTGAAGTTAGAAGGACACTCATTCAGCCATTTGACTTCATGATGACAAAGAAACGCGTTAGCTAAGGTGGGACCAAGGGGCAGACCCATTTGAACACCTTCATTCTGTTTATAATATTCACCGTTAAATATAAATATAAGGTCTTCCACGGAAAATTTTAGTAGTTCTTTCATTTGACCTCTATTAAAACCTTGCACCGTATCAGTATTATTAAAAAGATTATCAATATATATATCAATAGTTTCTCCTTACCAAGAATAATTTCTTTCCCTTCTAGATTGGTGGAGACTACAATAGGCAGAACCTTAAATAGACTAATAAATCCTACAACTAGAGACGTAATTACAGTCCCCAAAGATATCCTGTATTTCACTTTACCTCATATGGGAACCTCAAGTTTTAACATTAGAAACAAACTTTTAAAATTGCTCAGGAAATTTTACCACAAGTATGTATAAAAAATTATATTCACCCCGTCTAAATCGATTTAGCATTTATTTAAATACAAGGATGTTGTTCCTACAGTTCTTAAGTCATCCATAGTTTACCAATACAAGTGTGGCCACTGTATGGGGTTATATATAGGTAAAACTAAAAGACACTTAAAATTCCGTATTTACGAACATCTCGGTAAATCCGTCAGTACAAATTTACCTCTTGGCAAACCTCCTAATTCTCTCATACGTAACCATTCACACAACAATAACCACCCAATTTCACAGTCTAATTTCGCCGTGCTTGCTGCCGGAAACTCTGACCTTAAGCTAAAAATTATGGAATCTTTGTTTATTTATAAATTAAAACCAGACCTAAATTCTGATGAATCATTGGTAGATCTGCTATGTTTTGGTTAAGGTACTAGTTTATTTTATTTATTTACCTTTTAGTTTTAATGCTTTTATATTTTTCCTAGCTGCTTTTTATAATTGTAACTTTTCAATTTCATTTATTTACCTTTTAGTTTTGTTTTACATTTTCTTAGCTACTTTTTTATAAATTTTAACTTATTTTAAATTGTTATTAAGCAATTTGTATTCTGTGATTTGGCATTTTATTGTTTAAGCCCTGAAGATGGAATTAGTGCATTCCGAAACGTTGGTACTATTAAACCTTGAAGGATGTTTATTTTTTCTCTGGTTTTCCTGTTTATTATTAAACTGCGTTTCCCACGCCATCAATCAATAGCTGATATATATATATATCATTCAGTGCTTAACCCTTGCAAGTGTTAACTAGTTTTATAAAAAAACATAATAAACGCATTTTGAAGGGAAAGGATATCTGCCCAGGGCTCGAGACTCTGACGGTTGGCGGGGCTTAGTAACTCAGCTACTCTTCCAACCCAGTGACCTGAATACGGAGGTCGAAGTATTGGCTCACATCCGGTCCAACGATTGCCAGGTCGTCGGGGAACTAATGTAAGCTTTTTTCCCTTTTGGTTAAGAACAAGACAATGTATTTTCATGAACTTATTAAATGAGAGAAATCATGTTTTATAAATTAGTACAATTTTACATCCATCTTAAATTAGTTACAGAATTAGCATCCATTAAATAAGCTACAGAGCACAAGACAAACATTATTGGGGACATCTTATATTTTACACAATATTGTTGCAATTATACATTACGAGTAAAACTTTACAAAATGCACACCATTTCATCATTCAGTTCAGTGTGACACGGGTCGAATAATTTAAAAAAATTATAAATTCATTTCCACGTGACATGTGCAAGAGAAATGAAAGACAATACATCCCGCAAGTATTACTAAAATATCCTTGTAATTGGTAGGGATTTCAGACAATTTCGGGGATATGAACTGTTCGAGAAATTTTACAATAACAGGGTCACTCCAGGGGCGAGTCCCGAGTGAGTTAAAAAAGTACATTCTTTCCCTATTTTTAAAGTAGATGGTCAACCAATGAATCCCTTCGCCACCAATAATATCGGTATTGACAATAATTGCCACGCATTTTCTCGTAGCTGGTAATTTCAGTGTTTCATTCTTCGCAAACACCGATAAATTTGGAGCGTGTGATTCGGTCACTATTCATTACTCTGTGAAGTGTATTTGCATCCATTTTAAAAGTCAGTGACTACGCTCCTAGAGCGGTCAACCTCAATTAGGGCTTGTGACTTGAGGTATACTAGTACACTAATAGGCGCATCTATCGGCTTGACGAATTCCAATCTGACAGATGTTTCCACTCTGTTGTGGACTTAAGTGCGTATTTACACTAGTAGGTAAGTCAGGGGTGATGTCAAATGGATAAAGGTTAAATTGATCGACGAATTCATTCTGCGTTACACCAATCCCGAGCGCATCACTGGCACCTGCAATATGGGCCAGATTACTATAAGCTTTCGTGCAAAGCGAGAACACGGCGTCTGATGAGTAGTCCGTATCCATAGCCCCGCCCAACGCAACGCCATTGAAGTATAGCGTTATATTTTTAAGGCCGAAATTCTCGAATTTAAAGGCGTTCTTTTTATATTTTCCATTCACCGAAGCGTGATCCTGCATTCCAATTAATATCCTTTTAGGTAGAAATCCCAGGGCCACGTTTTCTATCTGTTTCGAGGCCAACCCTGCAAGGGTACTGTGTATAGTTTGATCTGTACTCTGTTAATTGGGTATTTTACTGTGGCATGTAGTAATTTTTTTTCAATTTATATTTGTTTTTGTGAACTTAGTTTCACTCGCCGTACGCGAAGGTATGTTTCCATAACATGAACCACAATGGGGTTTTGCGCCCTCTTCTTGACCGGCTCCCAGATTTATGCAGATCTCAGGATTCGTGCGGGTGAGCTTTATTTTCATATCCACTCCATTCACAAGCAGTTTCTCCTGGAATTTGAAGTCTGTGTGCAGGCGTCCAAAACATTTGTATATCTTTTTAGAATTTGTAACTGTGTCATTTATACTACTTTAGTCTTTAGTCTGATAATAGCCATCGGCAGTTAAAAAGGTATCCTTCGCTTTTTTTGAAAAGTTGAGGACATTTTCCAGATAGGCTCGTAGGTGATAATAACCCGTTCCTGCCGAGATGTTCACCTAATTTAAATGTACATCACACTGGCTGAATATGGAGTGTAGAAAGTTTGTTTCGGGAAATACATATTTATCATCGCAGTCCGTTCCATCTGAATGGGCTATACGTAGTTTAGCGTACATGTACATGTAGCTTGGATAAAAAAGTAAGAGCCTGAGCTGGGCATCATGAATTCTAAAAGGGCACTCGGGGAACTAATTGTGTTTAATGGGTTAATTGTAATAAAGTCACTGTGCTCAATAAAAACTTGTGTTGGGGGCATATCAAAGAGTGACAGCTCCGATTTACAACATTGTGAGCTACACGGATGGATGGAGCGTGCCATGACGAGTTAGATATAGTGCCATCTCTCTCGACAAGTAGTAAACATCCTATGATTCGTGAGAGCAATGTCCTTAGTATATATCAGTTAAAAAATAATCAACCATAGGTTTCATTTGCTTAGAATACGTCTTCATTTTTTATGTCCTTTTACGTTTAACGCCACGTGTTGGTAACCCCTTCTTCCGGACAGCCCTCTTCTTCCCACCACCACGCATTTTTATCTCTGCATCTTTGATGATTTCGTCCCATGTACGTTTTAAGTGTTTTTAGAGCTTCTTTAGGTTTAGCCCCGGCATTATATCTTCTACCGTGTTGAAACCTGATTGTAACGCTTTCCTCCCGAGGTATCTGGCGCCCCTCTTCAACAGTGGGACAGCCGGGCGTAGTATGGTTGAAAAAATGGATCCAAGCCCACTCCCACGCTGATATCTCACCGCTCGATAGACTGTGAAAGGCCTTCGGGTAACTATAACTCAGTACGTCGAAAGTGCAGCTTCACTGTTAAGCTCCCATCACCGAATGGGAAATTTTTCCCCTCAAACGTTCTTATATATATTGAGATATTTGTTAATAGATTAGTCGCAACATTCACATAATGAGGTTTGTCATATGTAATGCTCAAGCTCCTCCCTCTATGATTAGGTATGTGAGCAATGCGGAGCAGGCGCGCCTGGGTATCCCAACAAATTGATGCTCCACTATATTGCTGTAAATATAGCACATGTCTGGGGATGGATAGCCATCACCCATTTTCTCCAATTTCAACTGATACATAAAGCTGGACAAGTCATGTTGTGCCTCGTGAAAGTCATCTCTTTGGAGCGCTGCTCCATATCGGCCCTAGGTTATAATTATGAACAGTCCTCTCTTTAATATTTCTATTATCCTGTGATTTTAGGGTCAGAGCATGTGCAGGGGTTTCTCTGCTTACAATTTCGTATACCACAGTAGATCAACCATAAGATTTGAGCTTTTTAAACTTCCGTTTAAGTCTCTCACAACATCCTCGGCTGCACCATAACGACCCGAGCCTAGTGTTACTACTGTAGTGTAATAGAGTGCCTCCCAACTCCGGGCGGCACGCATGGTTTCATCCAGGAACGGAGCAAGAGTGTCACGGGTCCCGGGGCAAAACTTATTTACGGGCCCCCTAACAAAATTTTTATGATACATTTATATTGCTTTTCTTTGTTAATCAGCATATATTTAAGAATTATGATACTACTTGTACGCATGGAGGCATAGAAGGCAAAACATTATGCAAAATATTGAGTTTTAAAAAGGATACCGTGAAATAAAAGTTCACTTAGGACAACATCAGAACTTGAATTTTCTTGCCTTTCTTTCAGCAAATTCATTAATTAAATCCTCCAAGTTAATATTTCTACCTTTTTTGTTTTCAAATGATATAACTGAGAGTCCACTTAATCTTTTTTCATTCATAGAATTTCGAAGATAGTTCTTTATTAGTTTAACTTTTGAAAACGATCTCTCTGCACTTGAAACTGTCACAGGAATTGTGAAGAACAATGTTATGGCAGTCACAACTTCGGGAAAACTTGAGCACAAAGTAGTGTTGTCTTTAATTAAAAATGAATATAGCTCATGGATTGTCGTCATTTTTTCAGTCTGTTTTTAAGCACATTCGAAAAGAGAGCGTAATTCATTTGGAAATCCAGAGGAAATATTATTTTTATATTTATTTACGAGCTTTGCTGCTCTCTCAAATAACTTCTCATCACTTGTTGAAACGACCCGGGCCCCCCCAAAGGCACTGGCCCAGGGGCACTGCCCCGCCTGCCCCTAGCTAGCTCCGCCCCTGGTTTCATTCCTAATTATCCTTGCCTTTTCACACTCCATCACGATCTCTAAGAACCGTAAAAACGGATTCTTTATAATCAATATTAAGAAGCTGGTGGATAGCTGAATTTCGCATATCCCCACCTCATACGAATCACGCTCCAATTCAATGGACCCATGGAGTTCTGTTACAAAGTTGGCGAGGGTGTTGATAGGATGTACAGACAGAGAAGAGAACGGGAGTGTGACATAGAAGTGGTTAGGCGTCATGTTGCATACTGTTTAAGCTTCATTATTGCATCAGCTTTTATATAGGTGTTGAAACTTTCTGGGTACCCTAGCCATTTCACCAGGTACATTTTCCTCTTTCCTGAACCTTTGCTGCCTAAAATTTTTTCAGTTTTAAACACATTTTTTCCTAAATTAAATGTCACTTTCTGCAACTCCTCGCGGTAAAAGCATCCTGCGATTTCTTCCCCATTCACATCTTGAACGTAATACATCATTATCTCGCCTTTAGGTCTCATAGCCCTAACTTTAAAAATCTCACGTGTCCATTCTTGCTCAAATCCCTTCGCGAATTTATTTCCAGAACGCGATAGCCTTACATAATCATTGGTTGTGAAACGTGCAGAGTGTGGCGGTACTCTACGAATATCTCTTCTCACCTCACGCTCTGTGTGCGTACCTCTTTCTAAAACCTCGTTAGTGTTGTCTCAGTCGTGCGATGGTGTGAACGATTGTATGATGAGGCCAATGATTCCAGAATGTTTATATATCTGTATGTGTTTTTATATGTAAAATAGCGATGCATGCGTTCCTTTACGGTACGTTGAAATCTTTCAGCTGAAGAGGCCGTATGTATAGAATTGCTAGTATAGTAAGTGATATTAAACTCTGCCAACATGTTCTGAAAAGCTCGGCCTATAAATTCTTTCCCCATATCCGTACAAAAATAGCCTGGAATCCTGTTTTCTTTCAACATCAGCGTTTTGGTAACTTTATCAACTGTTTCAGGCGATTTATTTTTCAAGAGAATTAGCCACAGATATCTAGAGAATACATCTATTATGAATAGGTGTAGCGATAGCCATCATTATATACTGAATATCTTTGCATGTCTGTTAAATCCGCTTGCCAAATAGAGTCAATCGAAGTCGCTGTTGTCTTGATTGTTTTAAACCCTTTTCTCACCGGCTTATGAAGTGTATAGGCATCCTGCTCCCGCAAAAACCTCTCAACATCTTTTTTCCCTACTCCATCATTGTAAACAATTCTGTACAGTCTATCAACACCGCCGTCGTAGGAGGCTGGGCTAGAAATGTCATAATAGCGTTTTCTTAATATGTTAGCCATTTGCGTATTTTAGAGACACGTGGATAGGGTTGGCCGTTGTTGTTGTTTGGTCTCTTCTTCCTCCTCTTCAGAGATGCTACCGTTGAGGGTGATGGCGCACTCAGTTGTGGCACATGCGAGACTTCTCCAAGTCTTTTATCCTGTTCAGATTTCTTATCAATGTTTTGGGGACATTTATTTATTGTAGTCTTGCTTTAATATGCTTCCATCCTGATGGTGAGGGCCTGTCCCACTTTCTCACCAGATCATGCACAATGTCGACGATATTCGATCCCTGTACCCTTGTTCCTTCAACAATGACCCCGCCTGTATCGGTTCACTGTATGATGGGGTCCTCCCTCAATAGATTATAAAGACTTAAGCCTTTATTCCTCAATGTATGTAGGAGACTGCTTTTTAATATATGTTCGATATGTTGTTGGGGCGCACCGTTATTCTTTGGTTGGTCATCTCTAACGTTGGCCCTAGGTCCTACATCGCCATGCTCATCGTTGCCCGCGCTGTGCCTTATAACCACGGGGATCTCTGTCGGATTCTTATAATCTTCGTACTCATGAAGAAATTTCTGCAGAGCCTCTTGGTATAAGATCCTTAGTAGTGTGGGCGCAAAATGGACGAGTGCAATGCAATTGCAAATGTTCCAAGATATTGCAAGAGTGCCAAACCCCTCCCCCTTTGTTGCAAGACACCCATAGTGCCAACCCCCTTTCCCCCTTGTTGCAAGGCACCCCCTAAATGCAACTTGGAGGCGGAGTTATCCCCCAAGTTGCAATGAACCCCCGCTGGGGGAGACATCTTTGGGGGATCAGGTGGGACGGCTTCACCCCCCAAAGGGTTATACCTAAACTAAGAGAGAGAGAGGCGAGATGTTCGCTTGACAGGAGCCAAGCGCATATTAAGACTTCAGCCGAGCGGCCGTTGCTTATATGGCCCCTAATCAGCCAGTCGGCTTAGTCAGCCAGTGCCTCCAGGCATCATCAGCCAGTTGGCACAGTGTATACTTCGTTTGGCACGTACACACCCGTCTATACACCCATTACGTTTATATGCATCGGGCGACCGCGTTAACTGT
Source organism: Bathynomus jamesi (assembly GCA_023014485.1). Classification (NCBI taxonomy): domain Eukaryota; kingdom Metazoa; phylum Arthropoda; class Malacostraca; order Isopoda; family Cirolanidae; genus Bathynomus; species Bathynomus jamesi. The sequence continues at coordinate 634,250 of JAJOZX010001017.1, read as the reverse complement.
AAGTCTAAGGTGGAGTGTATGCGGGCTCGAGACCCGGCGGCGGTGCGTCCTTTCGCGGTTGCTAGCCAGGGTGACCTAATGATCCGTGTTAAACCGTAGGTCTAAGGTGGAGTGTAAACATCCTTCCACGGTTCGTAGGGGCAACCAGGGGATCCCGTTATTGCAACACTCGATCATGTTTAACTGTTTGTTTATTTTCCTCTCTCATATATATATATATATATATATATATATATATACGGTGGGCCAAAAGTCTGGATCCATAGGAAAATATTTATTTTAATACATAAATTACAACAAATGGTAAATACTTAAAATGAATATCAACTTTAACTCGTAAATGCGTATCCGGTATACTGTACAGTAGTTCGTACTCCAGTATAAATACTCAAATACTTTTTTTATTTCAGCCCAGAAATGGCTTCGAATCTAACAACAGAAGACCGGGTAGAACTTGTGCTCATGTACGCAAGACAGGGCGCTACACACAGAGAAGTTGCTACCGAATTCAATAGAAATCATCCTGATAAGCATCCAGTAACACATGCGACTGTTGGCAAGTTGTTTAAACGTTTCAAAGAAACAGGAAGTGTACATGATCGACGGCGTTCTGATCGTCCAAAAACTGCAACTGATGAAAATACCTCTGCAATGGTATGTGAAACTTTAACGAATAGTCCAGTAAAGTCAACAAGAAGATTATCAAATGAAACACGCATCTCGAGAACGTCAATTCGAAGAATTATTAAAAATCATAAATTCCATCCCTAAGTGTCTCGATGTCAGAGGCCGCCAATTTGAGCATTTGTTATAATTTGTTGTTTATACTGGAGTACGAACCACTGTACAGTATCACGGATACACATTTACGAGTTAAAGTTGATATTCATTTTAAGTATTTACCATTTGTTGTAATTTATGTATTAAAATAAATATTTTCCTATGGATCCAGACTTTTGGCCCACCCAGTGTATATATATATATACTTTCCCGTTTAAAAGTAGGTCTAAAGTGGAGTGTAAAGATTGAACTTCACCAGAATTAACAATTCGGACGGAAACCAAAGGCGAGCCAATATATGTACATTTCCGGAAAAAAGTTCATCTAAAAACTCGTGTAAACATCTTTCCACGTTTCTCTCTCTCATATATATATATATATATATATATATATATATATATATATATCCCCGTCTAAAAGTAGGTCTAAGGTGGAGTGTAAAGATTGACATTCGCCAGAATGAACAATTCGGGCGGAAAGCAAAGGCGTGCCTATATAAAGGAGGAAAATGAAGAAAGGTGAAAGCGCTATAAAAAGCGCCTTCCTAAACATCTAATTAAACGATGTAATTAGCTGAACAATAGGACATAAATATTTATTGAAAATAATACATATATATATATATATAATATATTAGGGTGGCCCTTATTTTTCAACTTTTGAAATTACTTGCTCCCAACCCCTAACCTTCTTCCAATATATAAAAAAGTGCGCTGTGCAAAATTTCAGCTCAATTGGGCTATATTAAGGTGGCCCCCAAAGGCCCTACATTTTCAAAATTCACCGATAATTGTTATTTCTACTATAAAACCTTTATAATTCATTTGCAAACTTTGTTTGGGAAAATAATCACAAAGCATAATCGAAAGTGAATTTTATTTACAACAAATAATTACGCCGCTTATATAGGCCACAGGCGCAGAACTTTCTAGAACCTTCCAGAAGCGGTTTTTTTACGCACTTATGATACTTTTCAATTTCCGTGAATATCTCGTCCAATTTTGGTTTTAAGTAAATAATGGTTATAACTAAATTTATTGTAAATTGAATTCTCTTTCGATCATATTCTATATTTCTTTCGAATAAAACACTGTAAAGAAGATAAAAACGGTTTTATATGAAAAAATATCAATATTGTTAAAATCTGAAAATTTAGGGCCTTTGGGGGCCATCTTAATATTGTCTGATTGAGCTGAAATTTTACACAGAGCATTTCTACATGGATTAGAACAACTTTGGAGGTTGGGAGATGAAACATATTTCATTTCAGAAAATCACATACAACTAAGGGCCACCCTAAATAAGCATACCGGACAAAAAATTAGTCACCCCTAATAGCACCGATAGTAGGAAGTTCAAGGTCACACAGAGGGCGCTGATGTAGCATTGGTAAGTGACAAGTAGCGGTGACGTAGCACACAGGATCAGATCTGTTTCGTGAGGTGGTGAAGAACAAAGTGTGTGTTGGATATAGTCTGCAAAATGGGTCGTGAGGCAGACGTTACTCAGTGGCAAAAAGGAGCCATCGTGTTTGGCAGAGCCCACGGACACAAAGTGTCTGAAGTAGCCCAATTTGTTGGTGTGTCAACGCGTACTGTCCGGCGAGTTTACAAAGAGTGGTGTAGTTCGCAATCAACTGACAATCGACGGCGTAACTGTGGCCGGAAAACAATTCTCGACAATAGGGGCCGCCGCCATGTTTCTCGTCTAGTAACTGCAAATCGTTTTCAAACCAGAGAACAATTGCTCCAAGAAACCAATGAGGTTCTCCAGCGACCAATTTCCGAACGGTCATTGCGACGAGAACTGCATGCGATGGACATCTGGAGCAGGGTACCACGGAAGAGGCCGCTGTTAACAGCAAGTCACAAATTGGCACGTTATAAATGGGCTCAGAGGCACAAAAACTGGACTGCGGCAGATTGGAAACGTGTAATTTGGTCCGATGAGTCCCGTTTTTGTTTGTTCTCCAATGATGGGAGGCGACGAGTACATCGCAGGTCCAATGAAGCCTTTAATCCTGAATGCGTCGAAGGTGTTGTTCAGGCTGGAAACAGAAAGTGAAGCGCAGGAATAGACACCCACGGACTCTGGCGGAACTTCGGGACCGGCTGATGAACGAGTGGCAGCAAATCGATGTTCAGTACATGCACAACCTCGTAGAGTCTCTGCCTCGCCGGATTCGTGCGGTTATCAAGGCCAGAGGCGCCGTCACACGTTATTAGGTACATTCTGAGAGGGGTGACTAATTTTTTGTCCGGTGTGCTTATATATATATATATATATATATATATATATATATATATTAAACATCGTTCTGAAAATTGCAGGGTTTGGCGGAAGCGATAGATAATTTCGATTAAAAATTCAAATAAATAAGCTTTCCGCCGGAGTTTATTGCGAGATCATAAAGATTAAAACTTCACCAGCAATTGAATCGTCGTTTAGTGTACATCTCAAACATACGCGAATTGCACCAATTATGTCCCTGCTAATCATAGTTTTTCTTGTCTTTCTACACAAAAAATAATTTAATTACGGGGTTATAAACGGCCTTCCATTCTGAACTTTTCTCATATATATATAATTATTTATATATATATATATATATATAATATATATATATATATGTTGTTTATTTCTTTATTGGCGGTTCTCTGATTTCCAAGATTCGAGATAAGGTACGCATTTTAAATTATACTACACAACGTCGGGTCAATCTTATTTCAGTTCGCTCGAGATCGTGTTTATTGAAACACTACATCACACGTCTTTGTTTTTTTTAAATTTATCTATTCTACCGCTCAAATTTTATAGAGCAGCCTTCATAGATAATTAAATATTTTTCACTTTTATGTTTCAAGGCACCATAAACCGTAGTTAGCGTTTCTCTCAAGCATACGCGAATTGTTCCGAATATATCTTCCAATATCACGAAAACCCTTCCTTTCCCAACAAACGAGGTTGTTCAGGCGAACTGCTACTACCAAAAAACGTTTCACATTCCAACCTCAACTCTCTCTCTCTCTCTCTCTCTCTCTCTCTCTCTCTCTCTTCTCGGTCGAATACAAGATCGAAAAACAAAGCGTTTCTCGTCTCTCCGAGAATGGGGACATCTGACACGCCCCAGATTTTACGGGGCAACCAACTACAGCCATGTGGGCGGATCCCAGGACCTCTGTTTGGCCGCTATGAAGGCCTACGCGTCAAGCCCCACCCAAAATTCACCGCTAGCCAATAGGAAGCTAACGATTGTGTTTTGTGGGTTCGTCATAAGCCCCCTTTATAAAAGAGCATTTCATCTCAGAGCCTCAGTTCGTATGTTTTTCGCTAGTGCTTTTCAAATATACACTATGAGTCAGTTATCGTTGTACAATTCTCCGGAATTGATTGAAGATAAAGACTTTTATGCTCACGCAACGCTTCTAATTTGTAGAGCTATAGATCGGGGGGAGCTTTTATCTACCCAGAGTGTTTCGGAAAATTGTGACGAAATGCAGGATCCGTTCAATGAAGACGCTGTTGAAATGTAAGTAACTTATAAGTGTCTAACCTAGCTTTATTGAGTTTTCCTACAAAGAAAATTAACCCCAGGACTCTCTCGTTTATAAATACTAAAAACTTACAATAAAAATAATAAAAACTTAAGATTTCGCTGCGGGTTCGAGACCCGTTGCAGGCAGATGGAGCATAGCACACCCAGGTAATCTTACTTTTGAAAATTGTCAGGATATCTGCTTATGGTTAAAATTTGTTGTTAGTCTAACCTAGCTTTATTCTGAATTTTCTACAACGTAAAAATTAATCCCATCATGTTTTTAATTATTGTCTGTTTCCATCGTGATTATTTCGGCATATATATATATATATATATATATATATATATATATATATGGTGGAGCTTTAATAATATTTTTCTCGATAATTCAGCACCGCAGTAGGATTTTTAAGTTACCAAAACTTTTAAGAATTATCTCCATTTAAATTCGTGGCATTTCTCTAGTTGTAGCTCTTTATTTTTACTCTTGTAGGACCGATGCGGAACTCGGTCGTGTTATAGCTACTTTTGATGAAAGGGGAATAAGTGATATGGATGCTTCTCCGCACAACCAACTCAGTGACCTGAATACAGAAGTCGAGGTATTGGCTCACATCCGGTGAAGCGAATGTCAGATTATCGAGGAACTAATGTATTTTTGAGGTTAAGAACAAAACACATTGTATTTTCATTTATTAAATGGCAGAAAACATGTACAAAGCGGAACCAGTGTCCGTTAAATAAGTTTTAATGCCTACATTTTACAGTTACAAATGTATATACAACTTTACACACTACAGATATGCACCTTTACACATTACAGCGGGTGCTAACATATGGAAACCTTTTTTATCTGTCTGCATACACTTTTATCGTTCATATCTGTGTCGCACAAATCGAATAATTTTTAAAAATTTATAAATTCCTTCCCACGTGATATGTGCAGGAGAAATGAAACGCAATACATGCCGCACGTTTCAGTATAATATCCTTGAAAACGATATGGGTTCCAAACAATCTCAGGTACATGTAATTGCGCAATAAACTGTACAATTACCGAATCATTTCAGGGCTGAAATCCGAGTGAATCAAAATAGTACATTCTTTCCCTATTTTAAAAATAGATTGCAAACCAATGAATCCCCTCACCCCCGACAATGTCGGTGTTAACGATAATCCCGTACCAGTTTCTCGTACTTGGCAGCTTCAATATTTCATTCTTCGCAAATACACCGATAAATTTTGAGCGTGTGAAACGGTCACTTTTCATTACTCTCTGGAGTGTATTCGCGTCCATTTTAAAAGTCTGTGACCACGTTCCTGAAACGATCAACTTCTATTAGTGCCTGTGATTCGAGGTACACGAGTATACTTATAGGCGCGTCTATACGCTTGGCAAATTCCAACCTGACTGAGATATTCCCACTCTGCTGTGGACTTAAATGCGTATTTGTGCCAGCAGACAAGTCAGGCGTAGTATCAAATGAATAAATGTTAAATTCTTCGACAAATTCTTTCTGCGTTACACCAAACCCAACTTCGTCACAGGCGCCTGTATTATGAGCCAGCCTACTATATGCTCTCGCGCACCGGCGGGACCGTGTATAGTTTGATCTGTGCCCTGTAAATTGGGTATTTTACTGTGGTATGTATTAAGTCTTTCTCAATTTCTATTTGTTTCGGGGAACTTAATTTCACTCGGCGTATACGCAAATACGTCTCCAAGATGTGAATCACAACGGGTTTCGCGCCCTCTTCTTGATCAGACCCCAGATTTATGCAGATCTCAGGAATCGTGCGGGTAAGCTTCAACTTCATATCCACCCCGTTCATAAGCAGTTTCTCCTGGAATGTGAAATCTGTATGAAGACGTCCAAAACATTCATATAACTTTTTTTTAGAATTTTTAAATTTATCCTTTATTCCATTTTCATCTTTAGTATGGTAATACCTCTCGACGGTTAAAAAGGTGTCCTTTGCTTCTTTTGAAAAGTTGAGGACATTTTCCAGATAGGCTCGTAGGAGGTAGTACTCCGTTTCTGCCGAGATGTTAACCTGGTTTAAATACACTTCACACTGGCTGAATATGGTTTGTAAAAAATTGGTTTCAGGGTAGGCAGAGTAACGATCATCGCAGTCCGTTCCATCAGAATGGGCTATACGCAGTTTAGCGTACATGTGCATGCAGCGCGGGTCAAAAAAGTAAAGGCCTGAGCTGGTTATCACGAATTCTCTAGGGGCACTGGGCGAACTAATTGTGTTTAATGGGTTAATTGTAATAAAGTTGCTATGTTCGATAGAGACCTGAGTGGGGGGCATATCAAAGAGGGACAGTTCCGATTTACAGCATTGTGAACTACACGGATGGATGAAACGCGCCATGACGAGTCAGAAATAGTGCCACCTCCCTCGATAAGTATTAGTCAGCCTATGATTCGTGAAAGTAGTGTCATCAGCTTATATCAGTTAAAAAAATGATCAGCCATAGGCTTCATATGCTTATAGCACTTTTTTATTTCCTTTTACGTTTAGCGCCACGTGATGGTAACCCCTTCTTCCTGGCAGATCTTTTCTTTCCGCCACCACGCATTTTTCTCTTTGAATCTTTGATGATTTCGTCCCGTGTACGTTTTAAATGTTTTTTTAGAGCTTTTTTAGGATTAGTTCCACCCATTATGTCTTTTGCCGCATTAAAACCTGTTTGTAATGCCTTCCGCCCTAGGTACCTGGGACCCCCCTTCAACAGTGGGTCAGCGGTGCGTAGTATGGATGAAAAAATGGATCCAAGTCCACTCCCACGCTGGTATCTCACTCCTCGGTAGACTGTGAATGGTCTTCGAGTCATTATAAACGGCGAAAGTGTAGTTTCACTGTTAAGCTCCCATCACCGAATGGGAAATTTTTCTCTCAATCGTTCTTATATATATCGAGATGTTGGTTAATAGATTAGTCGCAACATTCACATAATGGGGCTTGTCATATGTAATGCTCTAACTTTTCCCTCAATGGTTGGTGATGTGTGCAATGCGCAGCAGGCGCGCCTGGGTGTCCCCAACAAATTGGTGCTCTACGATATTGCTGTAAATATAGCACGTCTGGGGGCGGAGAGCTTTCACCCAATTTCTCCATCTTCAATTGATACATTAAGCTGGACAAGTCATGCTGTGCCTCGTGAAAGGCATCTCTTTGGAGAGCTGCTCTATATCGGCCCTCAGCCACAATTGTGAACAGCTCTTTATCGTTAATATTTCTACTAAGCGTTGACTTTAACTTCAATGTGCATGCAGGCGTGTCTATGTTTACGACTTCAAAAAGTAAATCGATGTCAGGTACGACCTTTCAAGGCTCTTGTTTAACCCCGTCACAATGTCCATGGCTGTATTATAATGTCCGATTCCTAGCGATACATTTGTGCTATAGTACCGTTCCTCACCGAACAGGACTGAACGCATAGTGTTGTCTAAGGTTGTGCCTAATTTTTCGCACTCATCGAATCTTCTAATGATCAGAAATATGATTTGCTCATTTGCAAGAGTTAAAAATTTGGTGGCTAACTGGAGTTCACATAACCCCACCTCATACGAATCACGCTCCAATTCAATGGGTCTGTGGAGTTCTGTCACAAAATTGGCGAGGGTGTTGTTAGGCTGTACAGACAGAGAAGAAGAGGACGGGAGTGTGACATAGAAGTGGCTAGGCGCCATGTTGCATACTAATTAAGCTTCATTATTGCAGCAGCTTTTATATAGGTGTTGAAGCTTTCTGCGTAACCCAGCCATTTCACCAGGTACATTTTTCTCTTTCGTGAACCTTTTCTGCCTAAAATTTTTTCAATTTTAAACACTTTTCCCTAAATTAAATGTCACTTTCTCTTTCTGTAACTCCTCGCGGTAAAAGCCTCCAGCGATCTCTTTCCCATTCAAATCTTCAACGTAATACATCATTATCTCACCTTTAGGTCTCATAGCACGAACTTTATAAATCTCACGTGTCCATCCTTGCTCAAATCCCTTCGCGAATTTATTTGCCGAACGTGATAGCCTTACATAATCATTGATTTTGAAATGTGTAGAGTGTGGTGGTGGTGGTGTTCCATCTCTTCTCACCTCTGGCAGCGTACCTCTTTCTAAAACTTCGTTAGGCGTTGTGCCAATCGTACGATGGTGTGAACGGTTGTATGATGAAGCCAATGAACCGAGAACGTTTATATATCTGTGTGTTTTTTCGTGTAAAATAGCGATGCATGCGCTCCTTTATGGTACATTGAACTCTTTCAGCTAAAGAGGTCTTATGTATAGAACTGCTAGTGTAGTAACTGATATTAAACTCTGACAGCATGTTCTGAAAAGCGCGACCAATAAATTCTTTCCCCATATCCGTACAAAAATAGCCAGGAACCCTTTCTTCGTTTAACATCAACGTTTTGGTCGCTTTAGCAATTGTTTCAGGCAATTTATTTTTCAGGGGAATTAGCAACAGATATCTAGAGAATACATATATTATGAATAGAATGTAGCGGTAACCATCGTTATACACTCAATATCTTTGCATGTCTGTTAAATCCGCCTGCCAAATCGAGTCAATCAAAGCAGCTGTTGTTTTGGCCGTTTTAAACCTTTTTCTCACCGGTTTATGAAGTGTATAATAGGGTGGCCCACTTTTCAATTTTTTTAAAAAGTATAGGTTATCGTAGTTTTTTCCCATTATTTGGCACTATACTAGCACATTGGTACCATTTTTACAAAAATTGATCAATATTTAGGGGTCTCGCATCGACCTTGAAATTACGAGTTTTTTTTTAAAATGCGTACTTTTTAACTTTTTACTGAATCAAGATAAATCATTAAGTATGGATGTTTTCTGAATCCTCTTGATAAGAGAAGTCGTTTGGTGTGCCTTCCAATGTCATACGACTAACGGTTTAAAAGTTGTGCCTGTATACAGGTAATACCAATGTGCTAGTATAGTGCCGAATAATGGGAAAAACCACGATCACCTATACTTTTCAAAAAAATCAGCAAATAGAAGACAAATAATGAAGAAAGAAACAATAACTTAAACAATCACTTTTGCATTGTATTGACCACTATCACACGTCACTGGCTGCAACGTTGTCCCTCTGTGCTATTTCATCGTGGCGAGTGATGACTTCTTGAAGTCGCCGAGCTCTTTCCGGTTCTTTTCCACCACATGCAGAATATCCTGCAGCTGTGCCTCGTCCTTTGTGACCGTGTTCGCATAGTCTTGTATCAGTTGGACTCCTCTTTCAGCGACGTCATTGGTGACCTGGAGATTAGAGATCACATCGTTCAGACGACAAAAGTCCTCGTTCTCGTCCCACTTATCAGTTGGCAGGGTGAGCCACGAAGACCCATACATCTTCAGACCTGCAAATAAGAGCCAGGAGGACTCGTCGATCAGGTCGGGAAGTAGCGTCATCTCGTCGACTGAGACGTTCTCGTATGTGAACTCTTTGGGTACAGGGAGGTGGGACAGCTTCTCTGCCATCTGTTGCTTCACAGTGCCATCCACCTTGTTGCTGCATAGAGCGAAGATGACGGTCTGAGGCCTCAGATACCAGAAGTGCCGCCTCATCACTGCCAGTGACGCTTCTGCCATCTCGCGGTCCACTGCCCTATACCTCAGAAAACGCTGGTATAGTACCAGGTCATTCAACGGCGCATCAGCTGCTACAGGGGCCGCCAACCAAGCTGGTACGTACAGAAGAGCGATGAACACCACGATCCTGTGCAGTTTATCGACCAGCTCGGCGTCGAGCTCCAGCTGCCTACTGAACATCAGCAGTTTTGTGTAGTAGATGACCTGAAACAGAATAGGCACCATTGTAAGTAAGACAGGTTTATTGTTACCAATTACTTTGTTTGCGTTATAATGAAATGTTTATCTTTGAATAACATTTAAACTTATCTCTAGATTATTTTTGTTTCAAAATACTAACTTTAGCCATCCATCTTGCGTGGTGGTAGGCTCCTGGGCGCATGAGGTGAATGCCACGGCGTGGTTGTGTCCCGAGTACCAGGAGCGTGATCTCTGCCACTTCCCGGTAATCGTCTCTGACGAAACCAGAAGCTGTGCTCAGGAAGCTGACCGCCGCGTCCCGGAGTTCTATTAGCCACGTACTCTCCGCCAGATTCTTGACCTGCAGCTTGCAGTAGGTCGAGAGATCGAGCTCGTCCCATCTTCAAAAATAATAAACAAGAAAATTGTGTGAAAACTCTGAAGTTCCGGTTTGGCTTGCTGTTTTATAAACTAGTGGAATATCATGTGTGTCCTAACTTTACCTTGCACAAAAAATGAACTAACCTTCTCTTCAACTGCTGAAACAAAGGATCAGTTGGTGCCGTAGTCCTTCCGAGCAGGGTGACGGCTACTGCCCCCACGATAAGCTCTAGGACGTGATGACGGCATCCCAGCTGGAGTAGCGGTCGCCCGAGCATGTTTTCCAGCCGGGCAACTGCACCCTGCACCCTCCCCGTGTTGGTGGAAGTGGTGTCGAAGCAGAGTCCGATGACGCTCTCCTCACATCCCCAATCTTCGAGAGCATGTATGGTTGCCCGCGCCTGCGACAGTCCGGTGCCGTCAGCAACAGTTGGGACTCACAGCAACTTTCCTTCTGTGCAATGAGGAGCCCCGGAGTTGAGAATTGCTTGGCGGTGCTCCGCCGTTCCAAGGAAGTTCTGAAACACATGCCATATATTTCAATTTCATGGTTGTAAAGTAACCTATTTTTGTTCACATTCAGTTCTCTTTTTAATTGACATTATGCTTCATGAATCTCATTACTAAATTGATAGCTATGAAAACTTAATCAACTGACCTTGACCATTTTGCCATCCCAGTGGACAACAGTGTGCCTCGGTGGCGTGAAGGAGTCCTTCACAGCCGTCGCCACTTCACGGCGATGTGACACTCTTCTCCGGCGAGCCGTTTCTTTCGAGATGCTGAACTGATTGAGGTCTGCTGGTGGATCCGCCGAACGTGTGATAACAGCCACAATGCTTACTACCTATGTAGAGAATGGAAAATGGAAAGGAAACTGTCAAGAATACATGTGGGTTACGGGACACTTTAAAACTGACGCTATCGATGAATACTATACACAATACGCACCTGATTATTGGACATGCGGAAACGATCAGCCACTTCCATGACAGCAGGTGCATTAAGGATGCGGCGAGGAAGATTGACAGACACACTTGGCTCTTTCGGCAGGGGGAACGCTAGTTCTGTCTCCGACTCTCCTGACATGCCAGTATCATCATTCTCCATGGCCTCATCTCCGGTTTCGTATGCACACTTTGAGGTTTGCGGCTCCTGGCGAGGACGTTTTCTTCCTTCCTGTAGCTTTCTTTTTACAGCGAAAACTTTATCGTTCCCGCTCATCGTTGCCACCCGAGGACCACGTTGATCGAGGTAGAAGTCAATGTCTTCTTTCTTGTCCTTGTCGGACAGCAGTCGATTCTTCTTTATATCTTCGACAGCGTCAGATGCTCCGATATCCCACAGCTTGTCCACACTGTCCGAAAACTTCTGTCAGTTTCTCGTTTTCTGCTCTTTTGGAGTAAGTGCCACTCTTTCCACAATGCCTCTAGCTTCCGTTCGCAGTTGAGCTTTGTGATTGTTTTAATGCGGGCCATGTTCTAAAACTTTAAGACGTTGTTTACGGTTTCTTTGAATGCGTCTTTCCTGTTAGCAGTGTACTGGATAACACTGAAGAAGTATTGCAAAACCTGCCGTGTTGTTGGCAATTTGCGACCACTGATGGAGGACGACGGTTGGCCAACTAAAAAAATTTCCGAGGCCGATCTTAGAGAAGGTAGCGATGTTATTTTCGCCTTTCCTTTTGATGACTCTCTATTTGTAGCTTCAAGAGTTCTTCCAGTTATGGTTGCCATCGATTTGTCCATGACAAAGGATGAGGAACTCAGACAGAATTTCAAAATGTTATGATCTGCAAAAAAAGAAATAGGTTAGGTACCTGGCACAGGCATAGTGCATTTTCTAATTACCTATATACATTATAGATTCCGCCCGGGTATGGTGACTCATTTTTTGAAAAGTATAGGTGATCGTGGTTTTTCCCATTATTTGGCACTATACTAGCACATTGGTATTACCTGTATACAGGCACAACCTTTAAACCGTTAGTCGTATGACATTGGCAGGCACACCGAACGACTTCTCTCATTAGGAGGATTCAGAAAACATCCCTACTTAATGATTTATCTTGATTCAGTAAAAAGTTAAAAAGTATGCATTTTTAAAAAAAAACTAGTAATTTCAAGGTCGATGCGAGACCCCTAAATATTGATCAATTTTTGTAAAAATGGTACCAATGTGCTGTATAGTGCCAAATAATGGGAAAAACCACGATCACCTATACTTTTCAAAAAAAATTGAAAAGTGGGCCACCCTAGTGTATAAGCATCATGTTCCCGCAAAAATCCCTCAACATCTTTTTTCCTTACACCGTAAACACCTCTGCACAGTCTATTAACGCCGCCATAGAGGCGGGGTTAGAAATGTCATAATAGCGTTTACTTAATATGTTAGCCATTTGCGTATTTTAAAGACACGTGGATAAGGCTGGCCGTTTGTTCTCTTCTCTCTCTTCTTCAGAGACGCTGCTGCTGGGGGAGATGTCGTACTCAGTTGTGACACATGCGAGACATGATCCAAGTCTTTTAACCTATTCAGATTACTTACCAATGTTTTGGGGACATTTATTTGTTGTAGTCTTGCTTTAATATGCTTCCATCCTGTTGGCGAGGGTCTGTCCCACTTTCTCACCAGATCATGAACAATATCAACGATATTGGATCCTTTTACCCTTGTTCCTTCAACAATGACCTCGCCTGTATCGGTCTATTGTGTGGCGGGGACCTCATTCAATAGATTATAAAGACTTAAACCTTTATTCCTCAATGTATGTGGGAGGCTGTTTTCAATACATGCTCGATGTGTTGTGGTCCGTTGTTTTTTGTTTGGCCATCTCCAGCGTCGGGGCCAGGTCCTGTGTCGCCATGCTCAGCACTACTCGCGCTGTGCCTAATAACCACGGGGAGCTCTGTAGGATCCTTATAATCCTCGTACTCATGAAGAAATTTCTGCAAAGCATCGGGTACAAGATCCTTTTCTCATCAGGTGACTTTTCACTGTTTAATGGGGCTAGCAACTCGCTTTCCATTCTTTTAAGCCTACTTTTACGGGGTTCTAGAACCGAGTCTGGAATCTTTTAACTTTGCAATGAAGCATACACCTCGTGCGGAATCACAACCACCTTCTTCATTATATTAATCTAGTCGGTAAAGGACCCAAAACTGAAAATAAGATGGGTAGGAATGATCCTCCTCTTTGTACAATAATGCACTTTTTCTTACACACAGTTTGACTTTTATGAGCGAGGCTCGTATTATGTTCTTGTAACGACGTAAGCGAGCCTTCTGAGAGGGTTTCATTGGCACATTACATTTTATAACATTAAGACAGATTTCACAGATGCATTTTAAAAAGTCCGCGTCGATATTTTTAACAAACATCTGCTGCAATGACCGGGGCAATCGATGATAGATTTTTATTAATTCACGGTATTTCTTTAGCCTTTTTGTCATTCTGGAATATACACCGTTTCAGGTTCGTTTGGTAATATATTCGTTCTTAGAAGCACCCAAAAGGTGTTTCGCGGGTGAAGGTCACAAAGCAAATATCAGTAACGTTGCCTTGTAGCTTCCTTATAAACTTCCAAAAACTCCTTACGCTGATTCGGGAACATTTGATTGGCTAATACCCCAATTTGTGACACATCTCTACGTTGCGCGAATACGACTAGATATTGTGTATTTAACGACACATCGCGCATGTATCTATTTTTGAAAAATAGATTCTGATTGATGAAGAATACGCTTATGTTAAGATGATGGGAGAACACTGTAAATATCTCGGCAAACGTTTTATCCATTTCCAACATGAGATCGTCAATTACAATGACCGTATGCTCATTTCCCTTTAACGAATTAACGTCATATACGCCTTTATGGAACAAAATATCATCTTGGTACTCGTTAAACACTGACTGGTACGTCGAATAGGACTATATTACTTTATGCACAAATTTTGAGAACATCTCTACCTTATCTTTAATGATTTTAAGCATAAACACAGTTTTACCACATCCTGTAGGGCCAGTTATAATACATGTGGACGGGTTCGTGAACCTGATTTTTTCTACAGATTCCATCTCTAACACGTCACACCCCTAAGTGGAACATTTACAAAATATAATAAAAGTTTGTGATATTCCTTATGTTCTACAGTCTTGTTTTTCCTCTTCTTCCACAGAACCATGAATGGCGACGAGGTACAGCATCATGTCCCCATCATCGATATTACAGACGACCCCGATGACAATGTAGTTGTGGTTACAGGCTCCACCCCCGCTGACGAACCCTCACCAGCGACACCAGTAGCTCCACCACGTGGCAGTTCAAAGCGGAGGCACGATGATGAAGAACCTTCCGCGTCAGGTATAAAACGTGCCAGGAGTGCAATAGCTCCCTCCTCAACTAAAGTTGTACCACCTTATTCCTGTTCAATTCCGGGTACATCCTCCATATCAGCAGCAGCAGCCTCTCGTGCTGTAGAAGAAGGTATAACATTCGAACTGGTGCGCACCGCTAACCCCACCCCGGTCCTGACTGGAAGTCGGTATATCGTCAGGGTTGACCCTGGAACTGTGTATAGCAATGGTGTTGAACACAGTCTGCGGCGTGTAATTGAACGTATTGTGGAGTTTGCCCTTCAGAACAGCGACGAACGTGAAGTCAGGACGAGGCTGTCCTTCGGGTTCGAGTCAGATGACGGGAATGTAGATGATTTTTGGGTAGTAATACCATTCAGACGCTTGGTCGCTATAGATATAGAATATATCTTGGGCCGTATAATGCAGGCCTCTCAAAGTAGTACAGCCTTCAATATGGACAACTTCACGGTAGTGAACACCTTTAAGTGGGAGACCCAAAATGGGTGCACACACATTTCTACATTACTGTACAGTCTTTACATCCACACCTACACTTTTCCTCCTAAGTGTATATATATGGAAATGTATATGGTTGTAAATTGTGACTTGGTCCGCAATTGATATGGACCGTGACTTATTTTTGGTTGGCAAGGTACTGGTAGTGATGGATACCGTAATGAAATTGACTGGATTCTTTGGATCTGATATATTTGCATGTCGGTTATAAATAGATATAGAGTGTAACATATTTGTGGACAGTAGTCTATTATGACTTGATCCCCTGGATCGAGAGATTCTATCTTTAGTTTTTAATTGAGAATTAATTAGTTTTAAATTGATAATTATTTAGTTTTGTAAAAATTGGTTGTTGCCAATGTACAGGCAGTTTTTACAGAGTGGAACCACCTCGATGGGCCGAAGTGGCCCCTAGTGTACCCACTATAAAAATTTCTCATGTTCTTATGTTCTTGTGGTTCGGAACCCACGTAAAATTGTAGGTCCCCTCCGCCACCATGGAGGACATGCGCAATACACAATTACGAACGCAGTTAGGTAGACCAGCCATGAGTGGATCCTAGGGTCTTTGTTGGTCTGAAACATTATAACATTATATTGACCGTGTATTCCGTGTTGCGGGTCATAGTGCCACACCGTATACTCTTAATTTCAATTCGCAGGATATTTACCGAAAGCATATAAACGTCGATCGTGGTTGCCGCTTTATAGCAATAGTCTTAGCTCATATGTTCACTAGGGCGGAGTGAAAAACTCATTTTTCGAATTTTCAAATTGGCTAGTGTGGAAAATGTGTGGAGTAGTGAGGAAATAAGCTGGTATAAATTTAAAATCATAACATTAATATCTTCAGGTGCCACAATGACCTTCAATACTGA
This sequence comes from Bathynomus jamesi, assembly GCA_023014485.1. Lineage (NCBI taxonomy): Eukaryota > Metazoa > Arthropoda > Malacostraca > Isopoda > Cirolanidae > Bathynomus > Bathynomus jamesi. Next base: position 617,998 of record JAJOZX010001017.1, on the reverse strand, counting down.
AAAAAATTGAAAAAAGCAGATTTTAACCAATAATTACAGAAGAGTCCACGATGCACAATAGACAAGAATTTATTCACACTTGTATAAAAATAGCTCAGTCAACCTTTAAAAAAAGTTTCTATTCTCTAAAAACAGTTTTCTATAGTCAGCTCACTCAGCTGTCACGTGAGTACCTCGGTTCAGTGTAGCTGTCGCTCTCGTAGCAGGTGGGTGTTCTGTTGTTGGCGTTACTCAGATAGTCTAAACTATATTTCTTATATATTTTGCATTTCTGTATTGTGTTGCCCTAAGTTTGCCATGTACTATTAACTGAAATTAACGTATAATTGATATTAGCTCTTTCTTTTTCAGATTTGTATACTTTCAAAATGTCTCGAGTTTGTGCAAAATCAACCAGGGCCTCAACTGAGTGCCCCATGTTTGGTATGGGGGAAGATTTGTGGCACAGGAATCTTCCTACATACGAAGGAGTTTTTAAATATTACTTGTTTGTAAGAAACGATTTGAAACAGAATACTAATAAAGATCCTTCAATATCTCAAATATTAGAACAAGTTGTTGATAAATTGAAAACAATTTGGGAAAGTGCTTCCGTCCCAATTCTGTCAGACAGGCGAATTGAAACAATGTTCAGAAGCTACCACGAAAAGTATCGTGTCATTATGAAGCCATACCAAAGCAGAAAAAATTCTGAAGCTTACAAAGCAAAGATTGATATGTTCAAAAAAGAAGCACACACGAAACTTTTTGACATTGCAGCGTGCAAGTGCAAAGTACTAACACAATGTTCTTGTCCCAAAGAAAAAACGGTTCCAAAGGAAGAAGTGACGTTCCTCTTAGATCAAAGGAGTGAAAGAAAACTGTTTATTGATAGAGTAGATACACTATTACACTCTCAAAGAAAAAAGCATCTACGTTGCTAAGAAAGCAAAAAGAAGCTGTGAGGCTCACCAAAGAATCTTCACAGGAGAAATTGCAGGATACAAATGTTGAATTATCATCATCGACATCAAATAGTGAAAGTGAATCTGGCGAAATATCAGACGATACATTTCCAGAGCCAGTTAGCTCGAAGAGAAAGCTCGAACAACCTGAAGAACAATTATTCAAGAAAAGGAAAACTACAAATCTACCTTTAGTGGCTACTGCTTGTGACAGGACTGCAGTTTCAGATCGAGCTGCAGCATTCATTGTTAGTGCAGTATTGCAAGATATTGGAGAAGTTTCTATTGACAATACATCTGAAGTAGTGGATAGGAGTAAAATCAGAAGAGAAAGACAAAAGAAGAGATCAGAAATTATGAAAGATCAAAATCAGATCCCAATCAGAGGAATCTATTTTGATGGTCGAAAAGATTCTACACTCTTCCAAGAAAAAAAGAGTCCAAAGTATATCAGAAGAAGGTAACAGAAGAACATATCACTTTAGTGAGAGAACCTGGTTCAGATTATTTGGGCCATTATTCTGTGAATTCTGGATCAGCTGAAGAAATATGTAAAGGAATGTTTGAGTATATTGGAAATAATGACATGAACCTGGAAAACCTTGTTGCCATTGGATGCGATGGTGCAGCAGTCAACACTGGAGAAAAGGGAGGCGTTATAAGGCTTATAGAATTGAAGCTGAAGAAGCCAGTTCAACATTTAGTGTGCCAGCTCCATGCCAATGAATTGCCATTACGCCATTTAGTTGCAAAGCTGGATGGAAAAACATCTGGCCCCCGCGGATTCACCGGTCCTATTGGCAGGGAATTAGAGAACTGTGAGAGTCTTCCTATTGTCGAGTTTGAAAGGATTGATGCTGAGGAACCAACTGTAGACTGTGAAGATCTTAGCACCGACCAAAAATATCTAATTGATATTCATCAGGCCATTAACAAAGGGATATTGCTCTCCAGATCTTGCTCATCGTAGTCCAGGCCAAATGGCACATTCACGATGGCTGACTACAGCAAATCGTTTGCTTCGTCTATACGTTTCAACTGTAAGTCCATCTGAGAACCTCATGAACATTACTTCTTTTATAATGAAGGTCTACATCCCAATGTGGTTTTCTATTAAGCAAAGTACGTCTTTTGTCAATGGCTCAAAACATGTTTTCAAAACTATTGAACTAACAAGAACACTGAATGACGAAGTAAAGGATATTGTAAACCCTGTCATACAAAGAAATGCATTTTTTGCAAATCCAGAAAATATTCTAGCATCAATGATTCATGATGACCGCAGCGCCATAAGAGAATTAGCGTGGAGGCGAATAAAGAAAGCAAGGCAAACAAACAAGGAAAAAGTTGTGAGGCGTTTCACAGTACCTGTTATTCAATTTGAAGCTACTGATTATACTGATTTAATTAATTGGCAAAAATGCATTGTCACTGAACCACCTGTGACAAGACACCTGACAGAAAATGAGATTGAAGAATTCATAGAAAACAAGAGTACCCCTCCATTCGAGAAATTCCCTTGTCATACACAAGTAGTAGAAAGAATGGTAAAATTAGTGACTGAAGCATCATCAAAAGTATTTGGATTGAACGCGCGAGATGGCTTCATAAGATCAACACTTCAGTCACGTAAAAAAATGCCATCATTCGAAAGTAAAGCTGAATATAAAGTTTAAATAAAACGTTAATAGAAAAAAACATGCGCAAGGATGGGTGGTTGGGAGGGCATGGGTGGAGCTCGACACGCAGCCACCTCCTCGTGGTGAGTTCTGGATTATTTAGATCATTAATCAAAAGAACATTGATCTAAATAAACTAAGAGCTGCGTAATTCAGTAACTATTTTGGTAATTGGAACACTTAATATATAATAATAACAAGTAAGTTTCAGTTATTGTACTAATGCAGAATATAAGAAAATCATTATATTTCACTTTTTTCGACGGCTTTGTGGCACCTGAAGATATAATTTCGCAGGACTAATATTTATGCACAGTCATTATCTATAGCACCCACATATTTTCCGCACTAGCCATATTTGAATGTCGAAAAAAAGTTTAAAAACCTCATTTTCGATCCGCCCTAATGTTCACTGTACTAAATACACTGATCAAAAATATTTGGCTGCCTACGGTTGTGCAGCGTGCTCGTAAACTGGCTTCAGATTGTAAGCTGGAGTTTGAGTGCAATATAAGTCCTGAAGAACTGAGAAGGGTAGGGCAGGAAATGAATGTTCGTATAGTTGTATTTGGAATGGATGACCGTCGTAGGACAGTGTATGTTTTTAAAAGCAGTGTAAGAGATCGTACAACACCTCTACTTATTTTAGGGCTGTCATAAACAACATTCTACCCATCCGTAATATAAGGGCTCTTTACGCTATTTATGATAAAAGTCGAAAATATGGAAGGCATCATGATTTGTGTAATGGGTGTCTCGAGTTTGCGGATGATATAGTGAAACATTGTAAGGAATACCACATGGTATGTGAGCAGTGTAAAAGCACCAATGTGAAAGTCGTGTAGTTGAAGTTGAGAAGAGGGAATGTAATGTGTGTAGACGTACATTTTTCAATAATAAATGCTTTGAGTTCCATAAGTCATTTGGCACTTGCAGGAAAATTAGAATCTGTGAATGTGGTATGTTTCATATAATGAATAACTGGGGGAAATTCAAGCATAAATGCGATGAAATTCACTGTCCTACATGCCATGAAAAATATAAGGCGGACGGAGTGAAGCATGTATGTTATATGAAAGATGCTAAGCCTAAAAATAGACCTTGTATAACCGTGTACTACGATATAGACACTTACACAAACTCTGAAACCAAAGAGGTTATCCCACATCTACTTGTAAGCCAGACTATCTGCGATGAGTGCACGGAGGTTGAGCGTCATGAGTGTCACAAATGTGGTAAACGTTCAAACGTTTTTTAAACGATCGCACACGACAGCCCTGTGAAACTCTTTGTATCCTATCTTGTCAAGTTAGCGGACAAGTTAAAAAAAATGACCGTATATTTGACATCCAGTTCCTTTATAAGGAACTGCTTGAACACGAGTCATCGGAGATATTTACAGGCGACCCCTTGAAAAGGGGAACAAACTTATACAAATGCAGATAAGCGGTAATGTTCAGTTTAAAAATACTTTATTATTCCCACCTTGTAAACTAGCCAAGCTACCCAAGGTGATGGGTGTAGCCGCCGAAGTTTCAAAAGGCTATTTCTCTTACACTTTCCTCACTAGCGACACTTTAAATTACGTAGGACCACCTCCCTCCCAAACAATACTTTAACTACACCAACATGAGTGATAGTGAGCGTGAAGATTTTGACCGCTATTACAACAGTTTTAATGAAGATAATCCTTACAGTATAGCGGATGAGTGTGAGCGTTATTGCGTGAATGATGTGCGCGTGCTAAGAGCAGGGCTTCTCAAATTTTTTTCACTTGCGACCCCTTTGGATCAGACAAATTTTTTCGCGACCCTTCACTCAATGTCATAAAAGCAATAGGTACTAACACTGTATATTTATGAAAAAAAATTAATATTTTCAAATGTTTCTGCGACCCCCAATAATATTTACGCGACCCCTAGTTTGGGAAGCGTGGGCTTAGAGTATGTTTCCAGGCCTTTAGAAGGATGTACATAGACCGTTTCAACTGCGACCCGCTGCAAGTCGCATCCACGATCGCCTCATTGTGCTTTATGGTGTTCAAGAACAATTTCATGCCTAAAGACACCTTAGCCGTCATTCACAGAAACAGCTCTCGCAGTTATGGGCACAAGGCTATTTACTGGCTCATACACATACAGCAGCAGACGGGAGTGTATATAAAACACGCCCGCAACATGGGAGAAGTACCCATTAAGGTCAATGGTCGTGTTTTTTGGGTTGATGCTCTAATCGAAAACCGTGCCACTGGTGAGAAGACTGTGTACTCCTTTAACGGTTGCTGGTGGTATGGATGCCCAAGTCCTGAGTGTGGAATCGTAGGAGATATCCACGGTAGATCTCCTGCCGACAGTTTTGCATGGACCCGCACCCGCGATCAGTTTATAGGCACCCAGTTCAGTCAAAAGATCTTGTGGTAGCATGAGTATGATGCACGGATGGAAACATGATCAAGCGTTCAATGGTGTTGGATCCTCTCAAATGCGGTGATAGCTTGTTCGGAGGGCGTACAAACCCATTCAAGCTATACTTTCCACCTACGGAGGGCGTGAAACTCCATTATTACGACTTCTGTTCTTTATATCCCTACGTGATGAAGAACAATCCGTACCCCGTAGGTGCGCCTGAAAAACTGGTGCGACCTGACCTGCCCACCATCGAGGTGTTCTCAACAAATTTGAACAAGTACTATTTCGGTCTTTCTTTCATAGACGTGCTCCCCCCTCGCGATTTATGGATGCCGATCTTACCCGTCGTTATAGATCACAAGCTCATGTTTCCGCTGTGCGTGAAGTGCGCAGAGGAGAACAATGGGTCCTGTAATCACAACCAACCAAAGGAAGATCAGAGGTGTCTATACAAGTCCTGAGCTGTCCCGTAGCCGTCCGCCATGGTTACAGAATATTGAAGATATATGAGGTGTGGAGGTTTCAGAAGCTACCCAACCTTTCCACGCCGGGTGGTGAGAGTAGGGGAAGAGCTGAAATATATCGTGAAGGCGAAAGGCATCACGCTTAACCTGGCGAACCGACGGGCCGTTAACTTTGACTCGTTGAAGCAGCTAGTGTGCTTAGAAGATGAGGGTGACCAACCACCCCATCTGACTGTAGAGACCCACAATTTTCTGGCACAGAAACTGGGGGCGTGTAGGAACTTAGTGGTACGAAAGTGTGTCGTAACACCTATAGGAAATGTTACCAGATGCCTGGCACCTACGATACCGTACCCTTTTGGTACCATAGTACTTGAATGTTATATATATATATATATATATATATATATATATATATATATATATATATATATATATACGAGGAGTGATCAAAGAGTATCGATAATTTTATTGCTACGGACAAATGAATGCAAATAAGAAATAACCGTTTACATAGGTGAGTCTTCCTGACCTTTGGCGTCTGCAGTCTGAAGCAAAATCTGTTACCACGAGTCAGTAGTTGGTTGGAGCGCTTAAAGGGAGGGTGTGTTTTTGCAGTACGTCTAAATCTCGGAAATGGAGCAACGCGCGTGCATTAAATTTTTGTGCCAAACTTGGAAAATCTGCATCGGAGACGAACGAAGTGATTAAAACAGCTTTTGGAAATGATGCTCTCAGTGTAGCTAACGTTTACAAATGGCACAAAAAGTTTAAAAATGGAGAAACATTTGCTCGTACCAGAAAACGAATCTGTTGGACATCTTCATCCGTAATGAGAAGTGGAAGGGCGGCCACTGCGTTTCTTGTCTTCAAGCGATGTTTCTCCATTTATAAATTTTTTTGTGCCATTTGTAAACGTTAGCTACACTGAGAGCATCATTTCAAAAAGATGTTTTAATCATTTCGTTCGTCTCCGAAGCAGATTTTCCAAGTTTGGCACAAAATTTAATGCACGCGCGTTGCTCCATTTCCGAGATTTAGACGGACTGCAAAAACACACCCTCCTCTCTTTTTAAGCGCTCCAACCAACTACTGACTCATGGTAGCAGATTTTGCTTCAGACTGCAGACGCCAGAGGGCAGGAAGACTCACATATGTAAACGGTTATTTCTTAGTTGCATTCATTTGTCCGTAGCAATAAAATTATCGATACTTTTTGATCACTCCTCGTGTATATATATATATATATATATATATATATATATATATATCTATTTACCTGTTAACGATATGTTTATTTTATTTATTACGTATATTTGAATATGTTTATTAAATAAATCATGTTTCAATTAGGGTTTCATTTTCTCCTTTGTGTGTGTGTGTGTGCGTATGTACAGGAAAAAGTCCTCAGCTTCACCCACTGTAAAATCAATCAAAGGTCACGTGACTCCTGCTACTACCTGCGCAATCTCTGCCCCTGCGTGCTCAGTTGACCGCAGCAAGCACTGGATCTCAGACGAATATTTGAAAAAATCTCGCGTAGACGAAAAATAGTAATGGCTACCTTTGATATTGCGTGTTCGACGTTTATGAAGTGGTATTCGGTAAAGACAGAAGATGTGGTGAATACTGAAAGACGGCCTAGCCCTCCGTCTTTGAGACTTTTAAAGCTACATTGAACTGTGCGAAGCTTGAGGAACAAGATGTTCAAATACTCTATGGATATTCTGGCGTGAGCATTACCGGATTTCGCGGCACAAACGATGTAACGGACTACGTTGTACGGCTAAATTGTATAAAAGTGTACATATACCGTGAAGTGAAAGAAACAACACGTGCAGAAGAGAAGCAACGAGTATGGGTTGTACGTCTTGTTGTTGTTGTTGTTGTTTAGCCGATCAGCCCACCCTGATCGAGCAAGCAGGCGGCACGCAGGTAACCGATCGCCCTCTCCGGAGTGGACCAGAGGTTCAGCGCACTGGTGATGTTGTGTTGTGTTCGTTGTTGTGCTAGAGCGGTAAAGTCTGTCATAATGTGTTCAATTGTTTGTGGTGTGTCCTGGCACAGGTGGCAGGTGTCGTCTGTGGAGTTGTCTAGTCTGTGTTTATATGCCTGTAAGTTGGGGTGATGTCCACATCGGAATTGTGCTAAGTTAACTCGATCCAATCTGCTCAGGCTAATCTCTGACTTGTTAATGGTTGGCGGCTTCGCACCTAGGACCGCATTCGAACCGAGTCGTGCCAGTGCTTTGTGGGTTAGGTGTGTGTGTGTGTGTGTTTTCTGTACTGTGTGATGTCTGTGGGGCGTGGTATGGAATGGAGTATTTGGTTATAATGTCTCTCTGGTGTTACCTTAATGGTGCGAGGTGTCGGTGCGTGATTGTACATGTAGTGGCAAGGGTGTTGTGGGTTAGTTGTTGCTGCTGCCATGAATTCTGTTCCCCTCATGTCTAAATGTTCCCTAACTTTCAGTACTTTTGTTTCTGTGTGCAGGTGTTCTATTGGTGTCGTTTGAATGCATCCTGTAATGATACGAAGTGCGTTGTTTTGTATTGTCTGTAAGGTTTTATGTGTGTGTTTGAGATAACTGGTGCCCAGCATGGGCTAGCATAGTCCATAACTGAGTGAATATATTGTTTGTATATGAGTGATGTTGTTTCCTGCTGGTGTCCAAAGTTTGTGCCTGTTAGTACCCTAAGCGTGTTAAGTCTTGACGTACATTTGTTTTTAATGTCCTGAATGTGATTTGCAAAAGATCATGATGTGTTGTATGTGACCCCAAATATTTTGGTCCTGTGAGTGTGTGGAATGTTGGGGTTGTTTAGTGTAAGCTGTGGAGTTATCTGGTGTTCTTTTGTATTGCTTGTAAGCAAGGTGATGGTTGATTTTGTGGGCGCTACTTTGAGTCTATTGTGTGTGAGCTAGTCTTGTATATTGTTTAAGTATGTTTGTAGGTTATTTGTAGCGGTGTCGATGTTGTTGTGGGCGGATGTTAGAGTGATATCATCTGCATATGGTGATAAGGTAAGCTTGTTATCTATGGGTGTTGGAATGTCATGCATGTATAAGTTGAACAGTGTTGGTGAGAGAACAGAGCCTTGAGGGACCCCGTTCGGAAAAAGCTTGTTTTTGGATGACTTGCCATTAAATGTGACATTTGAGTATCTTCCTGAAAGATAGTTGCTCAGCCATCTTTTGGTGTTATTGTGCATGTTTGTGTTGAGTATTTTGTTTATGAGAGGGAAGCGTGGGATAGCATCAAATGCTTTACTAATGTCTATTGTTGCTAATAGTGTACGTTGAGCTGGTCTTCTGGAGTTGATGCCATCCATGATGTGCTGCGTGAGGTTAGTGAGTAATGTCGTGGTTGAGTGGTGAGGTCTGAATCCATGTTGAGTAGGCGATAGTGGTATGTGTGGGTTGGTGATTTGTAAGATTAGTCTTTCTGTTACTTTGGAAGGTGTGCATAGTAAAGTAATGGGTCTATAGGAAGCTGGTTCTGTTGGATTTTTGTTTGGTTTGAGTAGTGTAATAATTTTACCTTGTTTCCATATGTCAGGAATAATACAGTGTTGGTATGAATATGTGCTGATATTTGTGAGAGCTAGTATTCCCTGTGGGCCCAAGTGTTTAAGGTGTATGTTAGATATGTTGTCTGGTCCAGTAGCCTTCGAATTCTTAATGTTTTTGATGATCTTGGTGGTCTGGTCTATATTGAAGGGTGTAATGGTCGTGTCGAGTCTGTAGGTTTTCTTGTTTCTGGCTGTTTGTCTGTCTGCGTGTTTCTGGTTGTTGTCTCTGTTTAAGTGACTTATCTTTGCGTAGTGATTAACTAGAATGTTAGCTTGTTGTGTATATGTTGGGATATTATTTTGGCTGCGACAGATAGCCGCGTGTGAGGTGTGAATGCCGCTGTTAGAGTGAGTAATGCTGCTTATAGTCTTCTATAGCCTGGCTGTATCTGTGGAGTGGTTTAGTGTTGTTATGAATTCCCTAAATATTTATGTTTGTTTTTCTTTGAGTTTGTTGTTTATTTCTGTGTTAAGCTGTTGTATCTGCTGTTTTATGGTTTCTGTGTGTGATGTTTGTGTATTATGTTTGAGGTTGTTACGTTGCCTTATGACCGGCACGCAGAGCTGGGCACTTGCGTTTTTTTGCCCGTTTTTTTGCGGTACTGCGGTACTGCGGTACTACTACCGCACTACCAAACCGGTACCGCATAACGCAGTACCGCAAAGGATCGCTGAAAGTACAGCAGTACCGCTACCGCATTCAAATTTCCCGCGGTACTTTCCGCGGTACCGACCAACACGGTAGTACCGCAGTACCGCAGTACCGCAAAAAAACGGGCAAAAAAACGCAAGTGCCCAGCTCTGCAAGTTATGAGGTGGGCTATTTCTTTAGTGTAATTTGGGTTATATTTCCTAATGTTGCCCTCGGGTATGTATTTGTTAGCATTATTGATGATCTGATTAAATGTCTTGAGTGTTGTATTGATGTTTATGATGGGTGTGCTGTTTAATGTGGTGAATTGTTCCTCAGTCTGTATTTTGAACTGTTTCCAATCGGCTTTCTTGTAATTTCTGTAAGTGTGCCTAAGGCTGTTGGGGCAGAGTGTAGAACGTGTTGTAATGATGATGGGCAGGTGGTCTGATGACAGTTGTTTTTCTGTTCTCCAGTGTGTATGTGTTGCTAGTGAGGGGAAACAGAACGTTATGTCTGGGGAGGAGTTTGAGTATCCTGCTTGATGTGGTACGTGTGTATGTTCTTCTGTATTGTTAAGAATGAAGAGGCTGTTTAGTTGTGTGGCTATGTTGACGCCTCTGGTGTTGCTTTGGTTGTGTAGGTACCAACTAGTGTCTTTGGCGTTGAAGTCTCCTCCTAAGATGACATTAGTGAGAGAGGCCAGATTGTGTAACTGTGGATTGTAATTGGCTGGCACCTGAGGTGAACTATCTGGTGGGATGTAAATGTTGATTAGTGTGGTGTTGTGTTTTGCGCGTGTTTTAACGTTAACTGCCTGTATTTCTATCGTGTTGTTTTTCTGTTCTCCAGTGTATATGTGTTGCTAGTGAGGGGAAACAGAACGTTATGTCTGGGAAGGAGTTTGAGTATCCTGCTTGATGTGGTATGTGTGTATGTTCTTCTGTATTGTTAAGAATGAAGAGGCTGTTTAGTTGTGTGACTATGTTGGTGCCTCTGGTGTTGCTTTGGTTGTGTTTTGCGCGTTTTAATGTTAACTGCCTGTATTTCTATCGTGTTATCTGCTTGGATTGTGTTTGTAATGTTTTGGGTAGCATCAGTGTAGCTAATGCTTTTACGTATGTAAGTGATGAGTCCACCCTCGTGACCCCCAGTACGATCTTGACGGATCGCCGTGAAGTCAGGGATGGTGGGCGTTTTGTGTGTGCGTTTTAGTTTTGTTTCTTGTATAAGTGCTATGTGAATGTTTTGTTTGTGTACGAATTCTCTAAGCTGCATGATTTTGTTTGTGAGGCCATCTACGTTGTACTTTAATGTTAATATTATACTTCTGTATGTGTCCCATGGTGCTATTGTGTCTATGTCTTTGTGTATGGTGACATGTGTAAGTTGCAGTGGGGCCTGGATTAGTCTTAATGTCGCCGGAGAGTAAGAGTAGTCCGGGGAGCACGCAGTTGCTCCCCGTAAATTAAAAAATAGCACGCTGAGAATAGGTTCGGCCCCGGGAGCCGATCGGCACTCTGACCGTGCCACGCAACAGGCCATCGACTGCCAGTCTGGCCAACTGTAGACGGCCCGCTGCACGGAGATTTGAGGAAATTTGGCCACCAGCTCGTTGATGTTTCGGTTTGACGTCGCCTCTTCTTCGCGTTGACTTGTCTGGCGCTGGAGGATACAGCCACTGTTAGAAGCTTCCTCGTCAGCTGCTAACACTTTTTTCACGTTGTTCTAGATATATATATATACGTAGACATAGTTATGTATAGGCAGAGTAGGCACCTGCCTAGGGCGGAAAATTTTGAGGGACGGCAAATTTTGTCGCATTTCAACCTAATAAGCACTAACAAATTAAATTGATTCACAAATAAGTTTTAAAATAAAAAAGTACAGCAGCCTCTAATGGCAAACTAGCAATATCAAATAGCACAACTATTAGCCACTGTGGTGACAATTTCTCTGTCTAGGGGCGGCAAAATGCTAAGTACGCCTCTATATGCTGTACATACGAGCAGGCGCGGACTGGCTCAAAAATTTCCACCGGCCAGATGTCACTGAGAGGGCCCCCAAAAAGCTTCAGTAAATTCTGCCCCCCAAAAAAGTGTTTATGGATGTTTTAAAAATCTAGTAATATATATATATATACTGACCATAAAATTTGAAAATGGAAAACTATAAAACCTAGAAAATAAGAAAATGCATGTAGTTAAATATATTTCAAAGAATACTTTTGGAGAAACTTTGAATAACGAGACCACAATTTGATTAGAATTGACCTCAAGGTTCCAATTCGTACTCGAAAGGTTCCAATTCGTACTCGAGAAAAGACGCGCAAAAGGTTGGATTTTTCTAGAGCAAATGTTGAGCATTTTCGAAGTAGTTTTGATACTCTTGAAGTTCCAATAAGAGATGATGTCAATGTCACCTGGAGCTTATATAGGAATCAACTTAAAATGTTACAGGACACTTTTATACCTACTAAAATAGTTTCTTTCTTCTCAATCAAGACGCCGAAATGGTTTAACAATGAAAGTAACAACGCTCTTATGGAAAGAAATAGAGCCTAGTAGTATGATGACACTTGGGTAGAGGAATTTGGGGTGCTTTGAAACTTGCCCCTGAAGGCCTCCTTCCTTAAGTTACTAACTAATTTATGGGGTCTCACAGGTCTTACTGAAGGGCACTTGCCTCTTGAGGGGCCCCCTCCTCCTTGTGAAAAAAAAAATTCATCCTCGCCATCCTTCACGAGAAAAAAAATCCTCCTGTGGGGTTCTTTCATGGTCTTTCATGAGGCAACAACAAACAAAAACAGACAAAAACAAGTAAAAATAGACATGCATTAGAGTACTTCTTACGCAGCGTTCTGGCACGTTCCGCCAGCGTTCCGTCGTGTTCGTGGACCCGCTAGTTTTATCTTTCTGAAAGTATTCGTGCAGAAGATCCATTTCTGGAGCACCAGGCTTCAGCTGATATATATATATATATATATACTAGTAAATGTAACCAACATATATATTTTGTATATAAGAATTGTCGTGTAAGGCAAATAGCAAAGATTTCTTTAACACCATCGTGAGCTCATCGTTTCGACTTAATATATTAATAACGATACCACACAAAATAAAATAAAATTAGAATAAATACAGTTATCTCATAAACAAATTTTGCCTTGTTCTAATATTCATATTACGAAATAGATCCAGAAACTATTAACTAAATTAATTTTAATTTCATTTATCTAATCTTAGGGGAATCTAATATATTTCAATCCATTCGTATAGTAACTTGGTAACAATCATCATGAACAGCAAATATTATCATAGCTAATTTATATATATATATATATATATATATATGTGTGTGTGTGTGTGTGTGTGTGTGTGTGTGTGTGTGGTTGTAGGCTTTAAAAGAGTCCACATTACATAAATTTCATATTTTAGAAGTACAAACATCAAATTCTATTTTACATCTTTGCCATGACTTCTTTCCACAGTAGTAAATAACAAATTAGTAACCTTAAGTTTCTGTAACCCAGTAATTGCACTTGTCTTTTTATTTTATTCCTCCTTTGTCTATAATTAAAAATTTACTCAAAGTTACCATTTCATAAAAGAATCAACGTCTATGAGCTTAAAGACTAACATGTTATTTTCTTGGCTTATTTCAATTCAAATAAACTTATCAACAGTATATAATATACACGCACACACACACACACATATATACATATATATATATATATATACATATATATATATGAATAGAAACGACATAAGTGTTAAGGAACGTTTCTGCACACGAGGAGGAGAGATAACGAATAATGAAAAATGAGGCGAACCGCCCGGGAATCGAACCCAGGGCCTTCCAATTGCCGGTTGGACGTTCTACCATTATGCTACGGACCTCACTCAATCACAAATCGAAATTCTCCCACATAGGGCAGAAACCAATGCCATGAGAGGGCACCCTCGCAAATCGTGAATATGCGCATATAACTGCAATGACCGCGCAGTATATAAATGAATAGAAACGACATAAGTGTTAAGGAACGTTTCTGCACACGAGGAGGAGAGATAACGAATAATGAAAAATGAGGCGAACCGCAGTTATATGCATATATATATATATATATCGGGTGGTCCGAAAAAAATGACGCATTTTTTAAAAATTAATATCTCAGTAACCCCCTTCCTTATCATGACAATTTTTATATGCAAGATACTTTCAAACTTCTTTTTTTGAATGCAAGAAACGGAATTCTGATATCTTTTATAGTTTTCTCGCAATTAACAAAAGTAACAACATGGGTCCAAAAAACAAAAATCGCAATATAATATCCGTTTTTTATACGATATCATTTTTATACGATATCATGCGATATTTTTGCAAGTTATTACAAAACTCTACAGGAATGAACAAGTCAAATTGTGGATATTTTTATTTTTTAACAATTCGTCAGTACCCTTAATGATGTTGTCAGAGGAAGATCGTATTCTCATTAAAAATTGTTACTGTGAAAAAGGATGGAAGACTGGAAGGTTATTGCAAGAGTTTCCCGGCAAAAAGTGGAAAAGGCGTGCAGTGGAAAGACTCTTAAAGAAGATTCGCGAATCGGGAAGTACTGCCAGAAAACCAGGAAGCGGTAGACCTAAAACAGCTTCGGTTCCAGAAAATGTGGATTACATCAACGATAAAATCTGCTCTCAAGAAGATAAACCAGGAAGTCATTTGTCACAAAGAACAATTGCTAAACATTTGAATATTGGAAAGACTTCTGTACACCGAATAATTAAAGCACAAAAACTAAAAGCCTTCAAAAGAATAGTATCTTCTAGAAAAAGTGATACTGTTAAGGATAAAAGAAAAACAAGGTGCAGAAAGTTACTTGATAATTTCTCTGTCGTTGATATTAAAAAGATAGTCTTCACGGATGAAAAAGATTTCACTCTAGAAATTCCGCGAAACCGTCAAAATGATGTTGTCTACGGGCGTGGTAAAAAGTGTGACATTTCAATAAACAGATTGTATCATGAAACGTCAAGATTCTCCAAAAAGGTTATGATATCTGCAGGGGTCTCTTGGAATGGCAAGACAGATGTTCATTTTATTGAAACTGAAAAGACAAAGGTGAATTCTGCAAATTACATTAAAATTTTAAGAACAAAATTGTTGCCGGATTGTCGTCGCCTGTATCAAGAAAATGATTTCATATTTCAACAAGATGGAGCACCGTCGCATACAAGCTACGCCACACAGTCGTTTCTGATTAGCAATACACCAAAATTAATAACGAAAAATGAGTGGCCACCACAAAGCCCAGATTGTAATCCTATGGACTACTCAATTTGGGAGTTACTAAAAGAGAAGGTTTACCGAGGTCGACGAGAAAAATTCACCGAATCAGAATTAAAAAGTAAAATACTTGAATCTTGGCAAGAAATTGGCATTAATGAAGTAAGAAGTATTATTTTTGTGTGGAAGAAAAGACTTAGATTAGTGTGTCAACAGAGTGGTGGTCCAATCGATCATTTACTGTAAATTAATTAGTTAAATTTCTGATTAAATTTTTCCTTTCTCATGATATTCGTTTTTTTGACCCATGTTGTTACTTTTGTTAATTGCGAGAAAACTATAAAAGATATCAGAATTCCGTTTCTTGCATTCAAAAAAAGAAGTTTGAAAGTATCTTGCATATAAAAATTGTCATGATAAGGAAGGGGGTTACTGAGATATTAATTTTTAAAAAATGCGTCATTTTTTTCGGACCACCCGATATATATATATTTTTTTTTTCAATATATCCGCCTGAAAGAAAACTGTCTGTTGAGTTTTCTTAGGGTATTCCATTTTTAACCGAGATTCTCTCTGTACGTGTATTTGAATTGTAGAGAAACTTTTATCAACAATCTTTTTAGTTCGTCATGACTAACACCTATTTACATTTCTTCAATTAATACTTCTCTAATTTAGCGTCTGTTAGCAGCTTTCTATTTTTTTCTCGTAATAATCCATTCTTTTCATTTTTCATTCGCGTCAGTCAATCCAGTCAATCATACCATTTACATCAATGTATATACGTGCCTGTTTGTAGCAAGCTGATCCAATCCACAATCTTTACATTCTCAAGCATACAGTTATACATCTTTGCACGAATAAACTGTTATAGCTTTATTACTTTTATTTTCTAAGATCTCATACAAAACGTTGATAAAGAAACTTTTTTAAAATCAATATATGTATATAATCCACCATACGCTTTTTACACATGTATTTAAAACGTAAAACTTAATAACTAGTCATGCATATTTACACAAGTGAAGTCTAAAGACATTATATATAAGGAGGAGAGTGTAGGCATCATTGAACCAGACGACAGGAAGTGTTTAAACCCCGTTTCTCCCAGCACTGTGCTCCTTACCTGATCTTTTTCCATCTCTCTTCTACCCATGAACAATTCAGCATACTCTCAAACACACACGCTTCTCTATCTTTTCCTCACTACACATACATGCATCTTATACAGTACACAACCTTTCAAAAAAGGTATAGTTTTCAGCGCCTCGGAGTTTCGCAGTTGCCCCCTCCTTCCTACATTATATACTGTATATATATATCGAGGCACTGTGGTTAACAAACATATGCAGGCAGGAACATTTTAACAAAATTAAAATTAGTCATTTGTTCCTGAATATTATCCTTTATAACGCTTCCTACCAACAATGTTAAGCTAATGTTGTTATACTTCCCGCATCCTTTCTGTAAATGAGCACATCTGTTCAGCTACCTCTGCATAATTATTCATTTCAAGTAATAAATTACATCTTTCTTTCATGAAACCATCCAGCTAATTAAATTAGCTAATTTCCAAGTGTCCTGTCAACTGTTGTGATGAACAACAATAGACAGGACACTTCAAAAGCCATCCTTGTGATAAAATTGTTTACCAAAAAGTATTTATATATTTCTACCAAAGTAGAGGACGTTGTAATTAGGTTGACTTGGGCATACTTTTGGACTATTTTCACGTTTAGCCATTTTACTGCCTACTAGCAACGTGTCATTGTAAGAGCAGAAACTGTAATACTTATTTTGTAAATAATTTTAGTTTAGAATACATTTGATTATATGTATTATATACAGTGTTGGGCACTAAAGCGTTAATCCGATAACAGTTAATTAACGAAGTTAACTTTTTTTAACGGACTATTAACGGAAGTTAATTTCCATTTATCGTTATCGGACCAGTTAACTTCCGATAACTCGATATTTAGTCTGTTAAAGTCAGTTAACACGTTAACTGCGAGGAGTCATTCACGGAAGATCACCGCTCCCCGAATGAATTCAACCGCCATAACTTCAGTCTGCCAATTCCGTCCTCTGCCGCAGTTAATGGTTAGTGGTTACAAGGGTTTCAAAACATGTAATCAGTACATTTTTTATTAAAAATAAAAAAAAAAGTTATTAAGCAAAAAAGTTGCAAAACTTGATAAAAATACAGTTAAATACCTATTTATTGTTGGATTTTGCATAAATAAACATTTTCTATGGGTTTTAAAGCTTTTTTCCTTGATTTTTTTAAATGTTAGTAAAGAAATAGTTATCGTTAACGGATTATCGTTAACTTCCGTTAACTTTGTAGTAAAATTATCGGATTATCGTTATCGGAGTTAAAAATTGGGGTTAACGGATTATCGTTATCGAAGTTAACTTTTTGGTTAACGGTGCCCACCACTGATTATATATCTAGTGAAGCAGCGGTAGGAGTTATGGCTTTCTGTGAAGATTTTGACTCCAGCCACAGGTTCGAACAAACAACTCATCTGTCCAGGCGTTGTTACTGAAAATCTAGTTTATTTCAAGTACTGTATCAGTATTAGGCCTACAGTACAATAAAATGTTGCTACACAGCATCACTTTCTTATTGTTGTTAAATCTTAGTACGGAAACCAAAACGGAAAAAAAAGATTGAAAGAAATTCAAGTTTTTAATTTGGCATGTATTGTTCAAGGAAAATATACATACACAGGATTTCTTTGCAGGTTATTCAGAGTGTAAGGCTGTAGGTTTGTATCTAATGTTTTAATAACTATGCATTCCCGTGAGACTAGAAGTAGAATCATTCGGTCTAACTGTGTTTAGCCAGTATTTTGGTATCTAGACTTATGACATTTTATCCTATGCAAGCATATTTTAGATATTAGTAAACACATTTAACATGGAAAAAAGTAATGTGATTATGAATACGAGTCTTTTTACCTTACTATAATCTTACGACCATATTTAAAATTTTGTGCAGAGATCGCATATTTCAAGCATTATTATTATTATCATTATTATTATTAAGATCATAAAACTAAACCATAATTTTTCTCTAAATTAATGTATTGAATCTCTCTATTTAAGACCGCTGTGGGGACAAAACCAAAGCACACTTGAGGTTGTTGGTTTACGTCGTCGTCGTCGGCCTAGGCAAGCTACGGCTTGGGACCGTAGCGCATCTATCCGGTATAGGTTAACCTGGATGATGTAGCCATAAGCACTGCCGCTGGTTAAGTGCCAACCAGTGATTATCTCACTAGCCGTATTGAGTCCGTTAGGCGAAACTGCGACAGTACCAAAGGTGGAAAATATAACCCTTGGATTTCTATTATTTATTTGCAAAATGGACATGGTATTAGATTAAAATAATTATTTGAATATAAATAATTAACTGACAATTGTGATATATAATTAATTATGTTTACATACAATAAATAATACAGTATACATAAAATTAGTATTAATGTGGTTTACAATTGAATTATGATGGGTAACTAATTTAAAATGAATTTATAGCTATTCCGAAATTCAAGACGGTAAAATTAACATTTATCTTTAAACTAAAATAAGAGTATTCACTACACACTCCCCCACCAGAGAGGAAGTTCAAAGAGTTCCGAACGACACAGATTTCCTCTGGACCTTTTGGTAGCTACTTGTACCTCGCTTAAGGTTGATTCCAAAAACGCAGGCTTAAGACGATCGATAGAAACCTTGTCGACCTTGGAACCGCGCTGGATGAGAAATGATTTGCGCGTACGTCGGAGAACTTCATAGGGCCCGTCATATGGACATTGGAGAGGCCGTTTTGGGAGAGGTACACGAACGAAAACGTGGGTGCAAGATTGGAGGGCTGGGAAACAAAGATGTTCTGTTGGCTAGTCAATCGAGGGGGAACAGGCTGAAGGGACTGCATGCGAGAGGAAAGTGTTTGAGCGAATTCCGTAGGATCACATGACTTATCCCCTGCAGTGAAGTAGCCACCTGGTAGCCGCAGTGTTGTTCCATAGACTAGTTCAGCCGCTGTAGTCTTCAGATCACTCTTAAATGCAGAGCGAATACCAAGCAACACGAGTGGAAGCTTATCCATCCAATGGGAGTCTTCGTGACACATAAGGGATGACTTCAGCTGGCGATGGAAGCGTTCGACGAGGCCGTTAGCTTGCGGATGATACGCACAGGTATGCGCATGTACTGTACCCAACAAGCTGGTAAACTTCTTCCAAAGCGAAGACTCAAATTGGCGACCTTGGTCAGTGATGACTTTTGTCGGCAATCCAAATCTTGATACCCATCATGAAGAAAGGCTCTTGCAACAGTGTCCGCTTGGATATCAGGAAGTGGGATGGCTTCAGGCCATCTGGAAAAGCGGTCGAGACAGGTGAGCAGATAACGTTGGCCTTGAATCACTGGAAGAGGGCCAACAATGTCTACATGAATTACCTCAAATCGCTGGGATGGGGGCGGAAATGCGTCAAAGGGGGACCTGGTGTGCCTTTGGACTTTGGCACGCTGGCAGGCAAGGCACGTTTTGGTCCAATGTTTGACATCCTTCCGCATCGAGGGCCAAACAAAGCGAGAGGTAACCAGGTGTTGCGAAGCACGGATACCAGGATGGGAGGGCTTATGAAGATCCGTGAAGACTGCTTTTCTGTGACATGGAGGGACATAAGGGCGAATAGCAGCTGTTGATACGTCGCAATAGAGGGGCACAGACAATCCTGGCATACTCATTTTCTTGAGGGAAAGTGAGTGAGTGGAGTCTTCTCTGAGCAGTTCTTGTAGTTCCGTATCCTTATCTTGATCCTGTGCAATAGCTTTCCACAGTGTAGAGCTGAGGGTAACAGAAGTAATCTCTATTCTTGAAAGTGCATCCGCTGGAGTGTTCAAGACACCTTTGATGTGGCGGATATCTGTGGTAAATTGCGAGATATAATCGAGTTGCCTGATGACTCTGGGAGAGTGGTTACAGCTGTTTTTATTGAAGACAGTGACCAAAGGTTTGTGGTCGGTAAAAACACAAAACTCTCGGCCTTCAAGGAAATGTTGAAAATGCTTCACGTTTAAGTAAATAGCAAGAAATTCACGTCCGAAAGCACTATAACGCGTTTGGGCTGGCTGCAGCTTTTTCGAGTAAAACGCGATGGGTGCTTGTTGACCGTTAATGGTTTGTTCCAACACTCCACCGATCGCAACATCTGATGCATCGACCGTCAGAGTTAGGGGGGCATCACTGATAGGAAATGACAAAGACAATGCACTATTGATAGCATTTTTGGCATTGTCGAACGCCTGTAAACTATCGCTACACCATACCAATTTCGTTACCTTGCGTTTGTGTGTGATCATAGCGTGTAGAGGAGCAAGAACACTGGCACAGTTTTTAATGAACTTGTGGTAATAATTGACCAAACCTAGAAACCGACGTAACTCACGCTGATTATTTGGCATAGGGTAATTTTTTATCACTTCACACTTGTCCTGAAGGGGGGTAATTCCGTGCTGCGAAATCGTGTGACCAAGAAATTCCAAGGTTGGCTGTGCAAACACACACTTAGATGCATTAATAGTAACACCGTATTGTTCTAAGCGTTGAAAGAGGAGTGAAAGATGTTCCTTATGTTCCTCTTCCGTTGAGCTGGCCACAAGCAAATCATCGATGTAGGCATAAACAAAGTCTAAGCCTCTGGTGACCTCATCTATAAACCTCTGAAAGGTTTGCGCAGCATTCCGTAGCCCGAACGGCATCTTCAAAAATTCGAATAACCCAAATGGTGTACAAACTGCAGTCTTGGGAATATCCGAAGGCTCTACGGGAATGTGGTGGAAAGCCTTAACGAGATCTATTTTACTGAAGATAGATTTGCCGTGGAGAAGAGAAGTAAAGTCTTGGACATTTGGTACCGGATATCGGTCCGGGATGGTTGTCGAATTCAAAAACCGGTAATCCCCACATGGTCTCGTCTCCTGACTTCTTCTGGACCAGGTGTAGGGGAGAGGACCAACTGCTTTTGGAAGGTCTTATTATCCCAAGATCCAGCATAAGCTGGAATTCCGATTTGGCAGCTTTCAGTTTGTCCGGGGCAAGACGTCTGGGTTTTGCAAACACAGGGGGACCTTTTGTTGTAATGTGATGGGTAATGGTGTGCTTAATGGTATCACCCATCTGCATCGGTTGAAGAATTCCTGGATATCGCTGGAAAAGGCACTGGTACATGGAATTAGGGGGAACGAGGGAAAGTGCAGAGTTCGAGGCGTCCGGAAGGGCAACCTGTTTGGCAAGAACAGAAAGCAGTGTGGCCTGGTCGCATAAGCGTCGCTTGTCAAGATCCACCAGGAGTTTGAAATGCTGGAGGAAGTCAGCGCCGATTATGGGATGCCGCACTTGAGCACAGATGAAAATCCACTTGAAGGATCGGTGAAGGCCCAAGTTTAGTTCACGCGACTGAGTACCGTACGTGGGTATGCGTGAACCGTTAGCAGCGTATAGAGGCGGAGATTCCGAGTGCGTATGACCAGATTTTTGAGGGAATACACTGACTGACGCTCCGGTATCGACCAAGAAATTGACACCAGAGTTCCTGTCCTTTATGAATAACAGGTTGGCAGTGCGAGTACTAGACGCCATTAGGACTCGCTGCTGGGGTTTTCCGACGAAAAATTGCAAGGGGAGATGCACTTCCTAGCCTTCTTTCCAAATTTGGCGTGGTAGAAGCAGATCTTCCCGGTACTCGAACAATGCCTCTTCGTAAATCTTGACCGAGAATGGCTTCTTTGCCGTTGATTTTGTAGCAGAGAACAAACGTGGTTGAGTTGTTGACTTAACTCTTTCACTTTCAACTCCAGTTCCGATTGTGTGTTCACGTTGTTGACCGGAGCTGTGTCAATCTCCACTACTTTGTCGGCAGTTTCTGCTAGTTTATCAACTGGAGTAGCAGGATCCATAGTGGCCAAGACACGCTGAGCTGATGGAGGAAGTTTCTGCAAGAACAACTGTCTAAAGATGTCCTTATCGAAGGTTTGTGCGCGTTCGCCTAGAGCGCACTGCATAGCCCTCAGCATTTGAGTGGGCTTACGGTCTCCAAGTTCTTCTTTTGAGATTAACTGATGTAGTTTCTCACGCTCGGAGACAGTGGTGCGGCACAGGATGGCAGACTTCAGATCGTTGTATGGGTCCTCACTCGTGGAAGTAGACACGATGACGTCACGGACTTCAGAGATGATGCTCGCTGGTAGAGAGGACAAAACATGATCGTATTTCGTCCTGCTAGTGGTGATCCTTCCCAAGTTGAATTGTGATTCCACTTGGTGGAACCAAATAAATGGATCACCCGGCCAGAAGACGGGGAGCTTTACGCTCAAGTGGGAGATGGCACCAGCGTCGTCAGGCATCTTCTCCTATGCTTGCTGACGTACAAGCAAGACGACAAGTTACCAACGAAGGAGTGGAGGTTGAGACGAGCGCAGGCACAGAGCGCACGGGCAGGGGTGAGGGGCAGAGGGCACGAGCGACATTACAGTCTGATCCTAGTCGCTCGGGTGAAGGGGGTGATGGGCACGAACGACGTTACAGTCTGGTCCTAGTCGCTCGGGTGAAGGGGGTGCTGGGCACGAACGACGTTACAGTCTAATCCTAGTCGTTCGGGTAAAAGGGGGGAATCCAACTCCGGAGTCACCAATTGTTGGTTTACGTCGTCGTCGTCGGCCTAGGCAAGCTACGGCTTGGGACCGTAGCGCATCTATCCGGTATAGGTTAACCTGGATGATGTAGCCATAAGCACTGCCGCTGGTTAAGTGCCAACCAGTGATTATCTCACTAGCCGTATTGAGTCCGTTAGGCGAAACTGCGACAGTACCAAAGGTGGAAAATATAACCCTTGGATTTCTATTATTTATTTGCAAAATGGACATGGTATTAGATTAAAATAATTATTTGAATATAAATAATTAACTGACAATTGTGATATATAATTAATTATGTTTACATACAATAAAATAATACAGTATACATAAAATTAGTATTAATGTGGTTTACAATTGAATTATGATGGGTAACTAATTTAAAATGAATTTATAGCTATTCCGAAATTCAAGACGGTAAAATTAACATTTATCTTTAAACTAAAATAAGAGTATTCACTACAAGGTGTTTCACGTGTAATACTTGATAAATAATGAAGAGAATGTAACTTCAACCGTTAAGTATAATGTTAATTGGATATTATTACTCAACGAAGAGAACTTGTGATTTGCGTTTGTCACAGACAAACGAATAAAATGTTCTAAATCTTAAGAATTGTAATCTTTCGGAACTAATGCGAAACCTTATGCTATTTTAGAGTTAATGAGAGAGTATTAATTTATAAGGGATCAAGTAAAGATAAGCACCCCCAACCTTTTTTAGTTAGCTTTATAAGGCTAACTAACGAAAATATCACGACCTAACCTAACCACTCGTCAAGGGCGTACAGTTGACCTAACGATTGGTTAGGTTAAGTCGTGATATTTTCGTTAGTTAGCCTTATAAAGCTAACTAAAAAAGGTTGGGGGTGCTTATCTTTACTTGATCCTTTATAAGTAAATAATGTATTACAGGAGATAAATTATTATCTATGTTTGTGATGTATTACATAAAACTATAATAACAGTAATAATGATAATGGGCTTAATAACTTGTTGCCAATAAACAAATATTGTGATTATAATTATGGCTATGTATGATCTTTAACAATATCGTATCATACCGTTTGCTAGCCTATAGATTAGACACACTAAAATCTTGTTAACATAGTTTATATGCATGAGGAAAATTCTTTTCGGTGCTACTGTAGTATGCGGTCTACCTACGATTCGGCGGTCTACCTTTGAAGTATAGTTTCTTATCTTGTTTGCTAATTGCTTGTTTACATCCCAATGTTAATCGCCCTTGACGATTGGTTAGGTTTAGTCATGATATTTTCGTTAGTTTTAACGAAAATATCATGATTAAACCTAACCAATCGTAGGTAGACCGCATACTACAGTAGCACCTTCTTTTCTCTGCAAACCATCAGCATATATCGTCGTATTAATGCAGTGGTACTTTATAATTTTTTTTTTTACGATTCTGATGAAATATACGATGGAGAAATGAGTTTCAATCTCTTAATTATGTTTTCGATGTATTAATTCCAAATAGCTTTCTTGAAATTCACCTATCAGGATATATATATATATATATATATATATATATATATATATATATATATATATATATACTGTATATATATATATATATATGGGAATGAACTCAGAATGGTCCCCTGAGTTTTTTATGATACACAAAGACCGTGCGTGGAACAATGAACTCTTCTGGGATAATTAAATCCACTATAGTCCGAATAAGTAATGGTAAATGACAAATACCATAGTTTTTGTTTTTCATGATGCTAGCCCGATATGGGCAACGGGTCACTCGCAGAGAGGTCCCATAAATATAGCTTCACTCACCAGCTATCTGTAAAGCAGACAGGATCCAGCTTTGGGACATGGATCTTGGGTTTAAAGCAGCCTAGCCCTGCTACATTTAGAACCTCAATATAAGCAAAAGACTCGCTGTCTTCACGTGAGATTGAATACATCAAAGAAAAAGGGGTAACTATTATATTTTAGCCAAAAACCAAAACTTAAACCTCAACTGGCAGAATTGAGCGTCCACTTTTCAAGGCACATAACATGTCCGTTTCAAGATGGGAATGAACTCAGAATGGTCCCCTGAGTTTTTTATGATACACACAGACCGTGTATGGAACAAGGAACTCTTCTGGGATAATTAAATCCACTATAGTCCGAATAAGTAATGGTAAATGACAAATACCATAGTTTTTCTTTTTCATGATGCTAGCCCGACGTGGGCAACGGGTCACTCGCAGAGAGGTCCCATAAATATAGTTTCTCTCACCAGGTATCTGCAAAGCAAACAGGATCCAGTTTTGGGACATGGATCTAGGGTTTAAAGCAGCCTAGCCCTGCTACATTATCCCAGAAGAGTTCCTTGTTCCATTCACGGTCTGTGTGCATCATATACTGTATATGGAGCGTGGTTCGCATTTCACGTTAAACTGTAGGCCTAAAGTGGTACGACAAGCTTGACCTTCATCAGAATGAACATTTCGGTCGGTAGCATAACATATAACTAAGATCACCAGCCAAAGCCTACATATGAATATATATACAGTATATATATATATAAAATATCTTAATTACTTTAGAATTGTATTAATACAACGCACGCAACTCAAACCTTGATCATGGAAATTTCTTTTAAATGGTGGATATGGAAATACAAAAGTTGAATTCACAGATTTCCTCTTTTCAATAAAAAGTTCAAAACTGAAACTCGCCATGTTTGACTAAGTTCTACCCGCAATTTTCTTGGAAATGTGACATCATTCACAATAATTGGTTCCTTATATAAGATCCTGATTTCGGAAGCCCAATCATTCAAGACCGAAGTATTTTTTTAGAAGCAACTTGGTAAGGAAATTTAGATTTTAAATGAAAGCAAGGCGTACTTTTCTCTTCGTTCTTCCACATTACAACACGTAAGTAATTTCATGCAAAATTTATAGTCATTGAGACCTCTACACTTATTTTAAGTTCACCATCCTTTTAGATTTTGAGAAAAGCTTCACGAATTTGACTTTACTGGTTGTGGATATGACGAACAAACTCTTGACAGCTTTACTATTTTGTAAATTTACGATATGTACATGTACATATTTATGTATATATTGAATATGTATATTTTTGTGCGAGCACACACACACACACACACACACAAATGAAACAGCCAAATGTTGGGATATCCACACCTAGGATTCATCCAAACACAAGTTCGCCAAATATGCACTGTAGGATTGAAAAGATTCTCTCAATACCAGTTCCTTTACTCTTTCAGTGTGCTCTAACCTTCTTAACTTAGATTTACATCACTCCAATCTATGAACAAGCATTCTTCCGTCAATTCTGTGTGTTAAATATAAAAACATCACGATTGGCTAGGTATAACGGAAGGTTTTACGGACTACTTCCAAGAAAGCAAAAGCTAATTGAATAACTTAACTAGTTAACTTTTCCAATTATCTTAACTACTTAATTTTCAAAATATGTGCTAACTTAACTTAACCTAGTTGGTAAGATCCTCAAAATAACTTATCTAGTTAATTTTGAAAGTTAATTGGCCCAACCCTGATACATGACTTTGAGAAAGCTGGTGTAATTAAATTTAGCGCCTATACAAGTGTGCAGATGTATTGCTTTACGAAGATAGTATTTTAATACACTAGGTTTTGGCAGTTCTTAAACTAAGCTGATGAGACAGAACGAGTCAACAGTATTTTAAGGAATTGTTAAATTCTCAGAAAATTGTTTAAAAAGGTGTAATACAAGGTTTTCTAAAGATTTAGCTACTTTGAATAGTGAAATTGTTTAAAATGAGCGAAACTGTAGCAGAAGTTGCAATAAAATTAAGAAAAAAAATCAACATTTGGGGGTTTTCAGCCTAAAACAATAAAATTAAGTACCAAAGAGTCGAGTTTAATAAGAAAGAGTTGGGTAGGTTCTTTAGAAAATACAGTAAAGGAAGAGAATTCTCTCACAGCCTAGTACTAGATTCACATATTTACAATATCTCTTCCTCATTCATTAAAGTAGCCAATTTTCCTCAAACCAAACTAAGGAGGTACTATTTAACAAATCATATAGAGAGAACGTTTTTTGTACTTTGTCTTCAGCAAATTGTGCGATTGTACATATTTGTTTTGGAGCTGTTGAAGAATAGGGACCCCAGCCTTTTTTAGTTAGCTTTATAAAGCTAACTAACGAAAATATCATGACCTAACCTAACCAATCGTGAAGGGCGTACAGTTAACCTAACGATTGGTTACGTTAGGTCGTAATATTTTCGTTAGTTAGCCTTGTAAGTCTAACTAAAGATGGCTGGGGTCCCTATTCTTCAATATCTCCTTTTTTTTAGCACTGTTATTTAAAAATATGTTATAAATTAAGTTCACATGCTATATCTAAGTTCTAGCTTACATTATTTGCATGAGTCTAATATATCTTTTCATGGATCATCCGCGAATATTGCAGAGTTTACATGTTCAATTTAATACTTCATAAAGACTCAATTTTATTTCTTCTGTACGTAGTTTGATATAATCACTACACTATATTCTTGCACATAGCAACTAAATCTAATCCTTATCTCCATGATGATGAAGTGGAGAAGTGAATCTTACACATATTTAACTGTTGGAAACACATAAGAGACATCTTGGGTTTAAATCAGTATGATAATTTATTTGATCATGCCCGATCTACCAGAAATCCTTTTTTAAACCATCGACTGGAAGAATTATACAGTTTTAGATGCTTTCACATATGATAAAAAGCTATATATTGTGTAAATAGGCCATGTTATGCAGGACACTTTTGGAGCTGATATAACTGTGCTATAAGAGGCCAGTAGGTCTGTTGTGACTTGCCATATACCTTACCTTATGAACCTTATGTTGTTTCGTGTGTTGGTCTCTCTTCACACGGAGATGAAGCTGGTGGCCCCGCCTCTAGGTCTGGCCTGGTGGAGGAGCGAGTTGCTTTCTTGCGCTCTCCACCGTACATAGCCAGGCACGCCCGGCTCATCTGGTACTGTCCTGAGCCAGGCATCCAGTCTTTTCTTGAAGACTTCAACTTTGACCCCCGTTACGTTTCTGAGGTCCTTAGGAAGCTGGTTGAAAAGTCTTGGCCCCCTGACAACCAAGCTATTTTCCTTCAGGGTTGAGGAGGTCCCTTGTCGTGCTTTTAATTTGGGAACACTACACATTCTGCCTTTCCTATTTTCCAGTGTTGTTTGAATGGTAATTGGGTTTAGTTTTAGGTTTGGTACCAGTTTTTCGATCATTTTCCATATGTAGATTATGATGTACCTCTCTCTTCTTCTTTCCAGTGAGTACAGATTTAGTTTACGTAGTCTTTCCCAGTAGTTGAGTTCTTTGCAGCCCTCAATCTTGGCTGTGAAATGCCTTTGCGTTCTTCTAGTTTATTAGTTTCTTCCTTTTATATGGGGACGTCAAAACTGAGCAGTATTCAAGTTTTGGTATAATCAGTGTTTTTAGCAGGGGAATCATTACTGTCCTGTCCCTTCTCTTGAACGTTCTTAGAACCTGTCCGGCGACTCTTTTTGCTTTATTTATCGCTATCTGATTGTGTTTCGAATTTCGCATCATCTGTCATTATTATCCCGAGATCAATCGCTTTCATGCTTCTCTGAATTTCCTGTCTATCTGGAGCATAATATGCAGTCTGTTTAAGTTCTTTTCTACCATATCTCAAGAGCTGAAATTTCTCGGCGTTGAATGACATGTTGTTGTCTTCTGACCATTTGTATATTTTGTTCGTGTCCCTCTGCAAGGCCTCCACGTCATGTACATCGCTGATTTTTCTGCTGATCTTTGTATCGTCTGCAAAGGATGTTACTATACTATTGCTGTTTACTCCGCTGTCTATGTCTGTTAGCATGATAATGAACAGGAGTGGGGCCAGTACTGTCCCTTGTGGTACTGAGCTGCGTACTTCCGATTCTGATGATGATATACCTTGAATTTTGACGACCTGCAGACGATCACTAAGGAAGTTGTAGATCCATTTTCCCACTTTGCCTGTTATTCCCATGTCTTTAATTTTATGTGCTATTATACCATGGTCACATTTATCGAAAGCTTTAGCAAAATCTGTGTATATAACATCGTAGTTGTCATTGCCTTCCAATGCATCTAGGATATTGTTGTAGTGCTCTATTAGTTGTGATAGGCATGATTTACCTGATCGGAATCCATGCTGATTTTCGTTGAATCTTTCCCGTGTCTCCAGGAAATCATAAATTTTCTCTCTAACTATTCTTTCAAATACTTTGGTGAGGTGGGACGTCAATGACACTGGTCTATAGTTCTTTGCTTGAGATCTGTCCCCTCCTTTATATATAGGGACAATGTTTACTCTTTTCAAGATGCTCGGTATTTCCCCAGTGTCTAGGGATCTTCTCCATATCCAGTATAAAGGTGTAGCTATTTCATTTTTACAGTTTTTAATCAATAATGCGTTCCAATTGTCCGGACCTGCAGCTGAATGTAGTTTCATTTGTTCTATAGCTCTCGCTACATCTTCTGGTGTAAACTCAAAGTCTGTTATATACTCTCCTTGCAATTCCTCTTCAAAGAATGCATTTATGTCAGGTATCGCTTTGTCACTTTTTGGGGTACTGAAAACTGATTCATATTGAGCTCTCAATGTATCAGATATTTCTTTTGGATCGTCGGTTAGTTCATTATTTCCCGTCCTTAAGGGCCCAATAGCGGCGCGCGTTTTTGTTTTCCTTTTTGCATAGCTATAGAAGTATTTTGGATTTTCCTTTATTGCTTCTACCGCCTTTTCCTCTTCCCTCTCTGTATGGTCCTTAATCAGGGCTTGTATTTCCCTATCGATACCCTCCAGTTTTTCTTTTATTATTTTCCTGCCATTATCTCCGCAGTTTCCTAACTTCGCCTCCACTCTCTTTCTTTTGCGGAATAGTCTTCTCTTTTGCCTTTCTAGCCAGCTCCTCTTTCCTTTTGGCTGTGATTTCGGAGCATATTTTCTAAAATTCTCAGCGTTTTTTACTCCAAAGTTGTTAGCATTTCTTCAGTTGTTTTATTCTCGAAAATTGTTCTCCATTCTATTTGGGCCATGTGCGATCTGATTGCTTCCCAATTTATAGTCTTCGAGTTTAAGTTAAAGGCCCCGAATTTACTTCTTTCCACAATATGTGTATTGTCTTCTAATGCTGCCATCATATTTGTTGATATCTCGATTAAGTTGTGGTCTGAGATAATGGTTGGGGTTATTTTTATATCAGCAATCAAGTTCGTGTTATTCGTGAATACCAGATCCAGGCAGTTATTTTTTCTGGTATTTTCCGTTATCTCCTGTGTCAGCATAAACTCGTTTGTGAGAGCCATCAACATTTTTGCTTGTTCCTGATCTTCTCTTGTTCCCCCCTTGTCCTGGTGAATATATATATTCCTATTCACCTTTTTGTATTTT
Source organism: Bathynomus jamesi (assembly GCA_023014485.1). Taxonomy (NCBI): domain Eukaryota; kingdom Metazoa; phylum Arthropoda; class Malacostraca; order Isopoda; family Cirolanidae; genus Bathynomus; species Bathynomus jamesi. The sequence continues at coordinate 587,865 of JAJOZX010001017.1, read as the reverse complement.
ATAAATGGGAAGTTAAAGTCTCCGCAGATCATTATATTGGGGGATGGAGGGTTTATGGCCTTTATTACCTTTCTAATGTCATCAATGGCCTCCGAGAATTTTTCGGTTGGGGTGCTTGGAGGTCTATAGATGACTATTACTATCAAGTTTAGTTTTTCTATTTTCACTGCTAGGAGTTCCACATAGCTGTTTGATTTACTTATTATCGTCTCTGTCATATGACCTTCCTGTACATATATAGCACAGCCACCTTTCCGTCTCGTCGTTCTATCCGCTCTTAGTAAGTTGAAGCCCTCTATATTTATCTCTTTCTTATCAATACAATGTTCGCAGTTTTCACAATTTCCTTGGCAATCTTTAAGATGAGTTTCTGTGAGGCATGCGATGTCCGCCCTTGTTTCGTCCATAAATCCTTTCAGGTACGAAACCTTATTGAGTGATTGGTTTGGTCTTATTCCTTGAATATTAGCCAGGACAATTTTTATGTTCTCTGTTTTTCGTTGCCCCTTGTGCATTTCAAGTTCGTTTTCCTTCGATATCGCTTGATTCGTTGCTCTATGATCCTCCGAAAGAGATGCGTTTCCTCCTACTTGTATTGGTAGCTTCTTGCCCGGTAGCGATTTGGCTCAGGGGTTTCTAGCTGTGTCAACTGCATGTGGATGACATTTAGCATTCGTAAGGTGTCTGAGATGTTGAAAAAATTTTCTTGTTCGCTTATTGTGTTCCTATTGTTGTTCCTATTGTTATTTTTATTCCTATTGTCATTTAAACTTTTTCCTTTGTTCGTTGAGTCCGTCGGGAGATGTTGATAGTAGCATTTATTCCCGTGTGGTAAATGATAGCTATTTAGTTAGATTTAAGAAAAAAATGGTTGCTTTCATGAATGTGTGTTTATAGATAGTGATAAGTTATGTAGGACACCTTTGGGATCACCTGAAGATCAGGGCCCCCAGCCTTCTTTAGTTCGCTTTATAAGGCTAACTAACGAAAATATCACGACCCAACCTAACCAATCGTCAAGGGCGTGCAGTTGACCTAACGATTGGTTAGGTTAGGTCGTGATATTTTTGTTAGTTAGCCTTATAAGTAACTAAAGAAGGCTGGGGGCCCTGATCTTCAGGTGATCCCACTTTTGGACTTGATATAATTGCGCTATAAGAGATAAGTAGGTCTGGTGTAACTTGTAATATGATGTGGTAAATAGTAACTACTTAGTTACTTTTAAGAAAAAGATAGGCTCTTTCATGAATGTGAGCTTATGCATGACATATTGATGACATAAATTGTATGTATTTTTTTAATCAAGACTGTTCATAGATTACAAAGAGAAAATAATAAAGGAGAACTTTATTAATTTGAGTCAAATATCGAACAGTTTTATTGCCATTATTAACTTGTATTGCAAGTTCTTAAACAAATACTGCGCTGTTTGAAGCGTATACAAGTTGGATGTGAGCCTTTTTGGTGTGACTTATTTTTATTAAGGAAACTATATTAAACATGCTGTATATAGCAGGTAGTTTGGCATAAGAGGGTCTAAAATCTTTGTCAAGTACTGTAGGTAAATCCGCTTAAGCTATCCCTGGAACAGATGGGAAATACACATCTGTTCCAGGGATAGCTTAAGCAGATTTACCTACAGTACTTGACAAAAATTTTAGGACCTCTTATGCAAAACTAACTGCTATATACAGCATGTTCAATATAGTTTCCTTAATAAAAATAAGTCACACCAAAAAGGCTCACATCCAACTTGTATACGCTTCAAACAGCGCAGTATTTGTTCAAGAACTTGCAATGCAAGTTAATAATGGCAATAAAACCGTTCTATATTTGACTCAAATTAATAAAGTTCTCCTTTATTATTTTCTCTTTGTAATCTATGAACAGTCTTGATTAAAAAAATACATACAAATATGTCATCAATATGTCATGCATAAGCTCACATTCATGAAAGAGCCTTTTTCTTAAAAGTAACTAAGTAGTTATATTTACCACCTCATATTACAAGTTACACCAGACCTACTTATCTCTTATAGCGCAATTATATCAAGTCCAAAAGTGGGATCACCTGAAGATCAGGGCCCCCAGCCTTCTTTAGTCAGTCTTATAAGGCTAACTAACAAAAATATTACGACCTAACCTAACCAATCGTTAGGTCAACTGTACGCCCTTGACGATTGGTTAGGTTAGGTCGTGATATTTTCGTTAGCCTTATAAAACTAACTAAAGAAGGCTGGGGGCCCTGATCTTCAGGTAATCCCAAAAGCAGTGGTGTAGTCCTAAAATTTTAGGAAGGGTAACGCTACAGGCAAAACTTTAATAGAGCGTTTCATACTGTAGAACAATTACTGTATAAAAATAGTAAAAGTTAATTTGAAAATAAAAAATATATATTAATAAATAAAACTACAAATACAGTACATGCTCCAGTTACTTTTAATTTGAATAAAACACACACATATAGATACTCGTATCAGTCGTATTTATACGATATAATGCAGTTTCATAGTGATATAGTAGATACTACAGTTACGTATAGTCTACAATAGGCTCCATACAGAACGAATGTCTGTTTCCTTCTTTGAAACTTGTCTGGAAAGTGTATCATTATAATGAGTGAGGTACCAACCTTCCAAAATATGTCGTCTTGGTACTGTCCACTGAAGTGGAGCGGAAAACTAGGGGGGATAAGTGCTGGATAAAAGTCCGTAAGTGCTCAGCATTATTTTTATTCTTTATTATTTACAGTTTATGTTTATAGTTTAGTTTATGTATTTTGACTGTCGTCATTTTCGTTTAAACTAAAGAAAATATCACAACTTAACCTAACCAATCATCAAGGGCGTACAGTTGACCTAACCGGGCATTCAGTTGACCTAACTGGGCATTCATTTAACATAACAGGTTAATATTGGTTATTTCACCTAAATATCTTCTGATCTTATCAGATTAGACGTGACACCTGACTTGCCCAACCCAGCAATTTGTCCTAGGGGGCTTTTGTCCTTGGGGGCTTTTGTCCGGACCCGGGCTACTACAGTAGGTAGTATAGCGCTACTTCACTGAAATTTTAGGAAGTATAACGCCGTTATACCGCGTTACCCCTCGACTACACCCCTGCCCAAAAGTGTCCTACATAACTTATCACTATTTATAAACACACATTCATGAAAGCAACCATCTTTTTCTTAAATCTAAGTAGCTATCATTTACCACATCATATGGCAAGTCACAACAGACCTAGTGGCCTCTTATAGCACAATTATATCAACTCCAAAAGTGTCATGCATATCATGGCACTGTTTACACAATATATAGCTTTTTATCATATGTGAAAGCATCTAAAACTGTGTAATTCTTCTACTCGATGGTTTAAAAAAGGATTTCTGGTAGATCGGGCATGATCAAATAAATTACCATACTGATGTAAATCCAAGATGTCTCTTATGTGTTTCCAACAGTTAAGTATGTGTAAGATTCACTTCATCACCATGGAGATAAGGGTAAGATTTAGTTGCTATGTGCAAGAATATAGTGTAGTGATTATATCAAGCTACAGAAGAAATAAAATTGAGTCTTTATGAAGTATTAAATTGAACATGAGAACTCTGCAATATTCGCGGGTGGTCCATGAAAAGATATATTAGACTCATACAAATGCAAATAATGTAAGCCTAGAACTTAGATATACTGTAGCGTGTGAACTTAATTTATAACATATTTTAAAATAACTGCTAAAAAAAATATGTACAGTCGCACAATTTGTTGGACTAAAAGTACAAAAAACGTTCTCTCTATATGATTTGTTAAATAGTACCTCCTTAGTTAGGTTTGAGGAAAATTGGGAGCTATTGAAGAATAGGGACCCCAGCCTTCTTTAATTAGGATTATAAGGCCAACTAATGAAAATATCACGACCTAACGTAACCAATCGTTAGGTTAACTGTACGCCCTTCATGATTGGTTAGGTTACGTCATGATATTTTTGTTAGTTTATAAAGCTAACTAAAGAACGCTGGGGTCCCTATTCTTCAATAGCTCCGAAAATTGGCTACTTTGATGAATGAGAGAGAGATATTGTAAATATGTGAATCTAGTACTAGGCTGTGAGAGAATCCTCTTCCTTTACTGTATTTTCTCAAGAACCTACCCAACTCTTTCTTATTAAACTCGACTCTTTGATATTTAATATTATTGTTTTACGCTGAAAACCCCAAAATGTTGATTTTTTCTTAATTTTATTGGAACTTCTGCTACAGTTTCGCTCATTTCAAACAATTTCACTATTCAAAGTAGCTAAATATTTAGAAAACCTTGTATTACACCTTTTCAAACAATTTTCTGATAATTATTTAACAATTCCTTAAAATACTGTTGACTTGTTCTGTCTCATCAGCTTAGTTTAAGAACTGCCAAAACCCAGTGTATTAAAATAGTATCTTCGTAAAGCAATACTTCTGCACACTTGTATAGGCGCTAAATTTAATAACATAATCTTTCTCAACGTCATGTATCAGGGTTGGGCCAATTAACTTTCAAAATTAACTAGATAAGTTATTTTGAGGATCTTACCAACTAGGTTAAGTTAAGTTAGCACATATTTTGAAAATTAAGTAGTTAAGATAATTAGAAAAGTTAACTAGTTAAGTTATTCAATTAGCTTTTGCTTTCTTGGTGCCAGCCAATTACAGTCCACAGTTACACAATCTTGCCTCTCTCACTAATGTCATCTTAGGAGGAGACTTCAACGCCAAAGACACTAGTTGGTACCTGCACAACCAAAACAACACCAGAGGCGCCAACATAGCCACACAACTAAACAGCCTCTTCATTCTTAACAATACAGAAGAACATACACAAATACCACATCAAGCAGGATACTCAAACTCCTCCCCAGACATAACGTTCTGTTCCCCCTCACTAGCAACACATACACAATGGAGAACAGAAAAACAACTGTCATCAGACCACCTGCCCATCATCATTACAACACATTCTACACTCTGCCCCAACAGCCTTAGGCACACTTACAGAAATTACAAGAAAGCTGATTGGGAACAGTTCAAAATACAGACTGAGGAACAATTCACCACATTAAACAGCACACCCATCATAAACATCGTTACAACACTCAAGACATTTAATCAGATTATCAATAATGCAAACAAATACATACCCAAGGGCAACATTAGGAAATACAACCCAAATTACACTAGAGAAATAGCCCACCTCATAAGGCAACGTAACAACCTCAAATATAACACACAAACACCACACACAGAAGCCATAAAACAGCAGATACAACAGCTCAACACAGAAATAAACAACAAACTCAAAGAAAAACAAACAGAAACATTCAGGGAATTCATAACAACACTAAACCACTCCACAGATACATACAGGCTATACAAGACTATAAACAGCATTACCCACTCTAACAGCGGCATTCACACCTCACACGCGGCTATCTGTCGCAGCCAAAATAATATCCAAACATACACACAACAAGATAACATTCTAGTTAATCACTACGCAAAGATAAGTCACTTAAACAGAGACAACAACCAGAAACACGCAGACAGACAAACAGCCAGACACAAGAAAACCTACAAACTCGACATGACCATTACACCCTTCAATACAGACCAGACCACCAAGATCATTAAAAACATTAAGAATTCGAAGGCTACTGGACCAGACAACATATCTAACATACACCTTAAACACTTGGGCCCACAAGGAATACTAGCTCTCACAAATATCAGCATATATTCATACCAACACTGTATTATTCCTGACATATGGAAACAAGGTAAAATTATTACACTACTCAAACCAAACAAAAATCCAACAGAACCAGCTTCCTATAGACCCATTACTTTACTATGCACACCTTCCAAAGTAACAGAAAGACTAATCTTACAAATCACCAACCCACACATACCACTATCGCCTACTCAACATGGATTCAGACCTCACCACTCAACCACGACATTACTCACTAACCTCACGCAGCACATCATGGATGGCATCAACTCCAGAAGACCAGCTCAACGTACACTATTAGCAACAATAGACATTAGTAAAGCATTTGATGCTATCCCACGCTTCCTCTCATAAACAAAATACTCAACACAAACATGTACAATAACACCAAAAGGTGGCTGAGCAACTATCTCTCAGGAAGATACTCACATGTCACATTTAATGGCAAGTCATCCAAAAACAAGCTTTTTCCGAACGGGGTCCCTCAAGGCTCTGTTCTCTCACCAACACTCTTCAACTTATACATGCATGACATTCCAACACCCATAGATAACAAGCTTACCTTATCATCATATGCAGATGATATCACTCTAACATCCACCCACAACAACATCGACACAGCTACAAATAACCTACAAACATACATAAACAATATACAAGACTGGCTCACACACAATAGACTCAAAGTAGCGCCCACAAAATCACCATCACCTTGCTTACAAGCAACACAAAAGAACACCAGGTAATTCCACAGCTTACACTAAACAACATCAACATTCCACACACTCACAGAACCAAAATACTTGGTGTCACATACAACACATCATTATCTTTTGCAAACCACATTCAGGACATTAAAACCAAATGTACGTCAAGACTTAACACGCTTATGGTACTAACAGGCACAAACTTTGGACACCAGCAGGAAACAACATCACTCATATACAAACAATATTTCGCTCAGTTATGGACTATGCTAGCCCATGCTGGGCACCCATTATCTCAAACACACATAAACACCTTACAAACAATACAAAACAACGCACTTCGTATCATTACAGGATGCACTCAAACAACACCAATAGAACACCTGCACACAGAAACAAAAATACTAAAAGTTAGGGAACATTTAGACATGAGGGAACACAATTCATGGCAGCAGCGACAACTAACCCACAACACCCTTGCCACTACATGTACAATCATGCACCGACACCTCGCACCATTAAGGTAACACCAGAGAGACATTATAACCAAATACTCCATTCCATACCACGCCCCACAGACATCACACAGTACAGAAAACACATACACACACACCTAACCCACAAAGCACTGACACGACTCGGTCCGAATGCGGTCCTAGGTGCGAAGCCGCCAGCCATTAACAGGTCAGAGATCAGCCTGTGCAGATCGGATCGAGTTAACTTAGCACGATTCCGATGTGGACATCACCCCAACTTACGGACATATAAACACAGACTAGACAACTCCATAGACGACACCTGCCACCTGTGCCAAGACACACCACAAACAATTGAACACATTATGACGGACTGTACCGCTCTAGCACAACAACGAACACAACACAACATCACTAGTGCGCTGAACCTCTGGTCCACTCCGGAGAGGGCGATCGGTTACCTGCGTGCCGCCGGCTTGCTCGATCAGGGTGGGCTGATCGGCTAAACAACAACAACAACCCTCCGTTATACCTAGCCAATCGTGATATTTTATAATTAACACACAGAATTGACGGAAGAATGCTTGTTCATAGATTGGAGTGATGTAAATCTAAGTTAAGAAGGTTAGAGCACACTGAAAGAGTAAAGGAACTGGTATTGAGAGAATCATCTTTTCAATCCTACAGTGCATATTTGGAGAACTTTTGTTTGGGTGAATCCTAGGTGTGGATATCCCATTTGGCTGTTTTCTTGTGTGTGTGTGTGTGTGTGTGTGTGTGTGTGTGTGTGTGTGTGCTCGCACAAATATATACACATTCAATATATCCATAAATATGTACATGTACAAATAATCTAGGAAAAAGCTAATGACACCGTAAATTTACAAAATAGTAAAGCTGTCAAGAGTTTGTTCGTCATATCCACAACCAGTAAAGTCAAATTCGTGAAGCTTTTCTCAAAATCTAAAAGGATGGTGAACTTAAAATAAGTGTAGAGGTCTCAATGACTATAAATTTTGTATGAAATTACTTACGTGTTGTAATGTGATGCTAGAACGAAGAGAAAAGTACGCCATGCTTTTATTTAAAATCTAAATTTCCTTACCAAGTTGCTTCTAAAAAAAATACTTCGGTCTTGAATGATTGGGCTTCCGAAATCAGGATCTTATATAAGGAACCAATTGTTGTGAATCATGTCACATTTTCAAGAAAATTGCGGTAGAACTTAAAGTCAAACACGGCGACTTTCAGTTTTGAACTTTTTATTGAAAAGAGGAAATCTGTGAATTCAACTTTTGTATTTCCATATCCACCATTTAAAAGAAATTTCTATGATCAAGGTTTGAGTTGCGTGCGTTGTATTAATACAATTCTAAAGTAATTAAGATATTATATATATATATATATATATTATATATATATATATTACCGTATATTTCGGTGGATAAGGCGACCTTCGGATAAGACGAGGCCCAAAATTCAGTCTAAATTTCATGGGTTAAGCTCATATCTGTGGTATAAGACGACCCCCAAAATTTGAGTCGTGTTGACTCAAATGGTGGGCGTGGCCGGTAGGTGGGTGAAGCATCCTCACAAAGCGACTCAGACTCACGGTTCAGTCTGTTGCTTAGCTTCTGTTTAAACCAGTTTACAAATTTTATTCAAATTGTGCCCATGGAGCCACCAGTAAAACGAAGAAAGTATGAAACAAGTTTTAAGTTAAAAGTCATTGAACTGGCCAAAGAATCGAACAACTGTGCTGCTGCAAGGACATTTGACATAACTGAGAAGATGCTAAGAGAGTGGAGAAAGAATGAAGATGTTTTAAGAAAAATGCCAAAGAAAAAATGTTCGATGAGAAGAGGAATCACTCATTGGCCAGATTTTCAAAATCACATTGCAGAATGGGTACTCGAACAGAGGCAGGATGGCTATATCGTCACAAGAAATATGATCAGAGCATATGCACTGAAGTGGGCAAGGTCAAACCCAGAACAGAGTAGAGAATTTAAAGCAACAGTAGGCTGGTGCAACCGTTTCATGAACAGAAAAAATCTGGTAATACGGCAGAAAACAAAAATTGCTCAGAAACTACCAACAGATCTTAAGCATAAAGTTACCAGTTTTCACCAGTTTATTATTCGTATGAGGCAGAAACACGAGTTTCAATTATCCAATATTGGAAATATGTACGAAACCCCCATGAACTTCGATATGTTAGGCAGTAAAACGGTGGAATCTAAAGGTGTGAAAACTGTGCAAGTCAGAAGTACAGGCCATGAAAAGACCAGGTTTACGGTGGTGTTATCGTGCATGGCCGATGGTACGAAGTTAAAACCCATGGTCATCTTCAAGCGCAAAACTAAGCCTAAAATAAAATTCCCACCAGGTGTAGACGTACATTTTCATGAAAAAGGATGGATAAATGAGGATGGTGTAAAATTATGGATAGACAATGTGTGGAACAGGCGGCCAGGCGGTCTACCCAAGGACCGCAGTTTGTTGGTCTGGGATATGTTTCGCAGTCATGTAACTGAGAACACTAAAACTCGATTAGCACGAAATAATACTGAGATCGCTGTTATACCAGGTGGTTTGACTTCTCTACTACAACCACTAGACGTCTGCCTGAACAAGCCATTTAAAGATCATATGCGTGAAGAATGGAATAATTGGATGATGAATGGTGAAAAATCTTTCACAAAAGGTGGTGCTATGCGTGCTGCATCACTTGATGTACTGTGTGATTTCGTGATCAAAGCATGGGATAAAGTGAAGGTAGAGACTGTAATAAAATCTTTCAAAAAGTGCGGTATCTCTAATGCAATGGATGGTACGGAGGATGATTTCTTGTGGGACACTGACGACGAAGCCGAAGCCGACTCACCAGATTCAGACTGGGACCCGTACGACGACAATGTAAACAGTGAGATTCAGGATGTGTTTGACGAGCTCCTTGCCTCAGACGATGAAGATAATGAATAATAAATAAAGTAAAATTAAAATTACCTAATAAATTACCTAATACCTAAGTAAAATTACCTACTTAGAATACCTAGAACCTACGTAGAATTTTATGCTCTCTGTTTAAAAAAAAAATTAAATAAAATTAAAATTACCTAATAAATTGTATCATTGAACCTATCGATTGGCATTTTGAGTAGAATTTTAAGGTCACTTTTTTTGTATCTGGCCTATAAGACGACCCATGGTTTTGGGGCGTCTTTTTGAAGATTCAATTGTCGTCTTATGCGCCGAAATATACGACATATACACGGTGAACCAAAAGTAGGTGGACAGTAGGTTGAATACGGTTTGTGTTATATTATATTATAACTATGGTGTTCATTATAACTATGGTGTTTGTGTTTTATTATATTAAATATTATAACTAAATTTATTTAAATTTTATTTTGTATTATAGTATACAAAAAAATTAAATATGTATTCTCAAAATAAACGTTATCATTTACTGTCCACCTACATTTGGTTCACCCTATATATACCGGGTGTCCGAGAATTATCTGTACAATTTTTGGCTGTTATTAAAAGTCAACCATGAAGTGTAGAAATTCCAGTGTTGTCCGATTTTACAGAGAATCTCATTAAGTTTTTTCTGATACCACGTTTTGACAAGTTTTTTAGAAATGTACGCGGGTGACAGACATTGATGATTTAAAAGCAAGAATCACAGCTGCTATTGAGCGAATTGATGTGGATATGCTGCAGCGTACATGGCAACATTTGGAGTATCGATTGGATGTTTTGCGAATCACTAATGGTGCACATATCGAATGTTTGTAACAACGTTACTTTAATAAAAGAAACTTTTGAAAATACAGATTCTAAATAATCTTGTTTAAGAATTTTACGTGTGTTATCAAGAATTTTATTAAAAGATGAAATTGTACAGATAATGTTCGGACACACTGGAATTTCTAAAAAACTTGTCAAAACTTGGTATCAGAAAAAACTTAATGAGATTCTCTGTAAAATGGGACAAAACTGGAATTTCTACACTTCATGGTTGACTTTTAATAACAGCCAAAAATTGTACAGATAATTCTCGGACATCCTGTATATTCATATGTAGGCTTTGGCTGGTGATCTTAGTTGTATGTTATGCTACCGACCGAAATGTTCATTCTGATGAAGGTCAACCTTGTACCACTTTAGGCCTACAGTTTAACGTGAAATGCGAACCACGCTCCATATATATATATATATATATATATATATATATATATAATATCCTGATAGGTGAATTTCAATAAAGCTATTTGGAATTAATACATCGAAAACGTAATTAAGAGAGTGAAACTCATTTCTCCATCGTATATTTCATCAGAATCGTAAAAAAAAAAATTATAAAGTACCAATGCATTAATATGACGATATGTGATGATGGTTTGCAGAGAAAAGAATTTTCCTCATGCATATAAACTATGTTAACAAGATTTTAGTGTCTAATCTATAGGCTAGCAAAGGGATGATACGGTATTGTAAAAGATCATACATAGCCATAATTATAATCACAATATGTGTTTATTGGCAACAAATTATTAAGCCCATTATCATTATTACTGTTATTACAGTTTCATGTAATACATCACAAACATAGATAATAATTTATCTCCTGTATTACATTATTTACTTATAAATTAGTAATGTCTCATTAGCTCTAAAATAGCATTAGGTTTCACATTAGTTCCGAAAGATTACAATTCTTAAGATTTAGAACATTTTGTTTGTGAGTCTGTGACAAACGCAAATCACAAGTTCTCTTCGCTGAGTAATAATATCCAATTAACATTATACTTAACGGTTGAAGTTACATTCTCTTCATTATTTACGGCTTTTTCAAACGATGCATAAATATTCCTGGAAATTCCTGGAATTGCATACCTTTCCAGTTTTTTTTTTTGCAATGATCGGATTGTTCTTGCTAGATATATATTATTATGCATCATTTTAATGAGAAAGAAATGTACTTCAATATTATGTTTATTAAATTCTCCTAAAATAATTATATAAGACCAAAGTAATGGTCTGACGTTGGAAGAAAAAAAAAAGTAGAGAGAAATTTAGTCTTGGAGGCCTCTTAGCTAGACAAGTTTCCCATCAAAATTAGTTTTCTTTACTCATTTAGCTCAAAATTTTATGGGTAACTTGCATATCTGAAAAGAAAATGAGTTTCACTGTCTCGATAAATATAAAGTAATGATTTTTGAAAGCGCTCTCGCTATTGGCCTGTCCTAAAGTATTGATACCTACACCCCGATACACTTGAATCATTACACACGATGTCAGTATCACTTTCACTTCAAGACATTATTGTATAGAAATAAGGTAACACAAGTACTACAAAAAATAATTAAAAAGTACCCACAAACAAATCTGTAGTGAAAAAAAAAAAAAAGGCAAAACAGACCGCGTGACCCTGAACCAATTAGCGGCCATTTTTATTATACTCTATGGATTTCACGACCCTAAACCAATTGGGAGTCAGTTTTCTTAGATTCTACTCGTTTCAGCTGATTAATTCTTACTTACAATTGGTCAGAAATGGTGGAAGACACGCCTACATATTCAAAATTAACCAATTATGGCATAATTTGTGAATTACGTGTTAATGACGTTCGCGTCTCTTACAGCGATGCGAAGATCTATGGAACGAACGAAGCGTCGTTTTCCGCGATGCGAAGATTTGAACAGCTAAATGTGTTTACTAATGTCTAAAATATGCTTGCATCGGATAAATTGTCATAAGTCTAGATACCAAAATACTGGCTAAACTCAGTTAAACCTAATGATTCTACTTCTAGTCTCACGAGAATGCATAGTTATTAAAACATTAGATACAAACCTACAGCCTTACACTCTGAATAACCTGCAAAGAAATCCTGTGTATGTATATTTTCCTTGAACTATACATGCCAAATTAAAAACTTGAATTTCTTTCAATCTTTTTTTCCTTTTTGGTTTCTGTACTAAGATTTAACAACAATAAGAAAGTGATGCTGTGTAGCAACATTTTATTGTATTATAGGCCTAAAACTGAGACGGACCTTGAAATGAACTAGATTTTCAGTAACAACGCCTGGACAGATGAGTTGTTTGTTCGAACCTGTGGCTTGAGTCAAAATCTTACAATAACACTTGCTAGTAGGCAGTAAAATGGCTAAACGTGAAAATAGCCCAAAAGTATGCCTTAATCCCACGCTTCTCAAACTAGGGGTCGCGTAAATATTATTGGGGGTCGCAGAAACATTTGAAAATATTATTTTTTTCATAACTATAGAGTGTTAGTACCTATTGCTTTTATGACATTGAGTGAAGGGTCGCGAAAAAATTTGTCTGATCCAAAGGGGTCGCAAGTGAAAAAAGTTTGAGAAGCCCTGCCTTAATCAACCAACTTACAAAGTCCTCGACTTTGGTATAAATATATAAATACTTTTTGGTAAACAATTTTATCACAAGGATGGCTTTTGAAGTGTCCTGTCAACTGTTGTTCACCACAACAGTTGACAGGACACTTGGAAATTAGCTAATTTAATTAGCTGGATGGTTTCATGAAAGAAAGATGTAATTTATTACTTGAAATGAATAATTATGAGAGGTAGCTGAGCAGATGTTACACAACAGTTGACAGGACACTTGGAAATTAGCTAATTTAATTAGCTGGATGGTTTCATAAAAAAAGATGTAATTTATTACTTGAAATGAATAATTATGCAGAAGTAGCTGAGCAGATGTTGTGCTCATTTACAGAAAGGATGCGGGAAGTACAACAACATTAGCTTAACTAATTTTAATTTTGTTAAAATGTTCCTGCCTGCATATGTTTGTTAACCACAGTGCCGCGATATATATACAGTGTATGATGTAGGAAGGAAGGGGCAACTGCGAAACTCCGAGGCGCTGAAAACTATACCTTTCTTGAAAGGTTGTGTACTGTATAAGATGCATGTATGTGTAGTGAGGAAAAGATAGAGAAGCGTGTGTTTGAGAGTATGCTGAAATTGTTCATGGGTAGAAGAGAGATGGAAAAAGATCAGGTAAGGAGCACAGTGCTGGGAGAAACGGGGTTTAAACACTTCCTGTCGTCTGGTTCAATGATGCCTACACTCTCCTCCTTATATATAATGTCTTTAGACTTCACTTGTGTAAATATGCATGACTAGTTATTAAGTTTTACGTTTTAAATACATGTGTAAAAAGCGTATGGTGGATTACATACATACTATATTGATTTTAAAAGTTTCTTTATCAACGTTTTGTATGAGATCTGAGAAAATAAAAGTAATAAAGCTGTGTAAAGATGTATAACTGTATGCTTGAGAATGTAAAGATTGTGGATTGGATCAGCTTGCTACAAACAGGCACGTATGTTGTTGTAAATGGTATGATTGACTGACGCGAATGATTATTACGAGGAAAAAAATAGAAAGCTGCTAACAGACGCTAAATTAGAGAAGTATTAATTAAAGAAATGTAAATAAGTGTTAGTCATGACGAACTAGAAAGATTGTTGATAAAAGTTTCTCTACAATTCAAATACACGGACCGAGAGAATCTCGGTTAAAAATGGAATACCCTAAGAAAACTCAACAGGTAGTTTTCTTTCAGGCGGATATATTGAAAAATAGTATTTTATGACAAACTTAGCTATCTTTTTATTGCGTTTTATATACACAGTGTATATATACACTGTGTGTATATATATATATATATATATATATATATATATATGATGAATAAAACCACGTGTTACCTTCGTGAAATAATTTTCATATATATATATGTGTGTGTGTGTGTGTGTGTGCGTGCGTATATATTATATACTGTTGATAAGCTATTTAAATTGAAATAAGCCAAGAAAATAACATATTAATCTTTAAGTTCATAGACGTTGATTCTCTTATGAAATGGTACCTTTGAGTAAATTTTTAATTATAGACAAAGGAGGAATAAAATAAAAAACAAGTGCAATTACTGGGTTACAGAAACTTAAGTTTACTAATTTGTTATTTACTACTGTGGAAAGAAGTCATGGCAAAGATGGAAAAAAAATTTGATGTTTGTACTTCTAAAATATAAAATTTATGTAATGTGGTCCCTTTTAAAGCATATATATATAATATATATATATATAATATATATATATTATATATAAAAATGTGTGTGTGTAAAAATGAATAATGAATAATTCCTATATAATTCGTAGATTTATATAAATCTTTATATTCATTACAATCTTTATATTCATTATATTCATACATTCTTATATTTATATAATCTTTATATTCAAATATTCATTTTTACATAAGGACCAAACTCGCATAATGCAACCATATTCATCCTTACGTCCACATCTTATCTTGACCGTTATCTTTTATTAATTGTATTATTCATGCATCGACCTACCTATTGTCTACTTATGCCCTATCAACCTATCAGTCTATGTTTACTCGTGTCAGTCTCTATTACGCACACAACTTATTGTGTGATTACCGACATGTGTATAATACTTATGCACTCGTACATGTCCGCTAATAGTCATGATTACGTACATGTAAATACGGCCACATGTATTCTTTTTATTTTTTCTTTAAATTATTTAACCTCTCGCAAGATACTCGCTCATGCTGATGCAAGTTTCGAATTCCGATGACGATACCAAGAGCGGGCATCCGAATACGAAATCTCCTCTCTTGCTTGCTTCTAATCCGAAAACATCATTTTGTGTGTTATGTTATATATATAATATATATATATATATACATACCGTATATGCCCATGTGCTTTATGTTATACTCCTAACATCCTAATTGTCTATAAATATGAAACACTGTAAAACTATAGTTAACTGTTTAATTGTAATTAACTAATAATTTAATATGATGTAATTAATGTACTTTAATGAAACTGTAATTAACGATAATAAGCGAGTGTGAATTAATTGGTAATTATAATCATAGTTGTAATAAACCAAAATTACAATGTACTCAGTGATGTACTTGGGATTATACTCAATGTACTACTCCGACATTATGTCGCCATTTAGAAATGTATACTCGGCGATATTATTATTATTTTTTTTAATTTATTTTTTCGTTTTATTTTGGAATCTTTCAAAACTCTGATATGAGTTTAAATTATACTTAACGTCCAAGAACTGTTTAGATCTCCAGTTAAAGGGGGAAACTTAACATTCAACTGCACTCCCCCAAAATTTAGACTTATTTAATTCTTGTATTGTAAATTCAGTCACTCCTGTCTTAGCAGCCCTTCAGCGAGGAGGCCGGAGCCCTCCTCCAGGCGACCGAGGGCCTCCGCACTTTTAAATTCCGGCCTGAGACATGGTCGAAAAAGGTCGAACATCTCCTCCTGTAAAAGTCTGATCTAACTTAGAGGCTGAGCATTACCTGTACATTTTAGCAGTAAATTACAGTAAAAGGAAGTTTTTTATCTTCTCCTTCGAGCCTTGCTCTCTTCAGAGAACTCAGTCAATAAAGTAGAGAAAAATAATTTCCCGATACGTTATAAGAAGAATCGGGGAACGTTCAGATAACTTAGTCTTAAATAGAGAAACATAATTTCCCGATACGTTATAAGAAGCATTGGGGAACCTTCAGAGAATTTAGTAAGCCTCAAAGAATCCTCCGAACCACTATAGAAGAACTCGGAGAGTAGGATAGAGGAAACTACTGCGAGTAACAAATCCGTTGCTGCCTCCTAACCAGAACCCCCGTTGACTTTGAACCAACAATGGCCATAGATGGAGGGGTTAACATATATATATATATATATATATATATATATATATATTATATATATATATAAAATTAGCTATGATAATATTTGCTGTTCATGATGATTGTTACCACGTTACTATACGAATGGATTGAAATATATTAGATTCCCCTTAGATTAGGTAAATGAAATTAAAATTAATTTAGTTAATAGTTTCTGGATCTATTTCGTAATACAAAAATTAGAACAAGGCCAAATTTGTTTATGAGATAACTGTATTTATTCTAATTTTATTTTGTGTGGTATTATTAATATATTAAACCGAAACGATGAGAGCACGATGGTGTTAAAGAAATCTTTGCTATTTGCCTTACATCACAGTTCTTATATGCAAAATATATATGTTGGTTACATTTACTAGTATATATATATATATCATCAGAAGCCTGGTGCTCCAGAAATGGATCTTATGCACGAACACTTCCAGAAAGATAAAACTAGCAGGTCCACGAACACGACGGAACGCTGCGTAAAAAGTAATCGAATGTTTGTCTGTTTTTGCTTGTTTTTGTTTTTTTGTTTTTTTCCGTGAAGGATGGCGAGGATGATTCTTTTTTGTTTTCACATGGAGGGGGCCCCTCAAGGGGCAAGTGCCCTTCATTAAGACCTGTGAGACCCCATAAATTGTTTAGGAACTTAAGGAAGGAGGGCCCCTTATAACGGAGGAGAGGCCTCCAGGGGGCCCCTTCAGGGGCAAGTTTCAAAGCACCCCAAATTTCTCTACCCAAATGCAATCATATTACTGAGCCTACACACTACTTAAGTCACATTCCAACCAGACTAATTCAGAAAATTATATAAATCTACGTCGGAGGTTAAATCCTTAATTAGATCAGCTAAATGTGATGAAGAAGCTAGAGTTGCCTCTGTGAAGTTAACCCTGAAAAGTTTTTTGCCGATTTATCAGGTTGTAACATAAATTCTGCTCGATTAGAAAACGGACGAGAGATAATAGAATAACCTCAAGCTAATGTGAAATAGTTTTAGAAATGTTGCAAAATACACGCGGCGACAGGTTCGCACGTTTTATCACGATATATAATGATACAGAATGACTTAGGCTAGTGTAGGCTTAGGCTAGTGTAGGATTAGGCTAATGAATATTTTCTCCGGTGTTTTTCATAGTTACAACGCCACCCCTACGATATTACAGTAATTGAAAAAACATGGAGCCCACGAAAGAGCATATTCGATATGTGATGCTGTATGAGTTCCATAAAGGATCCAACGCTAGTGAATCCGCAAGAAACATTCAAAGAGTTTATGGAAATAATGATGTGAGCGAATGGATGTGTTTGAGAAGTTCAGAAATGGAGACCAGTCTGAAAGATTATCAACGAATAGGACGATCAAATGAGTTAGATGAAGAGTTGCTGAAAGCAACAGTGGAGGAAAACCCTACGGTAACTGTAAGAGAACTTGGCCTGCAACTCGGCGTTAGCCATGTGAATATTCATCGTCATTTGAAGCTGTTAGGAAAAGTAGTGAAGGTTGGAAAATGGGTTCCGCATGATTTGTCACAAGCGAATCTTCAACATCGAATCGATATTTGCACATCACTGTATTCTCGGCAACTGCAGGCATCGTTTTTGAATCGGATCATCACTGGGGATGAAAAATGGGTCCTCTATAACAATATTAAGCGTCGACATCAGTGGCTTAGCCGTGAAATAAAGCCTGAAACTCAGCCAAGGATTGGACCCCATCCCAAAAAAATTTTGCTATGCGTTTGGTGCGATATGCAAGTAATTATTCATTTTGAGCTTCTGCCAGATAACCAAGCAATCACAGCTGAAGTCTACTGCCAACAACTCCAACGACTGAAGATGGCATTACAAGAAAAACGTCCTGCATTAATTAATCGCAGAGGTGTTCTATTCCACCAGGATAACGCGCGCCTTCACACTGCTCGAATCACCACTGCCCAATTGGAGGCATTTGGTTGGGAAAAAATGCCTCATCCACCTTATTCTCCGGATATCGCACCTTCAGACTTCTATTTATTCAGAAGTCTGCAATATCACCAAGATGGACAAAGGTTGCAATCCAGGGAAACTATCGAAATCGTAGTGATCGTTTTTTTTAACTCGAAACCAAGGGATTTCTTCGAACGTGGCATAAAAAAACTTTTCTGCAGGTGGGAGGATGTTATAGAAAAAGAAGGGAATTGTATTGATGATTAATATGTCATTGTCATTTAATTTTTGTTGTGAATAAACTAAAAATTCGAGCAAATTTGTCCTTATAAGTCCTTTAATTTTTGTTTTGAATGAACTAAAAAATCGAGCAGAATATATGTTACAACCTTATAAATTGCAGGAAGCCAATTAAGAATTCTGTAGGTCCCTTAAAAGAGAGAAATGGCATACTGGAATTCAGTGATATATATATAGCTAATATGCTAAACGAAGTGCCAACTGAAGTGCCAACTCCCCGGATTCCAACCGACGGGAAACTAGCAAATGTAACACCAATCTTTAAAAAGGATAGGCAAAATCAGTGTAATTACCGCCAAATCAATTTAACGTTCAATTGTCGGCAAGCTGTTGGAATCCATTATTACAGAACACCTTGAATCAAACAATTTAATTTTTTATTCTCAACATGGATTCAGGCGGCATAGATCTTGTCTAACAAACCTGTCAGAATTTTTCCATAATATGTATACTTTATACGATTCAACTAGAGCAACAGATATAGTGTATCTCGACTTTCAAAAGGCCTTTGACAAAATCCCTCACGCGAGATTAATGACTAAAATTAGAGGACTAGGAATTACCGGCCTCGTTTCCAACTGGACTGAAGATTGGTTAAAAAATAGAAAACAAAGGGTGCTAATAAATGGATGGCTTCGGAGTGGGCCCCCATCACCAGTGGGGCTCCATAGGGTTCCGTTCTGGGGCCTTTACTCCCCAAGTACAATTTCTAAATGTGCAAACGATACGAAGTTAGGAAATAGTGTAAGTAATGAAGGTATAAGAACGCTTCAAAATGATCTTGATAGGTTCGGTGAATGGTCTGCTATTTGGCAGATGCCATTCAACTTGGACAATTGGTTAGTTTACGTAGCGGTGTTATCCAGTGTACGATTTTTGTGTACATAGCGTAATTGTCAAGCTAGCTTATATATTCTCCTCTTTCCTTTAAATTTCCTTGGCTACTTTTCCAGGGTTAAGACATTTTTTTACCCCCCTCCCACTCTGGGAGGGAGGGAGTAGAGGGTGGGGAGATAGCCTTATGCTTTTCTACCCACTTTTCTATTACTGCTAGAATAGTTAAAAATGAACAGTTTAATAACAGGAACCTCCCCGAGTGGACCGAAAGTCTTTGAGGTTCCTTCTTGTCCTTGTAACTGCTTGTAACACCTTGTAACACTCTCTCTCATATATATATATATATATATATATATATTTTGGTTTTGCTTCCGCCAGAATTGTTCATTCTGATGAATGTCAAGCTTGTTACTCCACCTTAGACCTACAATTTAAGGTGGAATTAGAACCACGCTCCACCAGCAGTGCAGCGTCTTAACGACTAGGCTACCCATTTATATACCAACCAATTTATTTTATTGTGTGGAAGGATGAACAGCTGGGTTTTGCTGCGCGCCTCCTGACGTCAACCGGTCTCGATCCCGAGACCGATGGATTCGAAGTCAGCAACGCTAACCACTACACCACGAGGTGCATATATACGTATATATTCGCGTAGGGCAGCTATGGAACACCTAACCTCTTATCTTGTAGGGGTGTAGTGCTGCGGGAGCGCACGGAAGCGCCGCTCCCGCACCTCCATTCATCCAAATTTTATTTATTTATTTTTTTAGTTGATTCTTGGAAATTGGGAACAGACTGAGATGAAAGCACTGGCTTCTAATTGTGATTTCAAATTTGGTTTACTTAGTTAAAAGGCATATTTTTATTGAAATAGGGAACCAAATTTTTCCCTTAAATATGATTTGTAACTGCAAAAATTGGACGAATTAATTATTACGTCACGGTGTACTACCGTAAAATGCGTGTATTCAACTTTTCGCTCATTCTGGGGAGTAACCTGATTAACTGATGCACCGGTACAAGGAAATAATAGCACAATTTAAAATTATGTACCAACATGCCGGTATTTCCTTAGAGCTCCTACACCTTAAAATCGGCCACTATTACCATATAATTTTGCTGCAGAGGAATGAGAATTTACAATCTATTTATAGTTGTTTTTTGGATATAAGCAAAGCATATGATAGAGTGAATTACAATATTCTAATTAAAAAAAAAGACCAAATTACGGGAGGTTAGGTGGTGGTTTAAGATTGGTTAGTTATTTCCCACGTGACAACTTCAGGTCATTCACAGTCTTTGTAACAAATTTCGACTTCGTCAAAAAATCTGGTCTCCATGAAACTTAATATTTACCCTAGAGACATTCCTAATTATAGCTTCGGTGGAAGCGAGGTGAAACACGTATATATATATATATATTATATATATATATATATATATATATATATATATATATATATTATATATATATAGTTTCTATTTTCAAATTTTATGGCCAAACTGATATATATATATATATATATATATATAATAATATATATATATATATATCAGTTTGACCATAAAATTTGAAAATAGAAAACTATAAAATAAGAAAACGTATGTACTTAAATATATTTCAAGGGAAACTTGTCTAAAAGTCTCTCTCTCTCTCTTCTCTCTCTCTCTCTCTCTCTCTCTCTCTCTCTCTCTCGGAGTGGGGCCCCGTCACCAGTGGGGCTTCACAGGATTCCGTTCTGGTTCTTTTACTTTTTATCATCTATATTTTTTGGATGCATCAAAAGCATTTGATAGAGTTGACCATCACAAACTTTTCAAGAAACTCTTGTATCGAGGGGTACCTAAATATATACTTAGCCTAAGTATATATTTAGGTACCCCTCGATACCAGAATGTAAGTATCCTAAGTAACGTAGGATAACTTAGGATACTTGCATTCTGGTATACAGAGCAGACCATGTTTGTAAGATGGAAAAGCACTGTATCACCAGGTTTTAAGGTAACTAATGGTGTTAGGCAAGGAGGTATATTATCACCCTATCTTTTCTTTATATACATGGATGACCTAACCAATGAACTAAAAACTGCACGTACTGGCTGTGTCATTGGAAAGGAGAATATTAATCATTTAATGTATGCTGATGACCTTGTTCTTCTGTCACCGTCTCCCCATGGGCTGAGAGTACTATTAGAGATATGTGAAGAATATGGTATAGAAAATGACATCACCTATAATGGGGCAAAGAGTTGTATTTTGATTTTTATGTGTAATCTACTGAAACATGTATCATGTGGGTCTTTTGAAATGAATGGTCAGACAATACCTGTCAAAGACACATGTAAATACTTAGATCATGTAATTACTGACGAGCTGCGAGATGAACTCGATATTGAGAGGCAACGTAAAAAGCTGTATTTACAGGGTAACTTGCTAGTAAGGAAATTTGGTGTGTTCAGAATCGGTTAAAACTTCTCTTTTTAGAACTTACTGTACTGCATGTATACATCCCATCTGTGGTGGAACTATACAAAAACTGCTATGAATAAACTCTGTTGCTTATAATAATATTTTTCGTATGCTATGTAGAGAACCAAAATGGTGCAGTGCCAGTTTTATGTTTACTACGCGTAACCTACCTACCAGCCAAATGTTAATCCGGAAGAATACATATAATTTCATTACTAGGGTCCAAAACAGCTCTAATGTGTTACTGTGCAATGTCCTGTCTTGTCCTGTGTACCTCTCACCTATATGGCAGTCTTGGTTCAGACAACTGCTGGTTTACAATACCTTATTTTTGTAATGTAGCAAAGATTATATATGCATATTAAGTTGCGTTGTGATAAGATTGTATTTGTATGTTGGGTTAAATGGCTATGCTGGCTTTATTTTTGTATTTGTATGTTAGGTTAAGTAGATATGTTGGCTTTATTTTTGTGTATAATATGTAAGATTGTACTTGTATGTTAGGTTAAGTGGCTATGGACTGTGAATGATCCGCAACAAAGATGTACTTGTATGTTAGGTTAAGTGGCTATGGATTGTGAATGATCCGCAACAAAAATGTTTTGGTTGTTGTATAATTAATAATTTAAAATATGCTTTCCAGAAAATCATATCCGAACTCAGCTTTCCATAATTCATCAGCATTTTTATTGAACTCATTTTTATTTTCATAATTTCTCTGATTTTTTCATTAAGCTACAATTATTTTCTGTTACGTATACAAATGATTTTTTTTCAGTTAATGATGTCTCATGTAATAAGAATATACATAAAATTGTCAGATAACACTGGTATGCATCAATTTTGCTGTCAAGGGTTTTGTAAGTGATTCTTATAGAGATTTTCCTGCTTATTTCGAATCTGCAATCCGTTTTTCTCAATCAGCTCAGGTTATCCGGCTATGGCCTCATAAGTAAAATAGAATTTTTCGTGATTTTGTCAAAGCGGAATTGGAACAGTAACATCTATCATCACTTGTTTCACTTGTATAATATCTTTTTTTACTTTTCAGGCATATAGATAAAATATTTCATAATGAATAGAGCGTGTAAAAATGATCCCAATAGATTCTGCTACATATGTGGGACGGTTACCATGCCAAATAACCAGTCCCAAATCACTAAATTTGTGAAGACAATGTATAGAGCATACTTTGGAATTAAGCTAGGGGACCAGGACAAAAATTTCGCCCCTCATATGTGCTGCAAGACGTGCATTGAAAATTTGAGAAGATGGAGCAAAGGCAGAGCGAAATCTTTGCCTTTTGGAATTCCCATGATTTGGAGAGAAGGAAAGGATCACGTGACAGATTGCTATTTCTGCATGACAAACCTCCAAGGTGGGCTTATAAATTTATTTTTCTTAAATATTTTGAAATCCTCGTATGAAACTTGACATAATATTCACCATAATACCATAATGGTAATCATACATTTACATATACATATTGTTATAGAAAATACATTTACACATACATATTGTTATACAAGTTACATTTACATATACAATGATTGTATATTTTCTTTCTTTTTCATTCATATTGTCCCCGAAGGGACAATATGAATGAAAAAGAAAGAAAATATACAGACTCCATCGACCTATTTCATATCTTACAGACCGCAGCCTTCCCTCACGAGCCGCCACTGTCTGAATGCTTCTTCTATTTCATATGCAAGTTTTATATCCATGTTTCTGTGTTTCTATTTTCAGGAGTTAACAAGAAGAATAAACACATTGTTGTATACCCTGACATTCCTTCTGCTATGAGACCTGTACCCCATGGTCCTGGAATTCCAATACCCGACCCACCTCAAACCCTGGACTTCGATGATTCTGATGATGAATCAATGACCAATGCCAATGACCAGTCCCAGTCGTATATACCTCAAAATACCGCTTCAAATGAGCCGAGGCCTCTCAACCAGGCCAAACTTAATGATCTTACCAGGGATTTAGGACTTTCCAAATTAGCTGCCGAGATCTTGGGCTCACGACTTCGAGAGCACAACTTGCTGGCTCCGGGAACAACATTCTCCTGGTATAGGAAACGAGAGGAAGAATTCCGCAAGTTTTTTGCAGTGCACGAAAATACCTCTTCCTTAGTGTACTGCTGCAATGTTGAGGGCTAATCGAATCCTTGGGCCTGCCATATAACGCATCAGAATGGAGGCTATTTATAGACTCGTCTAAACGAAGTTTGAAAGCAGTACTTCTCAACATTGGGAATAGGGTTGCATCAGTCCTGTAGCACATTCCGTACAACTTACTGAGAGCTACGATAACATGAAAATTTTACTGGATGCTCTCGTATACGACCAACATAACTGGAGGATCTGTGGAGATTTGAAGGTAATACTAATATCATAAGTAAACTATTGCTATTGACTATGTTGTTTTTCCAAAGGTTATTTGAGAGCGTATAAGAACACTTAACTTCCCCACAGAAGTGATACAGTCCAATGCATAGATTTTTTTATCTGATAGAACAAATTCTCTAAATTCTTTAAATATTTTCATTTTTTTTCAGATTGTGGCATTTGTATTGGGAATGCAAGGGGATACACGAAATACCCATGTTTCCTCTGCAAATGGGATAGCCGAGCGGATGAGAAGCACTATGCACAGCGTGAATGGGCATCCAGAGAGAATTTTGAACCTGGGTCGCATAATGTCGTTTCAGTGCCCCTTGTACCACCAACAAAAATTTTGCTCCCACCACTTCATATTAAGCTGGGCTTGATGAAAAATTTCATCAAATCAATGAATAAGGAGGGTTCAGCATTCCGATATCTCGAGAGTAAATTTCCTCATATATCTGATGCTAAACTAAATGCTGGGGTTTTTGATGGTCCTCAAATTCGAACTTTGATCAAGGATACTCAGTTCGAAAACGCAATGACTCCAACTGAGAAGAATGCCTGGCAGGCATTCAAATCAGTTGTCACTGATTTTCTTGGCAAGCGTAGAAGTCCAGAATACGAGTCCGTTGTCGAAAACTTGATGGAAGCTTTCAAAGCTCATGGGTCGCGCATGTCCATAAAAATGCACTTTTTGTGGTCCCACTTGGACTATTTCCTGAAAATTGCGGGGATTATAGTGAGGAACAGGGTGAACGATTTCACCAAGATATCAAAATAATGGAAGAGAGGTACCAGGGAAACTGGGATATCAATATACTGGCGGACTATTGCTGGTGTTTGAAGCGAGACGTGCCCGAAGAAAAACATAGACGGAAAGCCAAAAAAACTTCATTCCTTCCTCAATAAACTTTTTCCATATTCATTGTATGAATAAAATTATTTATTCACACAATGTTTTCATTTTTCACGAGTGTTCTTATAATATTACTCGTATCTACAGTGTTTAAGCTAAAAAAATCAATAAATTTGGGGATAAAATTGGACTTATAATAAATGGCCAATAGAGAAAAAACCTGACCTGATTGAGGAAAACCAATGTCATTTTCGAATTCAGCATGGTCGAATTATATAATATGAGTTGAAAAAACCCTCACAGCAGACAAAAACATTTCATATGCATACCAGTGTAATTAATCAAAGAGTATGCCAGTATGCTAGGTTAAGTGGCTATGTTGGCCTTATTTTTGTATTAAGTTCAGTGTATAATACGTAAGATTGTGCTTGTATGTTAGGTTAAGTGGCTATGGATTGTGAATAATCCGCAATAAATATGTTTTGTTTGTTTGTATTAACGATATAGACGTTGGGCTCCTAAGTACAATTTCTAAATTTGCAGACTATACCAAATTAGGAAATAGTGAAATATAATGAAGAGGGTATAAGGACGCTTCAAAATGATCTTGAAAGGTTGGGCGAATGGTCTGCTACTTGGCACATGCCATTCAACTTAACCAAATGCAAGGTGATACAGATAGGTTATAAGAACCCGAAGACCGAGTACTCTCTCGGGGAGGAATGTGACTGAGATTGATCTAAGGAAAGACTTAGGAGTTTATACTGTATTTGTAATGATCTCAAACCGTCAAAGCACTATGCAGAAGTTGAAAACAGGGCCTTAAAAATCCTTAATTATGTTAAAAGACAGTTCCAATTTAGAAACAAGGAGATTGTAATGTCTCTTCATAATTCACTAGTTAGATCTCAACTCGAGTATTGTGTGCAACTTCGGCCTCCCTCCCCTTAGGAAGGATATAGAAAGGTTGGAAAGGGTACAAGCAAGGGCCACAAAATTGATACCTTCAATGAGACTGCAAAACTACCAACGAAGATTAGAACGCTTAAATCTGTTTACCTTAGAGGCAGGAGGTTGCGGGATCAGTTTATTCAAGTTTTCAAGATGTTCAATGGAATGGACAGGGTAGACTACAGTAAATTATTCTCATTTCATACCAATTCGACAAGAAATAATGTTTTAAATTGGAACAAATGTGGTAATTTCTTCTCCTTTAAAATAGTTAATATGTGGAACCAATTACCCTCGGAGGTTGTTTCAAGCCAAAGTGTAAACACGTTCAAAAATAGGCTGAACAAAGTTCTGAATACACTCAGGGTTTAAGACTATCCTCACATATAATATAATTTGAGGAAATGGTGTTATAACGTAAACTTGGGGAATTTGTTTAAATACTTCCCCCTATATTTAATTCTTCCCCACTTTAGAGAGATGTTTCTGGTTGATTGTGCCCCACATAGCATCAGGGCCGCCGAGAGGGCGGGGAAGCCGGGATAAATCCCCGGGGCCCGGAAAGAGGGGAGATAAAATCTAAAAATATTAATAAAGCAATTGATTAAATGACAGAGAGGAAATATAATTAATGAACATACATTTTATAGAGATTATCATAGTCGAACTGAAACAGATAAAATATTATCTGCGGTCCACCAATGCCCAAGACCGACTGACAGATCTCAGAACCATTGTAATTGAAAGCCAGTTAGCCCGTACTTTAAATTTCATCAGAATCATTTACAACTTTGCTAGAGAGAAGGCAAAGAAAGTACACTTCTAATTATGAAAATCTTCCAGTAAACAATTGTCTTGCCTGCATGGACTGGTACTGCATTTGTAAATTGTATGGTGATAGAATTAATATAATTGATTCGAAAAATAAAATGGTCATTTTCCTCCGAGTTGTTTATTCATACTGTATGTTTTGAATAATGACTTGGACATATAATCAGTTTGCTTGTTATGTACACAAAAAACATTCCTAATAAAATACTGAGTAAACAAGGGGGCCTATATACCAATCCTTCCCCGGGGCCCGGCGCAGCTCTCGGCGGCCCTGCATAGCATGATGAACTATTGAGTAATTCTTTTTGTATCGCTTGCCTCATAAACACCTCTAAGTGGTAGACTCTTGAATTTGCCGTAGCAACAACGGATGATCACCCACGAAACGCTTTCATACTTCATGAGGAACAAGCATAGATATAGGGACATCCCACTGATACTCCTCGCCGGAAAGAGGTTTTCTCTACCCTCGTGGTGGAAAAACACCGTGAAGTATGAACGACTCAATATATCACTTGCTGCATAAACACTTTTCACGACGGGAGACCCAAGTTGAAATTCGGCGACATTTAAAAGATTGACAGACACATACGAGACATACATTTCAGACACCCAATTCCAGAAAACATGCTCACACATTTACCTGCCTTGTTAATATATCTAAGAATAGAGTCGAAAAATAATTTGTAGGATCAGAATTTCATAACGAACAAAAAAAAAACCTTAGAGAAATGCATAACATGGATTAGGTGAGGTAAAGTTGCGTTTCTGCAAGCACGATTTCTTTTTTATCTCATCTTTCTCTTGGGTGGCTGGATGCACGTGACGGGTGAGGGCGTGGTGTGGAAAATCTGATTTCTGTTCTTGATTCCTGTTTCCACCCATTTTCTGTAGAAGCATTTCATCACTTTGCCGGCGTGATGGCTTTGCGCGTAGATGGGTGTAAACATGGAGAGTTTAACCTATACCTCTCTCTTAATCCTTTTGGGGCTAGCCTGAAGTGAATCATAAGGTCTTTGTTGAACCGATACCTAGGTAAATAGAGCTGTAAATATTTTATATAAAATCAAAATCATATGTTCGATGGTTTTGTGACGATACCAAGTGGTTGATGTGCAATCGGCACGAGTAGATTATTGGTTTGTTTACACACCGGTGCTATCAAATGTATGATCTCTATGTGCGCATAGCGTAATTGTAGAGCTAGTTTATATATTCTCCTCGTTCCGAGTGGTCCAAAAAGTCTTTGAGGTTTTTTCTTGTCCTTGGAACTCTCTCTCTCTCTCTCTCTCTCTCTTTCTCTCTCATATATAAATATTTATTTATAATGGTTAGTAGGGATACATTATGAACAGTGGGCGCACATAAGGGGGACATAGGCACGTATTGTAAAAATTATTACTACTCTCATTAAAGATATTTGAAAAAGAAAGTTTAAAAAATCGATAACTTTGCAACATTCACAAAAAAAAAAAAAATCTTGATGTCACATGGAATTTCAGTTATTTCATGGTTACCAGGACATTTATTAACTCAAAACTCAAACTCAATTTGGCTGGCTTAGGAACGTTCATATGTCTTTTTCGTACGGTTAATTTGTGCAAATTTAATTCTTTGCCCATAAATTGGAAATAAAATACAACTGAAGCCTTCCAAGATGCAATTAATTTTGATTCCAAATCAGTCATCATCACTTTTGAGCTGAAACACAAACACACAGTATACGTGTATATATATATATATATATATATATAGAAACGACGTAAGTATAGAGGAGCGTTCTGCACACGAGGAAGAGAAATAACGAACAAATGAAAAATGAGGTGACCGCCCGGGAATCGAACTCAGGATCTTCCGATTGCCGGTCAGATATGCTACCACTACACCACGGGCCTCGATCAGTCAGAAGTCGTAATTCTCCTACATAGGGCAGAAACCAATGCCTTGAGAGGGCACCCTCGCAAATCGTGAATATGTACATTTAACTGCAATGACCACGCAGTATATTAATGTATAGAAACGACGTAAGTATAGAGGAGCGTTCTGCACACGAGGAAGAGAAATAACGAACAAATGAAAAATGAGGTGACCGCCCGGGAATCGGACCCAGGATCTTCCGATTGCCGGTCAGATATGCTACCACTACACCACGGGCCTCGATCAGTCAGAAGTCGTAATTCTCCTACATAGGGCAGAAACCAATGCCTTGAGAGGGCACCCTCGCAAATCGTGAATATGTACATTTAACTGCAATGACCACGCAGTATATTAATGTATAGAAACGACGTTATTTCTCTTCCTCGTGTGCAGAACGCTCCTCTATACTTACGTCGTTTCTATACATTAATATACTGCGTGGTCATTGCAGTTAAATGTACATATTCACGATTTGCGAGGGTGCCCTCTCAAGGCATTGGTTTCTGCCCTATGTAGGAGAATTACGACTTCTGACTGATCGAGGCCCGTGGTGTAGTGGTAGCATATCTGACCGGCAATCGGAAGATCCTGGGTTCGATTCCCGGGCGGTCACCTCATTTTCATTTGTTCGTTATTTCTCTTCCTCGTGTGCAGAACGCTCCTCTATACTTACGTCGTTTCTATACATTAATATACTGCGTGGTCATTGCAGTTAAATGTGTGTATATATATATATATATATATATTATATATATTGTGTGTGTGTGTGTGTGTGCGCGCGCCACTCCACGCTCCCTTTTAAGAAATGCTGTGTACGCCCCTGATTATGAACACATATTGAGAGAAAGTATTCATCTCTCTACATCGATGTATTGCATGAATAAGAACAGTTCCTTCCAATGACAAGGAATGCAAGAGAGGTAAAAACATTCCTTTTGACTTTTGACTTTACGTAAAGTCAGTTTATACTCAATTTCGACTAACTAACTTCTCGATGAGATTTTTTTTAACATTATGAACATAATCTCGCCGGTTTACTGAATGAAATTCACTATTTTTTTAATATATAATAACATTGTAACATTACATTATAACATAACATTATAACATTGATAATATAAATGCGACGTTGTTGAAATCACTAGAGAACGCAATATTCTAGATTTAGTTTTAAGAACAGACCTGGACTTAATTGATAATATCTTTATAGGAGACTACTGCACCAGTGATCATAGGCAGATAACATTTGAAATTAAAATTAATGTCCGTAATTCGGAGAGCCTGGAATATATTTAGAATTTTAAAAGAGTTAAATTTCGTGACACGAAACTGCAATTTTCGACCCATAATTGGGATGAGGCTGTATCGCAAGATGATATTAATAGCACATGGACTTCGTTTTATAATTATTTTAAACGTTTAGAATCGAGCAATCTCTCATTACGTAAAAGGAGACCTATGAGCTATATATAGTGAACAAAATTAAATCGAATCCGAAGAATTTTATAATTATGTTAGGAATAAAAAAGTAGCTTCGCAGACTAATTGGTCCACTCATAGGCGGAAACAACGAACAAATTTACGATGATTTACAAATGACGGAAGTTTTAAATAAATTCTTCTCTTCCGTCTTCACTAACGAAAATATGAACAACATTCCTGTTCCTGTAATCATGTTCAGTGATGATTATTTAAAGCTTCACGATTTTACCTTTAGTGAAGAAGTACTTTCGGTCAGAGGTAAAATTAATCCTAATAAAGCTCCCAGTCCAGATAAGCTCTTTCCTAAGGTACTTAAAGAAGTGACCCGCGCAATAGTCCCTCCTCTCACGTATATATTTAATAATAATTAATAAATCGTTACAGTCTGGAGAAGTTCCGCTCCATTGGAAACTCGCAAACATTACGCCAATATTTAAAAAAGGGACAAATCGCTTCCGGAAAATTATCGTCCCATCAGCCTGACTTCGGTAGTTGGTAAGCTTATGGAGACGATCGTTCTCGAAAAAATAGGGAGCAATCCAAGAATAAGCACCCCGAATCAATCTAGGGTGCTTTTTCTTGGATTGGGGTCGAATGAGGGTGTTTATTCTTGGATTGCTCTAAAATGGAGTTAAAATGGAGTTAATTGCTCTAAAATGGTTAATGAATGCCTAGTTAGGTTAATTGTACGCCCTTGACGATTGGTTAAGTCGTGATATTTTCGTTAGTTTTAACGAAAATATCACGACTTAACCTAACCAATCGTGAAGGGCGTACAGTTCACCTAACCTGGCATTCAATTAACCTAACCGGACATTCAATAATTTTACGTTGGTTTTGATATATATATATAATATATATATGTGATGAAAATTATTTCACGAAAGTAACACGTGAAAAATAATTATATATATATATATATATATATATATATATATTATATGAGCAATCCAAGAATAAGCACCCCATAATAATGGTAGCACTTCAAACTGAAGTGTTACTGGCAATGGATCTTCAACCAATAATGGTAAGAAATTGGTGTAAGGGAAAAATTTTATTAAAAAAGTGATGCTGTGTGCTAAGTGCGATGAAGTAATGACCTGGACAAACTTTTCGAGGAATTTTGATGTTAAAATCCTTTAATTTGGATTGAGGTCGAACTGGGGTGCTGTTTCTTCGATTGGGGTCTAACTGGGGTGCTTTTTCTTGGATTGGGGACTTTGGGATGCTTATTCTTGGATTGCTCCAAAAATAGTTAATCACTTAGAAATTAATAAATTAATCAAAGATTCTCAACACGGTTTTCGGCATAATCGTTCTTGTCTTACTAATTTGCTCGACTTCTTTAATGATATTGTAACTATATATAAGGGGTCCCGCGTCTTAAGGTACCTAAGCGCCAAAATTAAAATTCGCCAGAAATCGCCTCCAAAGTTCAGCAATATTCTCGCAATAGTATCTCTGTTATTAATTGAGCTAGAACGTTCATTTTTGGCTAAATTAGAGTTCTAAGTATGCTAATGAAGATGTTGATGAGTTTTTGGAATAGATTTTCATATTTTATATTATATATATATATTTTTTTTTTTTTTTTTTTTTTTTTTATTATGCCGAACTTTGGGTGAACTTTTGCTGGCGATAGAGGTGAAAAAAGTAGTTCGCTTCATAAGGTTTTCAACCATACTTCTAGTGTCGTAAAGTCATTATAACCCAAACCACGCGATAGAGGAAGGGTGAAAATAGTGATATCTATCAAAAACATGTTTTCGCCTGTGGTGGCGCTTAGGTACCTTAAGACGCGCGACCCCTCAATTATTATGACGTGAGTAAAACAGTAGGTATTATACACTGTCTGCCACAAAAAAGGGTTCACTCTAAAAACATCGATGGAATCAACATTTTTCAAACAATCAGTATGAAACTTATACGCGTAAAAGATACGTAAAACCTCTACCTGTAAACCAAATTTCAGTTCGAAGCTATCAAAAATAACGATTTATTAAATATTTCTCTAATAATACTACAACTGATGCTCGACAAACTAATCAAGAATCCTTTATTTCCATTTTCACTTTTGTAAATTCTAATATAAGATTTTTTTTTGGAGGGTTATAAAATATAGTGAATATGCCATTTTCAGAGGAAGATAAGATTATAATTAAGCATTATAGACTAGAAAAGGGATATGGACGAACGAAACTACTCTCCGAATTCCCCAACAAAGGATGGACTCTTGGTGGTTTGGGAAAGCTTCTAAAGAAAATTGACGACTGGAGGATATCAAAAGAAGAGAGGGAAATGGGCGACCAAAAACTGTTCGCATACAAGACAATATTGATGACGTCGAAAAATGTATATTAAGTCAGGAAAACCAGCCAGGAACCCATATGACACCAGCTCGCATATCAAAAGAGTTACAATTATCAGAAACTAGTGTGAGACGCATAATTAAACAAGATCTTCAACTAAAACCTTGCAAAAGAGTGCACGAGCGAAAGATTACTCAAACTTATGAGCAGAAACGAGTTCAAAGATCAAAACAAATCTTACGGCGAGTAACATGTGATTCTCTGTGGAGCCACCTCGGAACAGTCAAAATGACAGAGTTTACTCGCACGTCCAATGTAAGAATGAAATACCTGATAGCAGACTTTTTGCAACCAGAAATCATTTCTCAGCTAGTGTCATGGTGTCAGTTGGCATATCAAAGTTAGGAAAAACATGCATTCATTTTATTGAGCCTGGTGTAAAAGTCAATGCCGAGTACTATCAAAATACTTGCTACGAAACATGCTTCCCGAAATGCAAAATCTGGCCAATGGTGGTTATTATCTTTTTCAGCAAGACGGAGCAACGTCCCATACAGCAATAGCAACTATGGAATACTTAAAAAATAATGTCCCAGAATTACTTGAACCCCTAAATTGGCCACCTAACAATCCTGACTTGAACCCTGTTGACTATGGAATCTGTAAAAATTTGGCACAG
The DNA here is from genome assembly GCA_023014485.1 of Bathynomus jamesi. NCBI lineage: Eukaryota > Metazoa > Arthropoda > Malacostraca > Isopoda > Cirolanidae > Bathynomus > Bathynomus jamesi. The sequence continues at coordinate 554,150 of JAJOZX010001017.1, read as the reverse complement.
AGAGTTTACACGAGCAGGGTGAGAAATGTTGATCACTTGCGTCAGCTTCTTGTGGAGAAGTGGGAAGAGATACCACAGGAGCAGATCGATCGAACCATTGATGAATTTCGTCCAAGATTGAAGAAAATTGTTGAAACAGAAGGGAAACACATTGAACAATTTTTTTAATAGGAATTCCAAAAGAGTAAAATGTTAATTTGATTTCTTTGTAAACTTAGGATTTAAGTTCTGTTTCGAAATTCAAAATCCTTTTTTTATTTTCATGGTTTTTTAATGGAAGCATTTCCTATATTTTATAAATCTTATGATGTATTTTATAACTAAAATGAGAATAAAAATTTTATTACCAAAGTTTTACCGCCTTTGTGGACTCCCAGAATTCAAAACTGGAGCGATGTTCACCAACAAAATTTGTTGAACAAAAACAATCCTCATTAAGTCATTAATTTTGAATATAATAATCTGAAAATTGGTGTGCATATATAATGTTTACATAGCTTTGCTCTATATGAGTTTCATTATGATTGGTTAATAAATGTTGATTTCATGGGTTTTGAGAGTGAACCCTTTTTTTTGGCAGACGGTGTATATTTCGAGTTTCAAAAGGCGTTTGATAAAGTGCCACACAGAAGAGTATTAGCTAAACTTCATTCCCACGGAATTGATGGTAATGTTCTGAAATGGATCGAAAATTGGCTTAGTGGACGTAAACAAAGAGTGGTCATTAATGACAAAGCGTTTAACTGGAAAAGTGTAACTAGCGCGTGCCTCAGGGATCAGTTCTGGGACCAGTTCTTTTTATTATTTATATCAGTGACATCGACTTGGGAATTAAGAGTATAATTTCAAAATTTGCTGATGATACCAAACTAGGGGGATGAACAAAATCAGCGGCAGAACGTTTGCAGATTCAAGATCTTAATAAAAATTACTGGAGTGGGCGGAAATTTGGCAAATGAACTTTAATATAGATAAATGTAAAACGTTGCATATCGGTAAAAACAATTTTAAAGAAAAACATTTTACGCGCGACAAGACACTAACGAGTGTTACGGAAGAGAAAGATTTAGGTATTATTGTTGCCGACACTCTTAAACCGAGTAAGCAATGTATCGAAGCGGTCAGAAAAGCAAATATAATCTTAGGATTTATTGGCAGATCGTTTGAATTTAAGTCGGGGAAAACAATGCTAATATTATATAATTTCTTAGTACGCCCCCACCTAGAATAGTGCTTTCAGTTCTGGTTCTCATATTTACGACAGGACATAGACAGAATGTAGAGAGTGCAGGGACAGGCTACTAAGATGATTCCTTGACTAAGAAACAAATCCTACGCTGCCCGTTTAGAAACGTTAAATGTATTCTCACCTCTATAAAGGCGAATTCGACAAGATTTAATCCAAGTTTTTAAAATGATTAAAGGTTTTCATAATGTCGACGCGAAAAAATATTTCACCTTCAGGAATGCGGATAGAATTCGCGGCAATGGTCTGAAATTAGTGGGTAAACATTTTAATTCAAATGAAGCTAAACATTTTTTCTTCAATCGTATAGTTAATTTGTGGAATGGATTGCCAACCAGCGTAGTTCAAAGTAATTCGATCGAACCTTTAAAAAGAAACTAGATGCTTATCTTGTCTTAAACCCCCGGTTAGGAGCATTTGTTAGTATGTAGAAATAATGTAGAATTTTCACTTGGATTCCCTCCTCTGTATTTTAAAATTTTCACTTTATCTTTAAATTTCTTTCCTACATCTCAACCTCTTTCTCTGATTTGCTTTAAAACTTTCACTTGTCTTTAAATTTTCTTACTTCTTTTAACCTTCCTTCATAAAAAGACAGCCTCGTAGGGACCACCCTGTCTGTTACTGTTTGGTGTCCTTTGTATTCCTTTATATATTAGAAATTTTACATTTTAAGCAGTCGCACAAAGCAAGCTCCAAATCGTTTGTAAATATTTTTTATTCTTCAAATAAGAGGAACATAACATACGTTACCATTTCGGTGTATAATAATTATAGTAGACCCTCGCCATTCGCGGTTTTTTTGTTCGCGGATTTGCTTATTCGCAGTCAATTTATTTTGGCAACCTCCTTGCAGATCGCGGTCCAGGCGTTCGACTTTTCGCGGGTCGCAGCGAACAAAGTAGCTCCCGCGGAAGAATACAGGCGCCATTTTATCTCTCACGTAGCGTCAGTCTGCGCCTGCCAGCGTCCCGCAAGGTCATTCCGTTTAATGTGGATCTCATGATTTTATTTACTATTTCAAGTACCCTTACTAACATTTTGATCATGGCATCTAAGAGAAAATCATCTCCATCCAACATCATAATCATCATCATCATCTTATCACCATCAACTCATCTTTATCGTCATCAACATCGCCATCATCGTCATCTTTGCATCAAGTTGATTATCATTACAATATTATAGGTATGTACAGTTTATTAAAAGGGTGTTGTTTTATTTTTATTGCGGCTCTATTTGTTCTGAATAACCCATTGTATTTTAGTAAAGTATATACCATAAAAACAATGCACAAACTCGTATATATAAAGGGTAAAATTTTTTAGACTTGAAGTACCTAATTTCTCCATAAGCCTTTAAGTTTGCGCATCGCGGATTTGCCGTTCGCGGCGAAATCCAAAAATGTTACCTCCCCGCGAACGGCGAGGGTCTACTCTACTATAAAAATTTGCTACAGAGTAATGAGAAATTACAATCTATAAAAAAAGCGGACGAAATAATAATGAGTAGATTAAATAGTTTGCTATTGCTAAATATTATTTTCTTTAAGATTTCCCTTACAAGTGATTTGGAGGTTGCCTATAACAATAAAAATAAGAGCACAATTCATCAGAAAAGGAGTAATGGAGTGACCGCTCGCAATCACCTACCTGTACCTGCCCCAATCCATGTGCGCTTGGGCAAGGTATCCGAGAGTTATAAACCTATCATTGTCCTTCTGTATCCTTCGTAAAGCCTGCCGCCACTTCTTCACTGCGGCTAAATGCTTCTGCTGATTGTACAGACGAATACCTTGCTCCACCTGAAACGATGGTTCCTCATTTAATTCTATAAATTCTACCTTAAAATAGTGTTTGACACGAATATGATTTCGTCAGTAAAAGTAAATTCGTTAAAATAACAAACAAGAAATTGTTAAAAATGAAAAAATAAACAGAATTATTTTAAAGAAAAGGTTAAAACTTCTGTTTTAGACGATCCCTTTGCGGATGTTCTTGTTCGGTACCGTGTACCCATAAAAAACAACATATAATTAAAGAAAATATGCTACATTTTGGAAAATGCTCTTCAATATTACTGATCAGAGAACATTACAATGCATACGGAATTTCATAGAAGTATGAAAGAATAGGGAATGACACGGTTTCAGAGATAACAAAAATTCGCTAATTTCATATGAAGAGTCGCAAAACGAAATTAAAATGCACTTTTAAGGAATATATTTGTTAGTTTACTCGCAATAGAAAAAAAAACCAAACTAAATGTGAGGATGTGGCTAAAATTATCGAACTCCTATTTATTATACTCGTATATCCAATTTACAAACAGTGGAGAGTATCTTGGATTCAGTATTATTAATTTTTATTAATACAATGTTGTTTACGCGATGAGGGGCTGCATTCAATCGGCATATATCAATCGTGCGCAGCTTTTGAGTTACTTTATTTGAATCTGATAAGAAAGCGCATAAAAATTTATAAATTACAGTTTTTATCTATAAAGTAAAATATAAAATGAAACTGGATTACTTTTTACCGTTTTTTATTGGTTTGTTGCCTGAACAAAATTTTCTATACAAATAAAATCTTGTAAGCTTTGCTGCTGAAATGTCTTTCTGTCACAGCAAATAAATTAATATGTGGTTTCCTCGTCAGAAGTACTTCGGTAAGGATAAATACTGCTTATATTGAAGTGTGTAACGAGTGCCACCAAAGTCGAAAACTACAATAGGCCTTTCCCAAAAAGCCCAGATGCCCTTACAGACCTCTATGCAGACAGTTCCAAACTTTACATTCGTCACGGCTCTATAAGCACCAGCTGATCCTCATTTATTATACATTGCACCATCGTCAAAGAATGTTCTACAGGTAATAGAGGTTGAGATCAGATGGACGCCTTTTTTGGATACCGAGGGCCAGCTCGATTAGTAACGCCTTCATCTCGGAGAATGGAGTAATCATAGAACAGTTCTATGAAATCGCAAAAGCAAGCTTAAAAAAAAATTCCACGAACTACTACTAAGGCATACCACTAGGAACAATCACTGGACGAACCATTAAATGGACCATAAGAAATAACCATTAAGAACAAACGTAAAAAAATAAGGGAAAACCTTTGCGTTTAAGTTCCTCTCGTAAGACTCCAGTCGTTCTCCAGTCTCACACCAACTTTCTTGCAGTAAAATGTAAACAGCCAGTCAGTCACTCACAAAGGCTTTCCAAGAAAAGTCCCGTTACAAGAAATTCATTCTTTCTGTGTATAAATTCTCAAATTTAGGCCCCATATTTTGTGCTCATTCGGCAATTATTGTATTAAATATACAATTAAACTTTGCAATAAATAACAATCGAGTTTGGTATAAAATATACAGTCATTCTATCAATGTAAAATTTCAAGTGTTAATCTTTCGTTAATTACAATTTAATAAAACACAAAAATACGATACTGCATTCTTATTCAGAGAGTAATTAATTCTACTTACATTTCAAACCCGAAGCCCAGCTTAGTCTCTTCTATACAAATAGCTGCATGACCACTGCCAAGTGGCAACTACTCGTACATATATAGTTGTGCGAAAAAGTAAGTAAACCCATTCATTGCAGTCGACTTGTATGGCTGTGGCTTGACAATATAATTTGTACCTACATATGACAAACCTTTTGCATATCTGGCAACGCTATCCTACTCTTCGAAAATACTGTAATCTACGCATCGCACACAGAAACCTTAGTGCGTTCAGTTGTGAAAAGGAGGCCGCGCGAAAGTAAGTGAAAAGGTACCTTGGACGGATGAGGCAAAGTACCTTTTCCCAAGTGGTAGGAGTATCCCCCAGGTAGGCCCTAGCGAAGTTTCATCTGTTGACTTTGTGTTTCTTCGACAACAGTGGCTTTCGTCGCGCAACCCGCCCGTGAAGTCTTGATCGTTCGGGGTTTTTCGTATCATGGAACGATGAATGCGTGTGTTGGAGCTTGCCAAAGATCCTTGAAGGTCTTTGGATGTCATTTTGGGATTACTGCTAACCTCACGAACAAGTCTCCTAATCATCCTTTGTAAGATCTTCAGTGGTCGGCCACTCCTTGGCAAAGTTGCCGTCTTTATGTCCCTCCATTTGTATGATAAATAAACTGACGAACAGATGACACATGGATTCCATATTCTGCCGATATTTCTTGTGCTTCTCCCCAGATGTATGAGCATTGACAATGGGCTTCCATAGATCATTCGAAAGCTCCTTCAATCTAGGCATGATACCTTACGTTATCTGCACCAAAATTATGCCTGAAATGCAAAGGAAACTAATTGCAAAGGTGATCAGTCACATTAAGATAATATCACTACGTTCATGCTAGGAATGCTACCTTATACGTAATGAAATACGTAAGCAAAGCATCTTCGTTCAACAAATTTGTGACTATGCATAACTGGTTCACTTTTGCATGGCCTCGTTTTCACATTTGTGTACGATTATAATGCGTAAACTATGATATTTTCGATTGATAGGATAGTGTTGCCAGATATGCAGAAGGTTTGTCATATGTAGGTACAAATTATAGTTTCCAGCCACAGCCATACAAATAGATTGCAATGAATGAGTTCATTTACTTTTCCGCACAGCTGTATATGTAGTTGCCACTTGGCAGTGGTCATACAGTTATTTGTATAGAAGAGAGTAAGCTGGGCTTCAGGCTTGAAATGTAAATAGAATTAATTACTCTATGAGTAAGAATACAGTATTATATTTTTGTGTCTCATTGGTTCAATAATTACATAAAAACATTAAAAATACGGTCTGGATTACAAAGTGCTGCATTTTATTAATTGCAGGTTACATTATTTTGATGTACAGTATGCAGTTGTTATAAGAAATCTGGAAAAGAAGCGTCAAAACTTTAATTTCATGCTGTTTGCTTTATCTCTGCAGTGACACAGGAAGGAACACCAGTAACTGAGTTATTATTATCATTATTATTATTATTGTTAGTATTATTATTATTATTATTATTATTATTATCATTTTACTAACAATTCCATGTTGTCCAAATTTTTGGTCTATGAAAGTATCGACATACATTTCGGAACACATTTCGAGCCAAAGACAAAATCGTTACTCGCAAAAGAGAAAATGTTTCACTTAACCAAACCAAACCTAATGTAGCCCACCTAACTGCATGTGTTTAAAATCGGGAGCTGCGTTCTGTAAGAACAGTTCCAGAAATTGTCTTTAATACCGTTTTTAGCCTAACGTAACCATATGGTCACATACAGTTTCATTTCAATTAAATAAAATAAAAAATAATAATTCGGGTAATATAGGGTTAATTTCCCTATCCTCAATTCTGCTTTCCTTCCGAAAAGCAATTTCATTCATTACCTACAAATATTTTAAAATTATTTAGAGCAAGGGTTCTCAACTTGTTTAGGTCGACGTACCACTTTTTTACCACTAAATACCACGTACCATCTAATCAAAACCGTAGGAAAGGTACTGTGATGTTCAATCTTGAATTTTCAGTCTTGTATAAGAAGTTATAATAATAATAATAATAATAATATTCATCGACATTTGTACTGCATCAATCAAAATCTTGATTTTGGTCTTGCACGTTATCATCAAATGATCTGAAATCTAACTGTACGTCAAACTAGGTAGCATGCTGCAAACCCACAATTTGAAAACATTATCATGAAAGTAATTATCATTTAGCAAGATGCGTATTTATAACCCTCTCGCGTACCACGTAAATGAGCTCGAGACCATTTCTGGTTAATATTACAGATCCGACTTTCCTTTATGTAATTATTCAAAACCATTCCTTCCATTATAATTTTTTTTATTTATTCGCCAAATTATTAATTACTGGCTGATTAGATGTAACCTAGATGTCTGAATTTGTCAAAATGAACAAATATATAATTGTTAATTTGGAATTTAAGCAATAAAACTATCTTATTCTTCATATTTTTGCTTTACCTCAACCGATGCCCTTTTATAAGATATTTCTAAATTTTATATATATATATATATATATATATATATATATACTTTATATCATATATTATTATTAGTAGCCTGTCGGTAAATTTCTAGATTGAAAGTCGCCCTCGACACTGAAAAGTGTGCCCACCACTGATCTAGATCAATGGCTCCCATTCAATAATGATGCCATACAACTAGTGAGTGATACGTGAGGGTCGTTCAAGTAGTGAGATGAGAGCATTTTAGAAATTAGAATTGACATTTATGCTCGTTCTATGACCATTTGTGGCATTCGTGGTCGTTGGTTAGCATTGAGCAAATGTCACTTACCCAAAAGAAAAGAAAAGGACGGATATACCAAATTGCTCAAAACTCAAATCATCGAAACCTACAGTTAAACTAATCTATAATAATAATAATAATAATCAGTTAGGAGGACCAGAAACTGGCACAGCACTCAGGTCAACTCAACGGCCCATTGCTCTAAAGTCTAAACCCTGTATTTTTATTACCAGTATCATCAGGATTCGAACCCCTGACTTCAGCGTCTTCACGTCGCTTAAAGGAAACGATGTTAACCACTGAGCTATGGACGCTGACAAACTAACCCATAATCAACTCGCGATGACGTTATGAACTATCATTTGCAAATTCAAGATTTCGAATTATAGGTATACCTTTTACTTGGACCACAGTCTAATCACACGGCCACGAGCACCACTCTCAATCTACAAACTTTCTATGAAAAGCACGTTCCTTTTATAACTTAAACACAGGTCTTACAGTATAAATTGGCTGTGCCAGTAATTTTTCTGAGTGACTTTTTTATTCTGACAAGGATTTGTGCGTATTTTGCACATTGGAAAATTTGGTTTCTCGGAAACCTAAATTAATTTATTTATTTGACATTTTACAGTTCACCTTCGAGGCATCGAATTATTCACACAAGGACAGGATAAAAGAAGTTTAGTTGCTTCACAAGTTAAATTTGATAATATATTTTTTTGATTTCTTGGCTCTACTTTACAGTTCACTGGACTATCAAATTAATTTTCACGTACTGTATTTTCCAGATTATACGTCGCACCGGTATACTCGTATGGTTAAGCCTCAGAGCCGAGTTTTAGAGATTTTTTAGACTTTGTCCACGTATAAGCCGCACCAGTATATAAACCATAGCCCATTGTGGCTTCACAGCAGTCAACATCGAAATACGAGATACGAGGGCCACTCAATATATTTTGCCCCACCTTTTTTTTTCTTTCCAAGTTTCCTTGTAAGTTCCAGAAATTTTGTACACAAATAGTTACATACCTTTTCTACAAGTTTTTAGTTTTCCATATAATCTCCATCCTTTTCTACGGCTTTCCTCCACCTCGAAACAAGAGCCTTTATTCCTTGCTGGTAAAAGTCCGCTGGATTCCGCTGGAGCCACCTCTTAACCTCCTCAACAACCTCATCGTCACTCTGAAACTTCCTTCCACGAATAGCATCCTTCATTGGCCCAAACAAATGGAAGTCGGAAGGTGCCAGATCCGGGCTGTATGGAGGGTGGGGTAACACAAAAAAGCGCATTTTTGTGATAGCCTCTCTTGTTTGCAAACTGTTGTGTGGTCTTGCGTTATCGTGCAAAAGAACGACATCTTCCAGTTTTCTCTCCGGTCGAACTCGCTTTACACGTCTCTGGAGTCTCTGTAGGGTAGCAATATATGCCTCGGAGTTGATTGTTTGTCCTTTCTTCATAATGTCCACCAGAATCACCCCTTTCATGTCCCAGAAGATGGTGGTCATAACCTTTCCGGCAGAGGGAGCCATTTTGAACTTTTTCTTGCGTGGGGAGTCTGCGTGATGCCACTCCATGGATTGGCGTTTTGTTTCAGGTTCAAAGTGGTGTACCCAAGTCTCATTCCAGTCACAATTCGTGAAAAGAAGTCATCTCCTTCTGTATCATATCGAACCAACGACTCGGAAGCAATTTCTTTTCTTTGGGCTTTGTGACCTTCAGTCAGTTCGCGAGGAACAAACCGTGAACACACTTTTGAGTATCCCAGTTGCTGCATTATCGTATTCACACTTCCTTCACTAATTCCAGCTCCAGTGATAGCTCCTTGTATGTGACGCGCCGATTTGGTCGAATGATGCTGTTAGCACGCTGCACAGTGTGAGATGTCACAGCCGATGCCGGGCGACCGCTGCGTGGCTCATCATCGAGGCTGGCTCTCCCTCGCTCCGATAATCTCACACGTTTAGACCAGCGTCCAACTCTGCTTCAATCAACAACAGCATCTCCGTAAACGTTTTGTAGACGTTTGTGAATATTTCCATCTGTTTCCTTCTCTGCGGGTAAGAACTCGATAACAGCTCTCTGTTTACGACGCACATCACTGTTAAACGCCATTTTCGAAACTGCGTTAACCATTGGTTTTATATTAGGTCATCCCATAAGTAATGCGGCATTTTTTAATTTTTTTTTTTGTCCATTTTTATCATTATTTTACGGATAGAAATCAAACAACTTTTTGAAGTTATTTATGTTTAAATAAATATTTATTTAAATATAAATAACTTCAAAGAGTTGTTTGATTTCTATCCGTAAAATAATGCTAAAATGGAAAAAAAAAAATTTAAAATGCCGCATTACTTATGGGGTGACCTAATATAAGGGAGTTTAAAAGCGGCTTTATACAAGGGCGTTTAAAAGCGGTTTTATACAAGGAGAGGAGGTTCAAACTGGAAAAAATCCAGTTATGTAAAGCGCAGAAAGTTCAAACTTACGGCCCAAAAGACATTTCAGCCCCATGGCCTATTATTTAGCTAAGAAAAAAAGGGTGGGGAAAAATATATTGAGTGCCCCTAGTAGATTGTGTGCGTCAGATTTTTGTGTCAGTGAATACTGTTATATTTTAAATTATAATTTAAATAATACAAATATGTATACATATTTTTTATTCCATTAAAAAAGATAGTATAGAATATAATACATATATTGCGATTATTTAATTTTAATAGTAACACTTCATTCCGACAATTTTCACTACTAAAATTTATGGTAACCCTTCGCGATCCATGTATAAACCACACCGGACTAAAGCCGCAGGTCCGATTCTCAGGGTAAAAAGGTGCTACTTATATTCCAAAAATACAGAAATAAGTCAAATAATATTCATGAAATAATGAAATAGAAAAGCCCCCCTCACCCCCCCAATTACTAATTAGCACTTTTAACTTTTTTATTTTCGAATTAATATATTTCGGCTCTTTATAAACTGCTAGATATATTTTATGCATAAACATATGAAGCAAAGCATATACATTTTTATTAGGATGCATAATAAACAAAGATCAAATTCGACTTCTTGCATTATCGATGCGAAGTCATAAATCTTCTCTTCGCTTGAAGATACATTCTGAGACCAAAATTTATTGCTGCTTTCGTTATGCACAGCCTATCGTTACAGTGTTATGAATGTAAAACTGGAATTTTTAAAACTTAGAAAGTATACAGTATGCATATGCGGCTACATTATCGTCATAGAATATATTTCTATAGGCCCTTTGAAATAAATTTTCCTGATTGCTTACTAAATCTAAACTAATGCGATGCGATGTAACATTTCTTACTCCGGTCTACGAGTGTGACCTCGCATAAATTTCGATATAGTAATAAATTTTAATAGACGTACTGAAGGACTACTTATCTTCAAACATCTACAACAAAAAATTATGTGGCATTTTTTTTAAGTTAATGTTTGACGCTAAATTTATCAAACGATTCTTATAATATTATTATTATTGTTATATAATGCTTCTACCTCGTGGTGTATGAACGTTTGTTTCCGCTCTGTGCTAATACCAAAATAACTAGGGCAGTGGTTCTTAACCCTGGGTCGCTAAGCCATTTTGATTGGGTCATTAAATTATCATTTATTTATGTTATCCCTAATCATTTTACCACTAATTATTTTATTATCTATTACGAATGAACTGTTTGAAGGCATGGGTCGCCGAGTTATCTTTCAGGCCCGCGACCAGAATTTAGGTTGCAGCCTAAAAAAGTTAAGAACCACTGAACTAGGGTTTATAAATTCAGCGGTAAATTCTATCTTATACCAGTGCGTGTATTAAGTAACAGTGAATACGCAAAAATGTAATAAGTGAAGGCCGGTGGCATACAGCGTGCACAAAGAAAAAACAACATTAATAATTGAAAACAATTCGAACGGAATAACAGCTTTCTTGAGATTTTTCCAAGAGGCCTATAAAAGAGGAAGAGGACCATAAACGAGAGCATTGAGATTTCGCAGCCGAATTTCGAGAAGCAAAAGGGAAATAGGCGAAAGAAAGGAAAAAAATGGCAAAAACTAGGAAAAATTGCGTGAGTTGCTGTAAATCCAGAAAGATGAATAGAATTGGATTATATTTAATGGAATGCGCCGTGTACCAGTTCTGCGATTGCAAAAAATAAGTAGACCAAGCCACAGGCTTAAAATGCATTCTGTGCAATACTTTTAAACATTACCAATGCATAAGCTTAAATAAAAAGGACAGGAAAATGCTGAATAGAATAAACAACAAAATCATAGGCTTTTATGCCTTCGTGTGCATCAAGTGTATGGAAAACAATAGGAAAAGTAGTACAAACGGGAATGGAGAATGTTGAAATAGAAGAATCAATTGGAACAGGTTCACTGAGAGAAATCCAGGAAATGTCAGGAAATGCCGACACAAACAAATATGAGATTCAAGACATCGAGGGAAACATTTCATGGATGTGCAGAGTAGCTTTAGACGGAAAAATACCCCCTGCACAAGATAGAGACACGATGAATACAAATGAAAATACACCAAAGATTAAAAGAAACAATGAGTAGGGAAGAAGTGGTAGTAGAACAGAGGAAAGAAATTGAATTCTATAGGATTCGTAAGGAATCCAAACGACGGACCATATGCGAATATTACAAAACAGGTTCGTGCAAATATGGCTTAAACTGCATGTATAGTCACCCCGCCAAAATGTGCAGACAATCAATTAGAGAGAAAAATATGGCGTGTCTGTATTTTCACGTTAAGGGTACTCAAAAAGAAAGAGAAATAAGAGCTCAAACCATAAATAAAAAAGTAATAACAGTGGCAATTAAGCACATTTCTTAGAAAAAATGAGAACGATAAACGAACAATTGTCCCTTCTAATGAGAAAAGACCGGATTTCCCAGATATATGTGCCCCAGCATTACATACACCACCCTACTGCACAACACACACCGTCAATACAACAACCACAATGATATGAAGGGCAGCACCTCCAGTACTCCCAAATGCAACGGCCCACCCAATAACCTCGAACAGGAACCGTCAACATCAACCAGAAAACGACCATTATGCAGGAAAACCGAATACGAAGATTATTAACCCTATAAATTTATTATACACAGATATACAAGGCCTGTACACTAACCATGCAGACTGCAAATTACAATACCTGTAAACTTTAGCTTTAAAAACCAGTATAGATATCATATGCCTAATGTTAGGAAACAACTTAGGTAAATATGAAAAAGGCTGTGAAAACTTCATCGACGATACTGAGATAGTAATACTGGACTACAACATATACAGAGCGGATAGATTTGCTAGAAAAGGAAGAGGGTGTTGTTGCAACTACATGAAAAACACATATACAGGTGAAGTGAAGGTAAGCAAATCAAACAGCACAGTCGAAATTCTTATTTTAGAAGTAAAAGAACTGAACCTAATGATTATGAACGTGTACAGACCACCAAACACCACAAAAAGTTAATTCCAATCCGTTATAAATGAAACAGGAAACATGTTAAAGTCACTTAAAATCACAGGACCAAGTATTTTAATTAGTGGGGATTTTAACTTTCCATTCATAACATGGAAGAAAAATGACGAAGTTTTATATGCTGAGAAATTTCATGGTAACATTACAAAAGATGATAGAACCCAGGCAATAATGCTATTAGATATTATAGAACATTATGCACTTACCCAGGAAATCTGTGAAGCCACTAGAAAAGAGAACATTTTGGATTTAATTTTGACAAATAATAATGACGTAATAATAAATAAAAAGGTAAAGCACACAAATTTCTCTGACCATAACTAATCGATATGTATTTAAAGTTAGCAACCAGAGGTCCAAAAACGCATCCAAGAGAGTCGGAAGGAATATTTGAAGGTTTAAATATAATTTCAAAGAAAGTAGATTGGGAAAGTGTAAATGAAGACTTAAAGAAAGTAAATTAGGAATTGCAACTTCACGAGAAGACTCCGGAAGAAATACTAGCTATAATAGAAAATTAAATTAAACATATATTGCTGAAACATGAGGAAGGAAGGACAGGAAAAGGTGGAGAGCGTGTTAAGACGGTGGACAGAGCTGGGCAGTATTTAAATACATTTGTATTTAAATACATATTTAAATACATTTGTGTATTTAGAACTGTATATATAAATACATTGTTTTTCATGTATTTAAATATAGTATTTAAATACTTTAATGAGTATTTAAATACAATGTATTTAAATACTCAAAATATAAAAATGTAAATACTTTTACTGGTTTAATACACGTTCTGTACTAGCACAGTACGACGCGTCGACAGTGTAGTACAGCATGGTTCATGTTTCAACGTGTCAGTTCAATCAGTTGTGTGCCACTCTTAGTCGAAAGCGGTTGATTTCTTTATCGTGTGCGTGTCATGGCTTAGTGAATTAGTGAATGCATATGTTAAAATTTGTATGTATTTAAAATGTATTTACAAATGTATTTAAATACAATTGATGTATTTTGTATTTAGTATCTAAATACATTCGTAAAATGTATTTAGTATTTAGTATTTAAATACATTTCTCCCATGTATTTAGTATTTAGTATTTAAATACATTCAATGTATTTATTGCCCAGCTCTGACGGTGGAGTATTTTAAATACTTGGGGTCAACAGTGGATGCAGAGGGGGGAGCAGAGAGAGAGATAAACTGTAGAATACAGTCGGGGTGGAAGAACTGGAGAGATGTATCAGGGGTGCTCTGTGATAAGAGGGTCCCAATGAAACTGAAGGGAAAGGTATTCAAAACAGTGGTGAGGCCGGCAATGTTGTATGGAATGGAGACTGTGCCAATGAAGAAGAGCAATGAAAGAAAAATCGATGTGGCTGAAATGAAGATGTTGAGATGGATGTGTGGAGTGACGAGGAGGGATAGGGTCAGAAATGAGCATATAAGAGGAACAGTGAAGGTGGCGGAAGCATCTAAGAAGGTGCAGGAGGCCAGGCTGAGGGGTGGTATGGACACGTCAGGAGAAGAGAGGAGGAGTATGTGGGGCGCAGAGTGCTGGAGATGGAGTTGCCGGGACGGAGAAGAAGAGGAAGACCGAAGACGAGATGGAGGGACTTTGTGGTGGCGGACATCAGGGAGAAGGACTTGGAGGAGGACGTGGTATACGACAGAGGAGAGTGGAGAAGACGAACCAAAAACAGCGACCCCATGTAAAGATGGGATAATAAGCTGCGGAAGAAGAAAGAAGATATATTGCTGAAACATGTTCCGAAGAGACAAAAAAGAGAACGTAGCAAGCTCGAGAGAAAAGTCAGGACATTATTTAGACAAGGGAAACAAACCATAAAATTTTTCCGTAGATGCAGAACTGAAGCAAAGAGACCAAACTAAAGGAAAAATTATTCGAAACAGAAATGGGCCTAAAACAAATATTCATCCAAAAGACAAACGAAGAGGAAAACAAGGTAGCTGAAAACATAATAACCCCGAATAATTCTACATGTTTGCGAAAAGAAAAACAATGTAAAGAGAGTATTAATGCCCTAAAGGGGCCTAAACGATGGTGAGACCGAATACACAAATGACAGAAAAAATTAGCAAACAGCTCCTTTAAGTCCGAGGAAAAGTAGAAAATGCAGATGAAGTCATTGACATAGATACAAATCTGCCAAGAACAGGGCCAGACACATGGAGTGCCACGTTTCTGAAGAAATGTAAAAAGAGTATTGCCAGGTTTCTCTACTTATCATGGAAAAAATCACTAGACACAGGACAAATTCCACCTCCATTAAAGAATGAGAATATTGCCCACTTATTCAAAGGAGGTAACAGAGCAATGCCTAACAATTGTAGCTCTTACCTCCCACCCAGAGGCGGAGTAATACACGTCGGGGCCCCGGGGCAATGAAGAATATGGGGGCCCTTTTTTATAGCTTTTTATTAACAATACATGTACATGTACACTGTACAGTACATAGTACATTTACACGAATTATATGTACGGTAGTGAAAATATAGTGTCTTTTCATGTCAAAACTTGAAATTGGCCAACCAAAACGAAATAAAATAACCCTTACCTACATCAATTTTACCTTAAAGTTTCAGAAATTGATTCTTTTACCAAATAATAGGACATAAATTGATTAACTATTCATCTGTCACAGAATTATCCCATTGATCGCATATGGAGTGTTTTCAAGGTTATATAGTTGTTGTACAATGTACAAGTCACAACATGAATAGAACTGTCCCTCACTCTCAGTCCTCAGTTGCCTCTTAGATGTCATAGACAGTGGTTTGCTGTTATTGCTCTTGTACCTACTTCATAGTTATTCTACTAGACGAATACTACAGTTTAACTGTAAGTATGGATTATTGATTATTACAATTATTTATTATTATCATATTCTTCTGTCTAATTATGTTGTAATCCCATGAAATATTTTCTTATTGAATTTTAGAACATCGAATGACTAAACTTTGAAACATCGTAATTGATATAAAATACTTAAATGTTTTTCTTTCTTTTCAGATATTCCTAAGATGCCAAAATTGAAGACGAGGTCAGTCGTCATGCCACTTGAGCCTGTTAGTCGGTACAGGCAAGGAGCTTCCCGTATCAGAACTACCAACAGTGCGAGACATGCTGAGACTAGGGTTACTCCTTCGTGAACAAAATACAAAGGATAGAAGGAACTACACAGAGAAAGAGCTCATAGGGACATGATTCCCCTCTTCTGCATCAGTGAAAAAAGCTAATGTGTTATTCAAACCACCTGTACTCAATCAGTATAGAACTATTGAGCTAAAATTAACAAAGCTGTGGCACAAAGCAGTTGAGACATCACTTGGTAAAGGAAAACTAGCAAAGAAAAATAAATTTCTGCACACACTTGATACTCTTCTTGACATTTTTAACTGCCAGTGTCCCATAGAGTTGTGTTCTGAAGCCAATTGTTCTCCCTCATGCAGAAGAGAACCTCACCCTCACATGATTGTCGCTGTCCTCGTGAGAAGAAGATCCCTGTTTTGGAGCTGGCTTTCATAAAGGCGCAGAGAACAAAGGCAGGAGGCCAAGGAAGTATGCAGATTGGTTCGGCAGATTATTCAGAAACCAAAAAACAGATTGTTATTGCTAAGAAAAAAGAGAAAATCCGAGAGAGGGAAGAAAGGAAGAAAAAGAAGTGAAGAAGCCACCCAAAGAGATGAAGAGCTCTATCAAGAGGTTTCTCACTTCTTTGAAAGCTCTTCAGATGAACAGAAAGAAGCAACATCAGATGATAGCTCCAAAATGCCATCTGAACCTTCGCCGAAGAGAATGAAATACAACACTAAAGACATCTCAAACATTGCCCTTGCCAGTATTCGCCACCATACGGGGCTACGAGAGACTGCAGAGATTGCCACTGCCGCTTGGATAGATGCAGGCCTCATCAGCCGAGAGGATACATCCTTAGTGATAGATCATAATAAGATAAGAAGAGCACAAGAAAAAATAATGAAGGAAATATCTGATCAGCATGAAAAATTTGAAGGAGGAAGGTCTCTCTTGCCTTTTTTTGATGGAAGAGATGACACAAAAGTCTCCTAGAGGTAGAGGGAATGGACAGAAAGTTTCCCGGTCTCATCAAAGAAGAACACTACTCTGTGTGTTCCGAACCTGGTGGCCGCTATTTGTTTCACTTTGTTCCTGAAGCAGAAGTAGAAGGCAAGAAACATGCAGAGGCAATTGCTGATCAAATAATATGTTGGCTTCAAGAAAGAAGACTTGACAGTTCACTGCAGGCCGTTGGTGGAGACTCAACTGCGGTGAACACTGGATGGCAGGGCGGTGTTATGACGCATTTAGAGAAAAAACTTGGAAGAAGGCTTGTTTGGATTGTATGTGATTTGCACACAGGGGAACTACTCTTCGTCGTCTCATCCAGGAACTTGATGGTCCTACAAAGAGCAACAACAAGTGGTCAGGCCCCCTTGGCAACATGCTAGATGAAGCAACGGAATTAGAAATAAATACAAAATTTCCAAAGGTCGAAGTAGGCCCTCCCCTTCCAGTGTTGTCTGAAGAAGTTATCAAAGACCTCAGCACGGATCAATCTTACGCTTATCGTATTGTTCAAGCAATCAGATCAGGAGAGTTGCCTCAAAATCTGGCTCTCTTGGAGATGGACCCGTAAGTCACAGTCGTTGGTTAACTACAGCGATTCGTTTCTGCAGGATTTGGGTTTCCAAACATGCACTGAAGGGCAAAATGCTACAGAATTTGATGTTGATTGTTGAATTTATTATTGGGTTTTATCTTCCTCACTGGTTCAATGTAAAACTTAATCCAATGTGGATGGAGGGGCCCAACCACATCTTGTTTAATTACAGCTACTGAGAACCCAAAGGAAAGTAGTGGTGGACATCGTGTTACCTGTGGTGAGAAGGTTGCTTGGTATGCTAGGCAGAGGCAGTTTTGCAAGCATACTCTGCAGCAATGTACCAAAGAGCGAACTGAGGCTGTGGAAATCATTCTAAAGCTTAGAGGAACATCACTAGATGATGACCAGCTGGGAGACTGCTCTGTTCAGACAAGGAAGGTACCTCCGATAAACGTCAATGCCACGAAATTGTCAGAATTAGTTAACTCGTTCGGAAGTTTTGGAGCCACCACTGACAACATGTATAACAAACAAAGATTTAACACAACTTAAAGAGGCCCCAATGCAAGTGCCAAAGTGGCCTTCTCACACTCAGAGTGTGGAGAGATGTGTGAAAATGGTCACGAAGCAGCTAGTCAAGTTTACAGTCACGAGAGGCGAAAGGCTACATCAAAGCGCAAGTAGCAAGCCGAATGCTGATGTCAAGGAACCGCAGCAAAAAGGACATGACTGCATTGGTTACTTTCAAATAAAGACTCTGAATGATATCTTATTGCCACTTTAAATGTTGATAGGATGTTTGCGCACATTTGTTATTTTGTTACGAATTTATGGAAAAATTGAATTTTTGAATTAAAATTGATGTAGGTAGGAGTTATTTTTTATTGTTTTTGAAGCAAGGATATTATTTTGTATGTCAAATGATTACATTAAATTGCTACCAAATCACATGATTTTCAATTTAGTCATTTCACCCCCAAAATTGACACACCCTAGTGTATCATGCTCATTGAAGCGCGAATTTCAAGATTGGCAGTATGTATTCCTATATAAAATTACATTTTAGGAAGGGTTTGTTTTCTTGAACTTTTGCTAAAAATCACATTTAAGTGTTCAAATTTCCACTTTTTCGTTTTCTGGTTATGTACAGAACAGCTGTGCAGGACATAGACTTAGTACAAATGTAACAGACCGGTTTTTCACCAAACAAAACCATTGTAACAGCTGTTATAGGCTACTAGAGTTTCACTGTGATAATTTTCTATGTTTCAGATACAAAGTTTGGTGAAGATTGTGTAGCCACCATGACTAAGCAAGGACGAAAGATCAGAAAAAGTTCTGGTTCAAAGCTGAGTGATCTGGTGGGTCCAGGCAAGCAGTTATTTCCCACAGAAGTTTCAACCTGGAGAGCTGTGTTTCAGAGAGGAATCCTCCTCCAGGAAGAGAAGCTGCTTCTGGATAATATGAAGAGAGCTCAGTACCCTCTGCAAGATTTGGCTAAGGACTTGGCATCACTGGTACTGGCACAGTGGCGCGAAAGCAATGCCAAGTTCACTCCTCCTGTGATCATTCAAGAGAGATCCATTGCCAGGAAGATTCTTGTCAGGTGGAATGAAATGATTGACCTAGTGAATGACAGAGTGAAGGCTGCAAAGAGAGAGGAGACTATCTGAACTTGATACATTGTTTGACATAACAACCTGCAGACATGATATCACTCTGTGGAACTGAAGCATCTGGCTGCTCTGGCTGTGCTGCTAGAGTTCATGTCAACTGTAACTGTTTTCTGCCTCAGAAGATTCCAAAGCTAGAGCTAGAGTGGCTCCATTACCAGAGGATCAAAACCTCAGAAGTTTCTGGCTTCCGAATGGCATCTGTTGATGTGAAGGAAACAGTGAAGCAGGTGAAGGCTGCTAAGAGGAAGGAGGAAGAACAGAAGGCAGCTGAGAAGAGAAACAGAAAAGAGGAAGAAGAAAAGGAGCTACTGCTTAGAGCTGATGATGGTGATGATGAGATGAGGTGACTTCCTTGCAAGAGTCTCCAGGCAGAGCAGCTCCTACTGCTGACACAGATTTTTCCAGTACTGCACCAGGCACAAGCTCCAGTGTCAACACTGGCAAAGTCTCCACCTCTGCCAGGAGGAACTACATGGATATCTCAAGCACTGCTGCGGCTGCAGTCAGGTTCAAGGTGGCAAACACTCCTGCAGCAGCCATTGCAACTGGTTTCTTGCAAGATCTCATCAAAGCTGGCCATCTATCTGCTGATAAGGCATATCTAGCTGTTGACAGGATGAAGATGTGGAGGGGCAAGGAGTCTGTAATAAGTATGCCTCGGTGGAGGCCCTGGAGAAAAGGACAGAGGGAGAGGAGATCAAGGAATTTTCTTTGATGGAAAACAAGATAAGAAGACAAAGATCATGAGGTACAATGAAGAAACTGGCCGCTTCCATCCTGATATTACAACTGAAGAGCACTATAGTGTTACCTGGGAACCTGAGGGGAAGTATCTCTTCCATTGTACACCAGAAGAACCTGAAGGAAATGAGAAACCTGCACTGAAGATAGCTCAGGCTCTGTTTGAGTGGATTAGTGCTCATGGTGCTAAAGATACTATTGTGGTCCTTGGTGGTGACTCCACCAACACAAACACAGGACCTGATGGAGGAGCCATCACTCACTTGGAGAGACTGCTAGGTCACAAGTGTCACTGGCTGATATGCCAGTTGCATATTAATGAACTCAGCCTCAGGCACATGATCATCAAGCTTGATGGTCCCTACACGCACAAGTCTGGGTTCAGTGGCCCAATAGGAAAACTTTTGGAGAAGATCAATGACATACCTGTCAACTTTAGCTTCAAGGCTCTGCCAGGAGAAAATATAATTGAACTGCCAGAAGACATTGTACAGAACCTTAGCACTGACCAGAAGAACTGCTACCTACTGATCAAAGCTCTCAAGACAGGAGATTTGAGCAAGGAAGTTGCTGGTCTGAAGTGTGGCCCACTGAATCAGTCACGCTGGCTGACAAGGTGAGGCTCTGTTGAGCTGTGGATGAGGCAGCATGGTCTGAAGGGGAGGTGTTGAAGAAGCTGGAGGTGCTGCTGAAGTTCTGCCTGGACTTCTACTTCAAGATGTATTTTGAGATCAAGGTGAAGCACCACATGAGGTATGGACCTCACCATATTGTGACCGCTCTGGGACTGCTGAGAAGCCAGACCTCTGAAGTCAGGAACATAATCACTCATGTGATAGTTCGTGGAGCATATCATGCTCACAGTGAGAACCTCATTGCCTCTCTCCTGTGCAGTGAGGATGAGGAGGAATGGGCATGGGGGGGGGGGGTTGAGATGATCAAGAAGATCAGAGGTAAGTCTGAGTATGGAGACATGAGTCTGAGAACTCATAGAAACCCTAAACTGAATTTTGATGTCACTTCTCCAATTACTCTGATTAATTGGGATAAGAAGAAACTGTATGAGCCACTCTTCACTTGTAAGATGTCAAGAGAAGTTGAGGAGCTTCTCAGGACTCCACTTGAAGTTGAGAACTTCTCAGTTCACACTCAAAGCTGTGAAAGAGCAGTCCAGGAAGTTTCAGCTGCAGCTCATGCAGTGTATGGGCAAGAGAGAAGAGATGGTTTTGTTCGTGCTAGGATCGATCACAGAGAATTGTTGCCAGTTTTCAAGGCAAAGTAAAACATTATGAACATGTTTTAGATCTCTCCAAGACCTGCTAGACAAATCAAGATGCTTTCAGAAGACAAAATCTCAAAACATTCAGTTGACCAGCATATTATTACAAGGGGGGGTGGAGGAGGGAATTATACAAATATTAAAGAAGAATTGCAATTGCAAAAAAAAAAGGTTGAACGTCACAGCAGCTTGCGGAAAGGTGGGGGGCAGTGATGCCGAAAAGAAAATAAATAAAAATTGATGGAGGCGTTTCTAAAAAAAGAAAATGCAAGACCAAGAAAGAAGAACAAAAAGATTCTGCCTGATGAAGAGAACAGCCGCGAAATGTGGTGTATAGGAGACTAAAAATCATACAATTCATTAGTTTTGGGCCATTTTGGGTGATTTTGGTTATTTTAGGGGTTATGAACTACTTTGGCTGATCTTAAATGGGTCCAAGCCTTCCCCTAGAAATGCTTAAGGGTGTATGTGAACAATATGGAACATATGGAGGTCAGTTGAGGCTACCAAGTCTTTGAAATTGGCCAAAAATCCCATTTTTCGACAAAAAAGTGTGATTTTGAACACTTAAATGCGATTTTTCGCAAAAGTTGCAGAAGAAGAACCCCTCTTAAAATTCAATTTTACATAGGAATACATACTGCCAATCTTGAAATTCCAAGTTTTTCAATATTCGACCTGAGCATGATACACCCTAATGTACGGTGCTCAGGCTAATTGAGAAACAAATTTAAAAGAACCTTACTATAGTGTATTTTGCCGTTTGCCTAAACCAAACAGTATTAAACAAACTTTACTTTAGGGCCTATAAAACAAAATAAAACAAGGAATTTGTCAGTTTGTGTACTCTGTCATATTTAATCAAAGAAGTTTGCGAAATCTCGGATTATATCATCGAAACTCAGTTGACTGGCGGACCCCCCTCAAGCATGGAAGCCTGAGGCTTCAGCCTCAATAGCCTCAGTGATAATCCGCCACTGCTCCCACCTTATAAAGTGCTTCGAACGGGTAATGAAATGCAAAATTGGTTGCCACCTACAAGAAAAGAATTTATTCAATCTGAACCAACATGGCTTCGGGGCTGGAAGATCATGCCTATCACAGTTCTTGGACTACCTAAAGAAAATATTGGAAACATTGTGTCCACGCCAAAACACAGATATAATATATACTAATTTTGCTATAGCATTCGATAAATGTGTTCATGGAATTATAGAACACAAACTTAAGAATTAAGAAATGACGTGGAAAACTTGGACGATGAATATTTGATTTTCTGACCAAAAGAACATACACATTGGTAGTGAATGAAGTGAAATCTGACTTCTCAGAAGTCGTTAGCTTTGTCCCACAAAGTACAGTATCAGTTACATTGCTGTTATAATAATTACTGCAGACAATGGTGCAGATATTAATGACGGTATCGTATCGTGTTTCGCGGATGACACAAAGATATGTAAGAAAACATCAAACGAAGGTGACAGAGAAAAATTACAAAACACCACTGAAACATTATTCAAATGGGCGAAGACAACAATATAAAATTCAACGAAGAAAAGTTCCAATTTACAAGATATGGCAACGAAAAGGTGTTACAGAATAAAGGGTACAAAACAGTGCAAGCCAAACAGATAACACCAAACCCACAAGAGATCTTGGAGTAATAATGTTATCGGATGCAGAATTCAGAGAGCACAATAACATCAAAATCACAACAGCTAGATAAGCAATGGGAATCATCTGGAGAAGCTTCCACAGCAGAAAAGCAAAAATCATGCTAAAATTATGGAAGAATCTAGGCCTACCAATAATTGAGTATTGCGCAGTACTCACAAGCTCATACAGAAAACGAGACATTGCAAACATAGAAACCATATAAAAGACGTTTCCTTTAAGATAGAGGAAAGAAAGATGAATACTAACTGGTCTCGACTACAATCCCTGAAATTCTACTCTCTAGAAACGAGACGCGAGCGGTACACAATATATACGCACGGAAAATACTCAAGAGTTGTGTCCCTAGCCTTAGAAATGAAATAGAAACAAAATGGAATGAGAGAAGAGGCAGATTCTGTACTGTCCCAACTGCGGTGGAACAGGGGGCCTTGAAAACGAGGATGGAAAATACCCTGAGTATACGAGGCCCGAAACTCTTTAATGTCCTGCCCAACGAACAGGGGAACCTCCAGCACACCGACCTGAATAATTTCAAGAACCAGCTGGACGGGTTCTTGCGCGAGGGCAGGAGAAGATCGGAAACAAATTTCCACCTATACCAAATTCCGCAAATGAAGCGAGATGTTGTAGAGGGGTTGACCGCATGCCGATCCTGAACCGTCGTTTGAACCCTCTAAAAGTATTTAAAAATATCTATTTTACGCTTAAATAGTTGCGTCTGAAAACATAAAATACTTTTGTAATACAAGAATATCACAATAAAAATGTAAAAGAAATGGGCAGTTTTAATTCCGCTTAGCATTAGATTGACAGAAAGACAAACATTGATATATATATATATATATCATGCACCAGGACCGATAATACAGTAACTATGTATTTCTGCAATGCAAACTAATGAAAATTGCAATGGGTTCAGTACGGATATGGCTGTTCTTTTGACTAGACTAACACAGAACATTGTTCAGTGGTGATGAACCGCGTACGAAAGCCTTGTCAGTATCCTGACCCCTTATTTGTTTGGCAATGCCGCTGCGGGCTGCTCGTACCCTGAAATGGGTGTATGGGCGGAATGGTGCGCTTTGTAAAAAGATGTTTAATGCTTCATACTTTAACTTAAACTATGAGTGCATCATATATATATATATATATATATATATATATATATATATATATATATATATATATATATATATATATATATGATGAATAACCACGAAGGGAAAAGAAACACAAAGTGGTGCTCAAGCGCTTTCGTCTAATGACATCCTCAGGAACACTGTTCCTCAGTGTGGATCTTTTCCATTTGGCGGCAGGCGGTTTTTTTTAACCAAATTTTCACCAGTAATACTTTTTTGTGCTAAATACGAATCTAACATTCTTTTTTGAGAGAACTGAAAGGAAAATATCGAAAAAAAAGATTTTAAATACGAACTACTTTATACGGCGTACGAAAGGGAAATATTTATTTGAAATCAGCTATATCCTTTAATATTTTTCTAAATATATCTTCGTTTTCATTACGCTTCCGGCAAATAAATTCGCATCATTTGTATAATTTAGGTCTCGGGGGTACGGGGGCAGAGCCCCCGTAAAGATCACGCATCACAAATTGATCGGTATCGGGTTATATTTTTTATTTTTGAATTTCCGACGCTAAAATGTCGTTCAATCGATCAATTTGTGATGCGTGATCTTTACGGGGGCTCCGCCCCCGTACCCCCGAGACCTAAATTATACAAATGATAATGTAATAACATATTCATGTTAGGTAAGGTTAGGTTAGGTTAATTAATACCAAAATACATTTTCCTAGTAATATTTGAGGTGTTTTGCTTAGATTTTGACCTCCATTTCCCTTGAAAATGGGCCAAACTTCAAAGTACTATAGCTTTGTTGGATCTCATTTCCGACGGAAATGGAGGTCATATTTGAACAAATCACATCAAATACTACTAGAAAAATGTATTTTGGTGTGTAAAATGACTGAGTTACTTAAAACACATAATTACCGAAAAAATTTCACTGCATCTTCTTCTGATATAATATTCACAAAAATCCACTGTAAATTATAATTCACGTCCATGATTTACTCGTATTTCCAGAAACAATAATGAATCGCGCGGAATGCTTAATCATATCGAGTTGCCATAATTATTCTACAGATTTTGGAATAATTAAATTTATATAAACAAATAATTAATATTCATAAAATAATTAATATAATATAAATTAATAAATTATTATATAATACAATACTATAATTATATTATTGCAAAAATATATAGAATTTCGCAGTGTAAATAGTTCGTGCGTGGTATAAAGTAGTTCGTATTTAAAATCTTTTTTTCGATATTTTCCTTTCATTTCTCTCAAAAAAGTGTTAGATTCGTATTTAGCACACAAAAAAGTATTACTGGTGAAAATTTGGTTAAAAAAAACCGCCTGCCGCCAAATGGAAAAGACCCCTCAGTGTTCCTGAGGATGTCATTAGACGAAAGCGCTTGAGCACCACTTTGTGTTTCTTTTCCCTTCGTGGTTTTATTCATCATAAATATTTTTCACGTGTCACTTTCGTGAAATAATTTATATATATATTATATATATATATATATATATAATATACTGTATATATATATATATATATATATATTAGGGAATGAAACGGGTACCCACTCGTTACGAAAGAACCGGTTTGAAATACTCTATGATGATGACTGATGCAGTAACTTTCTCTCAAGAACATATGTAATTGCGCGCGAAGCATATAGTAGTATAGAAGTACATATATGTAAAGCTGATAATACACGTGCAACCTTTTCGTTGGTATTCAATATGAAACCATGAAATAGAGTTGAAGCGCGAGTATGTATGAAAACATAGTGATGAGTTGTAACTTGTAAATGAAGCAAATTAATGATTTGCTTTGGATTTCGTTATTAGAAAGATAGAATAGTTTTCTTTTTTCCTGTATGTTTTTCCTTACTGTAGAATATATATATATATATATATATATATATATATATATATATATATATATATATATATATGGGAATGAACTCAGAATGGTTCCCTGAAACGGACATGTGATGTGCCTTGAAAAGTGGACGCTCAATTCTGCCAGTTGAGGTTTAAGTTTTGGTTTTTGGCTAAAAATATAATAGTTACCCCTTTTTTCTTTGATATATTCAATCTGACGTGAAGGCAACGAGTCTTTTGCTTATATTGAGGTTCTAAATGTAGCTTGGCTAGGCTGCTTTAAACCCTAGATCCTGTCCCAAAGCTAGATCCTATCTGCTTTGCAGATAGCTGGTGAGGGAAGCTATATTTTTGGGACCTCTTTGCGAGTGACCCGTTGCCCACGTCGGGCTAGCATCATGAAAAAGAAAAATTATGGTATTTGTCATTTACTATTACTTATTCGGACTATAGTGGATTTAATTATCCTAGAAGAGTTCCTTGTTCCATGCATGGTCTGCGTGTATCATATATATATAATCTCCTGTATGTTTTTCCTTACTGTAGAATATATATATATATATATATATATATATATATATATAACTGCAAACACGCAGTATAATTAACGTAAAGAACGACGCTTTGTATAGGAGAATTATCCGCGCAAGATGAGAGCGAAAGAACGAAACAAATGAAAAAATGAGGTAACCACCCGGGAATCGAACCCGGGATCTTCCGATTGCCGGTCAGATATGATAACCATTACACCACCGGCCTCACCCAATCAAATGTCGTAATTCCTCTACATGCGCGCAGAAACCAATGCCCCAAAGGGGCACCTCCCGCATGCCATAACATTATATACATTATAACTGCAAACACGCAGTATAATTAACGTAAAGAACGACTCTTTGTATAGGAGAATTATCCGCGCAAGATGAGAGCGAAAGAACGAAACAAATGAAAAAATGAGGTAACCACCCGGGAATCGAACCCGGGATCTTCCGATTGCCGGTCAGATATGATAACCATTACACCACGGGCCTGACCGGCAATCGGAAGATCCCGGGTTCGATTCCCGGGTGGTTACCTCATTTTTTCATTTGTTTCGTTCTTTCGCTCTCATCTTGCGCGGATAATTCTCCTATACAAAGCGTCGTTCTTTACGTTAATTATACTGCGTGTTTGCAGTTATAATGTATATAATGTTACGGCATGCGGGAGGTGCCCCTTTGGGCCATTGGTTTCTGCGCGCATGTAGAGGAATTACGACATTTGATTGGGTGAGGCCCGTGGTGTAATGGTTATCGTATCTGACCGGCAATCGGAAGATCCCGGGTTCGATTCCCGGGTGGTTACCTCATTTTTTCATTTGTTTCGTTCTTTCGCTCTCATCTTGCGCGGATAATTCTCCTATACAAAGCGTCGTTCTTTACGTTGATATATATATATATATATATATATATATACACCCGGCAAACCGGGTACCGGGATACCCGTCCGTTTGATTCATCGGGTACCCGGGTAGATAAACTTAAATAATTTTCAATCCCTAAAAGATCTCCAATCTTCTTATAACTCCTTCCAGAATCGTGTACAGCAATAACAGATCACTTAACGATTTGTGGACATAGTCCAGGCAATTTGTAGTTAGACCTGGGCAAAATTGCTTCAGAAGCTTTCTAAACTGTTTCCAGCTCAGGAACCATTGCCAATAACATATCCAAAATCCGACAAAATTGGACCCCGGGAACACCCCCAAAAATGAAATTCAAAATGGCGGACTGGATGTTTCCTACGAAAAAAAAAATATATATAATATTTACGCTTTTATTTATAGAGATACATTTGATGCTTTTTCTTTCAGTTGTAATGTTTTAAATAATTCAACAATATACAACACAACCAGTTATTACGCAAATATAATGTTATATAGCTTTTTACAGATTTTTATAATCAATAATACAACAATTATTTTTTTCCCAGTTTCAAGTTATGTTCATTACAGAAGAAGTGATACCTGGTCACAAACATACAGAAATTAATCCTCTTCATCACTATCATCGGATAGATTACCGGTACTTGGGTTGTTATCGCAACCACTGATTTGGCACTCGCCACAAGCGGCTGAACAGGGCATTCCATTACGCTTGCATCCACATCTTGAGGTAGCACATTTCGTCTTGCAGGAGCAGCGGATCATGTTGAGTAGATAATTTGGAGCTGGTGGCTTGTCGCAGTTTGTAGGGTAGTAGGAATTATTCTTTACATATCAACCCCACTGTTCTGCATCGATCTTCTCTTCTGTAGACTTCCAGATTAGTATTTGAAAGTATGTGCGAAAGCTGTGGTACTTTGTGGACGATTCGGTAGGTGGCAAACGTTCGGGTGTAACAAAAGATTTAGCTGTAGCTACCTTTTCAACTAACATTCGATGACGTAGTGCGTTAGTGGATTCAAGTGTTTTGCAGCCATACAACAGAAGCATTGCCTTTCTTCCAGCGGCTTCAATGTCAGAGTGTTGGCAACAATCAGAACAGAATGTATTTGCAACTGAACGGAGTTCAGCCAGTCAGCCACCTTCATCAGTGTGTCGAATGCTTTGGCTTTACCGATCGAAAAAATTCTGGATGTGCTATCACAGCCCGTGAAAGCATGCACAAACAGGAGATACTTGCAGATGTCATTGCCTAACAATGATTGAATGCTGAGAATATCATACACAGGATTAGGAGATGGTCCCCGTCTTATATCGCTGCGATAGTACAACTTGAAACCACAGTCCTTGGCATGGTACAGAAGGAGAATCAGCAAGTCGGTGTCTTCCCCTATTACTGTTGTAGTTGCATTTTCTGATGAGGAAACTGCTGCACGAACGATGTCCACATCAGCCTCCCCATCTGCGTTGTGAACAGTACACCCGTGCTTCTTCAACATCTCACCTACGAGGGAAATAAATGCTTACTTGTTGTTTTCATTAGCCAAGAAGTGTTCCTTCTGGCCAACAAACTTCATGCTTGGACTGAGATTCACATTTCTGCTTGTCTTGGTGCTGCGTCTTCTGTGGGTCATGTCCTTGATCGTAGGAGAGCTGCTGTAGCCATCAAAAACAATGATTGCTTTTCCATATGTTTTCAGAGTGAAATCGGCATATGAGTTGGCGATGCTGTCATGTTTCATCTTGACGCCAGGAAACACGATGTAGTAGAGATCCACCATCCAATACGTACTGGTCTGTGCACTGAATTTCTTGAACTTCTTCCATGCGTAAAGTGTCAGTGTATTTGATTATTGCATGAGCTAGCTGAGACTTATCGGGTTTCCTCAAGATACTTCGTGATTCGAACAATGCAGGAGGATATGCACACAGTTCGTAAACACATGACATCTTCAAGATTCATGTCTCCGCCAGTGGCAACAGTCATCATTCTCTGAAACAGTAGTGCAGGATCTACTTCTATATCTGAAGCATCAGTGATCACAACGGCAGAAGCAGATCCTAGTGTTTTCACTTTGTCAGATCTTTTGGCAGAATATGTAAAGGCTTGTTTCCCAATCATTTTTACGACAATGTTCGTACCGATTGAATGCAATTGATGAACGTTAACTCCAGGATCAGCAGTTAGCCCTGTTACAATGTTGCAGAGACCCGAGGTAGAATGGAATGGGGATAAGGATTCCAGACGTTCAAGTACTTTCTTCATGTCATTACTGTCCCTGATTTGTCTACTTCCCCTCATTTCCTTGTGCTGTTCACTACTTTCCAACAAAACTCTGGTGTATTCCTGCATTGCTAAGTTATAAGTGGAACACAGAGGCATAGAAAAGAGCCACGTTGTCCTTTGGATGTCTGTAAATCCACTTCCGCGTGTCAGTCCGCCTCTGCTTTTCAGGGAACGCATTAGTACTTGTTCTATCACCAGGTCTGTGCCGAGTCCGGCCCATAATCTGTCGCTTCTTCTTACCACAAACTTACCTTCCTGGAACATTTTGTTAACGGCTGGATTTTCAGAAGGCAAACTTAACATTTTCTGCAGGTACAGGTATATCGATTTCAGGTAATTGTGATGTCCGGCTGCTGCAATTATGGGGATGGTCTCCAGCATAGCTTGCAAGTGCAAATCCCACGAACCGGTTCTGTCTGCTGTTATCAAGGAACGTGCAATGTTGATCATTCGCTGATATTCCAACCAGAGTTGACTTGTTGCGAAGTAGATTGTAGGTCAGTTTTCTTCGCATCCAAAGTGGTAGCAATCTGAGACAATGCATTCGAAGATTCCACATCCTCAACTGATTGTTTGGCAGCCATAACATCGTCGAGCAGGTCACAAGCTTCCTTATGGAGGTCATGAGGAGTTCCATCTTCATTACGAGGGAAAACGTCTGCGACTAGTAAGGTACTAAGAGCTGCATCTACTATCATATGACCACGTATCGCTCTTGAAACAGCTTTTCCAGACATCATGTGTTGCACGGCATTTGGTCCGTATATTTCTTGAAGTACTTCAGACAATCCGACCTTCATAAGAGTACCGACTGCTCCCAAAAAAGATTCATCAGAGTGTGAAATGATCCCAGCATTAAAACAATGTCCTGCAGGTCTCTCTGTTCATTGATGATTTGGGAAGCTTTCAGAACAAAGGCTGATCAAGGTAATAATGCATGGGACTTTTGATCGCGTGCTATCTTGCTCAAATATAGTAATGTCGAAAATTTGCAGGTCATGCAGTTGGCGGACATATCTATGATGGGAAGGAACGTGATCGACGCCACACCTGGATGTGAGACACTTGATCCACCGTGAATTGCCTGCATTGTTCCGGACCACTTGGACTGATCTTTCTGCTGAAGATATCTGCCAGAGAAGACTAAGTCGACTTATGGTGGCAGGTGGGTACTGGAAGTTCGCGGAATGAGATGTCCCTCAACATCTCCTCGCGTGTCTATATTCCCTAATGTCAACGGTTGCAATCTTCTTAATGTCATTGTCACCAACATTAGCTGTGAATAGAAGGGTGGATCTTGATCTTCGGAGTTATTGCGGCAATCATACCCATTCCATGAAAGGTATTCTTCCCATCCAAAGTGCAGACATCATGATCGACGTTATCTGCTGCTAGAAGGACTGCAGTGTTTTCATCAACAGTAAAAGAGCCAGACCCACTTGCCAGCGCGTTTTTCTTTCGAATCTTGTTACTTCTGCATACGACGAACGGTAAACCAGCTGATGGAGAACGTCAATAAGGTACCTTGACCTAAAGTTGTGGTGTAGCTGAACCGACAAACCGATCTGTAGTGTGACATAGTAATCCTCTAGGACGGGTTGCTTGCATATGCTCTGCCCAATTGCACCTATTTTTCTTGAAGCATCCTGTCCCGCAAATGTTTTTGATAAATAGCAATTTCAGACTGTTGGGAATGTAATCAAGAGCATTTCTGCAGTGATGTCATTTGGAGATGGATCACATCTTTTCTAGGCGAGTCGACAGACTTGATATCACTTCTGATTATTTTTGCAGCAGCTTCTACTAGGTAAATCTTCTGTAGCTCTATATCTGTATCACATTCTTTCGACTTTTTGTGATAATCTATAAGAATTTCATTAGCTGTCTCTCGTAGTGTTACCACATCTGCCTTCCCACTTTCCACCTGATATTATGATCTTGTCTCCGTAACGTTCTAAAAGCTTTCTCTTCATGTGCCTGCGTTCGTAGACAGAGCTCTGACTTCCTTGAAGACATTCCTCCATTTTGGAAATTAGGTCTCCAATCAACAGTTGTTCATCATCATTCTCTTCCAGGTAAGCACAGGTCTGAAGGAATGCTTGGTGTTGCTCTTCATTAGTTGGTCTCCCTTTCTTCGAATCATGATCGTCGGAGGAGTATGCGCGAGGAATGTTTTTTCCACTTCGAAAATTTACGCTGCAGGTGTGATGGTAGACACAATCTGCAGCAGGAAGATCACGAAGATAATACTCCAGACGGCCTTTTACATTAAACGACCATTCATCGCAGCGGCTTTCACAGCACCTTTTTATGGTTTCGGAGAACTCTGTAGTTCTTATTTTGACATGCTCTGATTTTGGTTTGTGTTTGGAAAAAAAGTCCACAAAGGTATCACAAAACAAACAGTGAGTAGCACTGGAAAATGCGTATTCATGAAAACGAGCACTTTTCCTTGGTATTGCCTCGGCTGCGGTCTGTCGCTTGTTTATTTCAATGGTCTTTTTATCCCTAAACCTTTTCCTACATACAACGTGAACACTTATTCCAGCTGTTGCAACAACATCGCTTCCACGGCTGCGGCTGGATGCATTTATACCATGTGCTCCTTTTTGCGAGATGTGAACCACTTCCTGTCCGCTGTCCAATTTCTCCTTACAAATCACGCACAATTCTTCAGGGGTCTGCATTCTTGAAGGCGGACGCACACCGAGTCAGCCGTACACCGAGTCAGTCTGAAACAGAAAACACAAATTAATAAACTGTGTTGCAGTATTTAAAAGGAGTACATAATAACAGTTTTAAAGAAAATGACAAGCACAAATACGCAGATTTGATAGTGGGTAGTAGGAATTAAAGAGTTGTATATAATATAAGTTTATAAAGATGTAGCAATGTCCATTCTCACATACACTCCATACAGTATATTTTATTTACATTACGTGACGTCATAGTTTAATACTAGCCGCCTAATACAATTTTTAGTGTCATATAGGTTAATTTAGAAACGAAAATGTGTTTTAAAACATTTTACTGATCAAGAAAAACGTCATAACTCTCTCTACAAAGCGAAATTAAAATTTATTGTATTTCGTAGGAAACTGCCAGTCCGCCATTTTGAATTTCATTTTTGGGGGTGTTCCCGGGGTCCAATTTTGTCGGATTTTGGATATGTTATTCTGCAATGGTTCCTGAGCTGGAAACAGTTTAGAAAGCTTCTGAAGCAATTTTGCCCAGGTTGAAGCTATTTTTGCTCTAGATTGCCTGGACTAACAGCTCTTTACCACGACGACCCATTGTTTACTAATAGCTTCTACAGTCATCCGTCTTCCATGAAGATTCACAGGGAAAATTCTAGAATTTAGAATTGCTAACAGTCTCTAATCAATAAACAGCCAACTACTGATAACTTAGTTTAATATATAACTTAGTTTAATTCCAACATATAATGTAAAACATCAAAGAATTTGAGGAAAATAAAAAAAGAATGCAAACGTTTTTGTACATTTATTTGCAAAATTATTGAATACTTTGTATGTCCAACTTAGGCCTGAAGAATTTTAAAATTTTATCAGTAGTTGGCTGTTTATTGATTAGAGACTGTTAGCAATTCTAAATTCTAGAATTTTCTCTGTGAATCTTCATGGAAGACGGATGACTGTACAAGCTATTAGTAAACAATGGGTCGTCGTGCTAAAGAGCTGTCTACAAATGTTAAGTGATCTGTTATTGCTGTACACGATTCTGGAAGGAGTTATAGGAAGATTGGAGAAGAACTTCGAATTCCATTTACAACGGTTGCTGCAGTTATAAAAAAATGGAAAGACTTTGGAACACTCAAAACTCTATCAAGGTGTGGACGACTTTGCAAGATTTCAGGACGTACAGCTAGACGGATTGAAAGAATGACTGCTGCAAATCCACGAGTGACTGCAGGTGATATTTACCAGACATTAACACTGTCTAAGATCGACGCTCATCCCACTACTGTACGTCGTACACTGAGAAAGAATGGTCTGCATGGAAGAGTTGCATGAAGAAAACCTCTACTACGAAAAGCGCACAAAGAAGCTCGTTTAAAGTGCGCCAGGGATCATCAAAATGATGGATTTGCATTCTGGAAGAAAGTTCACCTGACAGACGAGAACCAAAATTGAATTATTCGGAAACAACGAGCAACGGTATGTTTGGCGAAAATCAGATACTGCATTCGAGGAAAAACACATCCTTCCTACAGTTAAACATGGTGGAGGTAGTTTGCTTCTTTGAGGATGTTTTAGTGCTTCTGGTCCAGGAAAGCTTGTTGTCAGCATTGGAATCTTGAATACGAAGAAATATCAGGAAATTTTAGAAAACGTATTGCTTCCAGTTCGGGAGTTGCGAATGGGTCGCAGTTGGGTACTGCAAGTACATAAAAAACAAAAAAACTGCAAAAACAAAAGTAAGAGTACCATGAAATGGCTTCAACAAAAGAATTTCAAGCTTCTCGAGTGGTCCAGTCAAAGTTCAAATCTTAATTTGATCTAGAATTTACGAGTATGGTTTGATTTGAATAAAACTGTCAGCAAGAGAAACCTTTCCAATCTGAATGAATTGCAACACTTTTCTTTAGAAGATTGGGCTAAAATTTCTACTGAGAGATGTTGAAACCTTGTAGAAAAATACCCAAAATGAATCACTGAAGTCATTCAAGCAAAAGGTGGACACACAAAGTACGAGTAAATATAGAAAATTTTTGCATTTTAACTTTTTTTTTATTTTCTTCAAATTCTCTGATTTTTACATTATATGTTGGAGTTGAATTAATATTTGTATTTGTTAAAATTTTCAAAACGAACGGTAATTTTTCATAACTCTCTTATGTATAGTGCAAAAAAAAAAAAAATATATATATATATATATATATATATATATGCACTAAAATCACAAAATAACACGTGACCTTATTAATAAGCAAACAACCACAGGGAAAAGGAAACACAAAGTCCGAGCGCTTTCGTGATATTCCTCCTTGATAATGTGAATATATCACGAAAGCGCTCGGACTTTGTGTTTCCTTTTCCCTGTGGTTGTTTGCTTATATATATATATATATATATATATATATATATATATATATATATATATACACGGGTGTTTCAAAAGTCCCTCACTAATTTGATTTTCAATTTTCTTTGCAGCTAATCGACCAACGACGTTCATCTTATGGTAAACTCTTACTCAGTAGTTGAGAATTTTTTTGAGTCTACATTTGAAGTTTTGCTCCGTTTTCTTCTGCTACCATGCTGACTCTAGAGCAGAGGTGTAAAATCGCTGCATGGCAGGAGGTTTTTCAATCTGTGGTCGAAGTGCAGCGACGATTCCGGGCAGTCTACGGACAGCATTATGCACCGGATAGGAACACCATCGTCGCCACCCACCGGAAGTTTATGGAGACCGGATCCGTAAAGGACAAACCTCGATCAGGAAGACCTCGAAGTGGGCGGAGTGAGGAGAATGTCGAAACTGTCCGTGAGGCGTTTACTCAGAGTCAAGGAAAGTCCATTCGGCGAGCTGCTGCGGAACTGAACATCAGCGCGACATCTATCCAACGGATTTTGCGGCGTGGTCTCAAACTGTATCCGTACAAGATCCAGGTGGTTCAGAAGCTGGAACCTCAAGACTACGATTGCCGGGTGGAGATGTGTGAGACACTGCTGCATCACTACGAAAGAGACCCATCGATCCTGGAGCACATGTGGTTCAGCGACGAAGCTCTCTTCCACCTTTCTGGTCGCGTCAATCGGCACAACACCCGCATCTGGGGAACTTACAATCCTGCGGAGATCTGTGAACATGAAAGGGACACGCTGAAATTGGTCATCTGGTGTGCCATCTCCTCAGCTGGGCTGATTGGTCCGTTCTTCTTCCGGGATCAAGATGGAAATTCCGTGAACGTCAACGGAGACAATTACCTACGTATGCTTCAGGAGTTCTGCATCCCCCAACTGTCAGCTGTAGCTGACATGCAAGAAGTCATTTTCCAGCAAGACGGTGCCCCCTCATTACTCGCGTGAGGTTCGCTCATTTCTGAATAAGCAGTTCCCGGATCGGTGGATTGGTCGCCGTGGTCCCATCGAATGGGCTGCTCGCTCGCCTGATCTTACCCCATGCGACTTCTTTTTGTGGGGCTACATTAAGAGCAAAGTGTACGCCACCAAGCCGCGAGTCCTCCCCACACTAGAAGAACGGATCAGGAATGCGTGTGCTTCTGTTACTCCTGAAATGTTGTCCAATGTCGGCCAAGAATGCGTAAAACGGTGGCTCGCTTGTTTCGAAAAAGACGGTGCCCACGTTGAGGTGTACCAGTGACTTTCCAGTAGACTTATGAAGCCAAGTTTAATGCCACCAAAATTCTCATGAATCGTAGACTCAGCAACCAAATTGTCATTTGGTTCCTCTTGTAATTGCTATTTTAATAAAATTTTAAAAATAATGAGGGACTTTTGAAACACCCTGTATATATGTATATATACAGGGTGGGCCGAAAGTCTGGATCCATAGGAAAATATTTATTTTAATACATAAATTACAACAAATGGTAAATACTTAAAATGAATATCAACTTTAACTCGTAAATGCGTATCCGTGATACTGTATAGTAGTTCGTACTCCAATACTTTTTTTATTTCAGCCCAGAAATGGCTTCGAATCTAACAACAGAAGACCGGGTAGAACTTGTGCTCATGTACGCAAGACAGGGCGCTACACACAGAGAAGTTGCTACCGAATTCAATAGAAATCATCCTGATAAGCATCCAGTAACACATGCGACTGTTGGCAAGTTGTTTAAACGTTTCAAAGAAACAGGAAGTGTACATGATCGACGGCGTTCTGGTCGTCCAAAAACTGCAACTGATGAAAATACCTCTGCAATGGTATGTGAAACTTTAACGAATAGTCCAGTAAAGTCAACAAGAAGATTATCAAATGAAACACGCATCTCGAGAACGTCAATTCGAAGAATTATTAAAAATCATAAATTCCATCCCTAAGTGTCTCGATGTCAGAGGCCGCCAATTTGAGCATTTGTTATAATTTGTTGTTTATACTGGAGTACGAACCACTGTACAGTATCACGGATACGCATTTACGAGTTAAAGTTGATATTCATTTTAAGTATTTACCATTTGTTGTAATTTATGTATTAAAATAAATATTTTCCTATGGATCCAGACTTTCGGCCCACCCTGTATATCAACGTTTTTGACACCCTGTGTTAAAAAATTAAGTCAGAGGCAGAAAACAAAGGATTCAGTGTTTCTGCAATGCACTACTCCGCCCATCCGTCCATACACCCATTGAAGATACAAGCAAGTAGGGAATGTATGAATTTTTAACATCATTACAGCTGCATAAAAAGAAAATGTTTGAAAGACCGTTAACAAAATGAAAATAATGACATTTTAATGACTCGCTTTCAAATGTAAATAAAAATCTCAAAAAATTTGTTTACCCGCTTCCTGGCGAGACGTTGACCCATCCTGCTATGGCAGGACACGAGGCAGTCCCAGATTGAGGGCGGAGGAGGAGGACCTTGAACCAGCGAGTCGTTCATGTTCAGCCTCGAAGCCGATACATTCAGCCTCGATCCCCCCATATTGAGTCGGGACCCTCTCAAGCTGTCGTGATCAGGCGTGTCTGGAAGGAGAGCGCTGGAAGACAGCTGGTGCGGCGGCACGCTGGAATGGACATTACAGGAAGTCAGAACGTCGATAGAAATAGAGCACGAGAAAATTACGTATATTTATTTATCCCTTAAAAATTACAGATTCATATTTTAGCGCCTCGGTGGTATAGTGGTTAGCGTCGCTGACTACGAATCCATCGGCCCCTGGATCGAGACCCGGTGACGGCAGGCGGCAGGCGGCGCGCAGCAAAACCCAGTTGTTTATCCTTCCACACAATAAAGTGGTTGGTAGATAAATGGGTACCATGGGTGCCTAGTGGTTAAGACGCTGGACTGCTGGTGTGGCGTGGTTCGGATTCCACGTTAAACTGTAGGTCTAAGGTGGAGTGAAAAGCTTGACCTTCATCAGAATGAACAATTTGGGCGGAAACTAACCAAAGGTTAGTGTTATGCAAATGTCATATATCAACATACATGCTAACAGTTCTAGCATATCATCTTACACACATATACTGTATAGGCTATATATGCAGGAAGGAAGGGCCAAGGGCGAATGCCCGCAAAAGCGCCCCCCTCCCCATAGAAGAACAAGAGAGCCAAAATCGAGGTCCAGGGTTTTCGTGATCATAGACAGTGAAAGATGGATTGTGGAAGATTGTTCCAGAGTTGATCGGTTGAATAGATGGAAGAGTGAAAGTCCCGATTAACCCTTGCGTTATAAGAGTTGAACAGAAAAGGAATGAGAATGTGTTGAAAGTCTGGTACTGCGTGCTCTCCTTAAGGGAGGAGGTATGCAGTTAGAGTGTTCAGAAGAGCAATGTCTGTTATAATAGCCATCGTAAAGAGAGAGTGAGGCAACATTGCGGTGAAGAGAAAGGGATTGAAGACAGTCAGCAAGAGGCGGGGAATTGATGAGACGAAAAGCCTTTGATTCCACCCGGTAAAGTACGGCTGTGTGGGTTGAGCCACCCCATACATGAGAAGCATACTCCATATAGAGGCAGACAAGACTCCTGTAGAGTAGGGTGTGTCACTTTTGGACTTTTTTGAAAAGTTATGGTGCTTACGTCTTATATTGTGACAAATTGACCAAAAAACATGAATAAACCTAAAAAAAGACAATCGGGTAATATTTAGTCCTCGCCCCCATTTGAAAAATAAGTCCCCTATTCACACAAAAAAATGGTGATTTTTGGAGATATTTTTGGTCATAGTTTCCTTACTAATCATCGTATTTAAAATATTTTGCTACCAAAATGTAGAGAATAATAATGCGCTTCAATCTGAATAGTTTTTATTCACCTTTGAGTTAAATTTATTAAATTCTCTTTGGTCATTTTGATGCATTTTCTAAGAGAAAAATGCTGCTGTTTTATATCTTTGGAAGATCTGAACTGCAATAAAATATTATCTTATATACTTTGGATGTCACCACCATCCATAGAGCATCATCCCAATGCAGCTCTGCAGCGATGGGCTTTGAAAATATAAATAAAAAAAGCAGATGGGCTTAAATGAGCAACACTTTTTTGGTTTAGAGATTCAAAGTGGGAACAACTTTGTACATGTTTAGTAGATTAAAATTAGTAAATTTTGCAAAAAAAATGACAATTGTAGACTTAAATTTTTATTAATCTAAAAAAATATGCAAAGCCCCGTCGTTTTTTTATTTTTTATTATGAAATCCAAACACAAAACAATTTTAATCAAATAGAAACAAAGTCCTATTCTTGAAATTATAATGAAAAATTGTAAATGAAATTAAATTATAAATGGAAAGAAATTACAAATTCAAGAGACCTTGTAACAGGATATTTTGATGGGCCTGGGCTCGGAGTAAAATCATCTTCACCATTACTTGAGTCCACTAACTCACCTTCAGATGATTCAAGTTTGTGTCTCTCTTCTTCTAATGCCTTTCACTCTTTTTCTTTCAATTTTCTTCGTTCGTCACCTTCTACTCTGGCAGTGTTTTTGATCAGTTTGGCTACATAAGCTTTATCGATCGGACCCAGAGAATATATTCTAGCACTTTGCTGATCTTCCAAAAAGCGAAAATCCTCATTCTTCTGTTGTATAGTTCTCAATGTATCATTTTGGATCTCATTACATACATTTTCAGTTGATATATCAAATAAGTTATCTAAACGAGACAGAAAAGAGGTTTTTTGGGTTTCATAACATTTCTTCTTTATATTTTTACCCAACTTCTCATGCTCTTTTATCAAATCCCACATTTTTTTAGGTCCTTTCTGCTTTCTAACGGATTTTGATGGTATGCCAACCATAATCCACATCTTTTCTACCTTATCTAATACTCTCAAAATATTTTCTTCCTTTAACACATTGTTGCTTTTCATTTGATCCCTTCTCAAGAAGAAAAAGTGACTGAGAACTTCACTATTCGTTGGAACCATGCTTCCTTCTCTTGCGCATATGTCTTCCACTAACTTTCCCAATAAAGAATCATATTTTCTTAGGTCTGTTCTTAATATTGGCTTACTGTTAGCCATGACTATTCACTAATTTTAATAAACTATGTAATTAAGCAAATCTATAATAGAATTCTGAAAGAAAAGCAAATTTATCATACATTTGATTATATTTGCTTACTTTTTGTAGATAAAACCTGGAAATACTGTAAATAAATGTTATAGAAATGAAAACAGAGGGAAAAATTTCATAAGGTCCACTCAAATATCAGCACCGTATACAACTAAAATAGTTTTAAAAACGTTCACAATAAGAGGATACCGTTATTCTATACATTTTGGCAGCAAAATTTTTGAAATACGATGATTAGTAAGGAAACTATGACCAAAAATATCTCAAAAAATCACCATTTTTTGTGTGAATAGGGGGCTTATTTTTCAAATAGGGGGCGGGGACCCTAAATATTACCCGATTGTCTTTGTTTTGGTTTATTCCTGGTTTGTGGGCAATTTGTTACAATATCAGAGGTAAGCACCATAACTTTTCCAAAAACGTCCAAAAGTGACACACCCTACAGTGTACAGAGACAGCAACTGAGCGGGGATGAAGAAACTGCGAAGGCAGTACAACACACCTAACATCTTAGAAGTTGTTTTGGAAAGACAGTATATGTGATCTTTCCAGGAAAATAAAGGATATCATGAATACTAAATAACTAATCTTATCCCTTTCCAGGAAAGATCACGAGGAAAGGAAACGCAAGGAATGTTAAGAGAAGAGGAAGGATTGAGTTGTGTATTATTGAAGGTAAGGGGATAGTCGTGTGGAAGATTGTGACGAGTAGACCGAGTAGACAGAAGAAGGAACTGAGTTTCTGAGGCATTGACAGCCACAAGGTTGTCTCTGCCCCAATCAGAGATAGCAGAAAGATCAGAGGTCAAGTGTACCATAGCCGTCCTACGCAAATCATGGAGTGACTATTGAGAGGGACCAGCGCCTATTATTACATTTACAATCAAAAGGGAACATCACCACCCCCAACTCCACCCCAATCAACTCCCTTTATAACCCTCCTTTGTAGGCTTATTCAGAGGTTTTTGACTCCCGAACGTTCTTACAGTGACAACACCTAATGCTCTGCAACCAGTCCAAACCAGCACCTCCTACTACATTTACATTTTTTATGAAAATGAAAATGAAAATGAAAAGGTGTATTGGCAGACTATAGTCCATATGACAAATATTATTAATACAATGACAGTTCATATACTAAGGATAGAAATATATACAATTGATTAGAAATAATACTGTAATGTCGAAGTCAAGTGGAGCTACAGACAGACAGACGTTTTCGTACCAAGAAGTCCATAGCTTAGAGGATAAATGGCAGGACTCATGGATAGCTTGGATGATCGGGTTGGTTGATTTTTTAATTCTTTGCATTAGACTGTGTTGAGCACGTCTTGTTACCTCCGGGAAGCTCGGGACATTGCGGGTAGCAAACACTTGCGAAGCTGAGCATCTCGCGGGTAATTTATGTAAGAGTCTAAAAGACCTGTTGTACAGCAAATTTAGGGTTCTGCCAGAACCTTTTTTATAATTCACCCACAGTTGCAGAAAGTACGAAAGAGTGTGTCTTTAGCTTCACTTGTATAGAAACGAAAGTTCCTTATGGTCATATTCGCTTTAGCACACAGGCTTCGAGATTGTTTTCTTATATCCGAGTCACCACTCAAGGAGCTGGTAATAGTTTGACCCAAATACTTAAACTCTTGTAATTCCTCAATTACCTCACCATTCATTTTAAACCTTATATCAGCTGGCTGATTACAGCTTTTAGGATGAAATTGCATAACCTTAGTTTTTGTAACATTAAAAAGAATATCATGTTTCTGCGAATACACTTCGCAGACGTTTAGTAGCCGATCCAGACCTTCAACAGAGGGACTTATTAACACCATATCATCGGCATAAACTAAGTTATTTATCCTTGTGTTTACGTATTCCTTGTGTTTTTAATGGAAATCACTGCTTCTATCTCATTAAATAAACACTATGTATTTAAAGAGTAGCCATCTTTATATACTTAATTAATAATTAGCTATTCGGAGGTTTTGACTGCCGAGAATTCCCATCGAGTTTTCCGTCTCTACCAATGGAGAATCATTTGAGGACCCCCAGTGCTCTGCAACCAGACCTGATTAACACCTCCGACTACATTTAAAACAAAAAAGAAAATCGATCACTCCCAATACTAACTAAAAATCACATCCTCAATTTACCCGCCCTTTAATGCAAATTGATGCTATTACAATACTTATCCAACCTATTCTTAAACATATTAACTGAAGTGTTTGCCACGACACCCGCGGGTAGGCTATTCCACCTCTCCACTATCAGAGAGAGAGAGAGAGGAAAACGCTCGCAAGAAACAAAAGGTAGCCAGGCTGAACCAGCCGTGTTCGACCAGTTATGCTCTGCAATTTGAGGGTAAGTTCTCTTTGTGAAAGTGAAAGATTATTATTATCAAGGTAAATACTAATCTAATAAAGGTAAACAAAAACTTGAAAACTAATTAAAGCTATTTACAGATCGCTAACAACCATTTGAAGGTATGACACTCAGAATAAATAAATGTTTCATAAATTTTCTGAAAACTTTTGGAATATTGAACCAAATCAAAGCGGCGATATTTCTGCTGAAGGAACGCATATTTTGAAGATTTTTTTTTATTCACGAATTTCCTCCTGAATCCTCTTTTGAGGTGGAAAAAACAGG
Source organism: Bathynomus jamesi (assembly GCA_023014485.1). NCBI lineage: Eukaryota > Metazoa > Arthropoda > Malacostraca > Isopoda > Cirolanidae > Bathynomus > Bathynomus jamesi. The sequence goes on along the minus strand of JAJOZX010001017.1, from coordinate 511,541 downwards.
AAGAACTGAACACCAAATGGATATTCGCTTGCGCATTAATTTTATTTTTAATGCGCTTTTGTGATATTTAGCTTTGTCGAAGGATTGGCTAAAATCACTTATAGTGAAATCTTCAATAAAATAATGCAACAGTGATTTGTAAATTTTGTTGTTATCTTTATTCATGTTGTTTACTGTGCTACACACACACACACACACACACACCCACCCACACACACACACACACCCACCCACACACACACCCACCCACACACACAACACACCCACACACACACACACACACATATATATATATATACGGTATATATATATATATACATATATATATACATATATATATATATATATATATATATATATATATATATATTAATATATGCGCATCTTTGTATAAGCGAGGTACCGACGTTTTTAAATTTATATATCTAAAAAATAAATTAACCAAACCTAATTTAACCTAAGTTAACCTAACCTTAGCGCCATCGAAAATCGAGAAGGGCGTGATAATTGAGAGCTCGAAGTTAGTAGTTTCTGTTGTCACTGAATAATCGGGTACTCGCTAATCTAGCCCGACCGAGCATAACTAAACTTTAACTAACCTAACTACTGTAACCTAACCCAATCAGGACCAATATCTTTTTTCCAATAATAAAAATGTTTCGTGAATTTTTATATAACCAATTAATTAATTAATTATTATCAACCTCACTCGACAGTCTTCCACATTCAGATGATGTAGCGACACGTGGTTCAAATCCCACGTAGAGCTGTAGGTCCCTTCCATCACATGAAGTCGTCATGGAGTAAGTAAGCGAGTCCCAAACATTATTATGGTTTTTATAATTAAGTTTAAAAATTATATATTGTGTTTGGAAGACAATACTATATGATCGTAAATTAATTTAGCGACATTTATCAACAATGTATTAAGTTGCGCTTCCTGTCCTATTCATTCCCGTGCCGATGATTCCACTCTTTACTTCTCTACCCGCTTCACAGAGCGTCCCTCTCAACAGTCACTCCATGATTCGCGTAATGCGGCTATAGTGCACCAGACCTTTGGTCTTTCTGCTATCTCTGATTGGGGCAGAGAAAAACTTGTGGCTTTCAATGCCTCAGAAACTCAGTTCCTCCATCTGTCTACTCGTCACAATCTTTCACACGACTATCCCTTTATCTTCAACAATACACAATTGAATCGTTCTTCTTCTCTTAACATTCTTCGTGTTTCCTTTCCTCGTTATCTGTCCTGGAAAGATCACATATACACTCTTTCTAAAACATCTTCTAAGAGGTTAGGTGTGCTGTACCGGCTCCGCTGTTTCGTCACCCCCTCCCTCAGTTGGTGTCTCTGTACAGTGGTCTTGTCCGTCGCTATATGAAATACGCTTCTCATGTGTCGGGTGGCTTAACCCACACAGTTCTACTTGACGGAATGGAATGAAAGGTTTTTCGTCTCATCACTTCCCCGCCTCTTACTGACTGTCTTCACTCTCCCTCTCTTTAATGCAATGTTGCCTCACTCTCTTTTTACTATCGCTATTATAAAGGACACTACTCTCCTGAACTTTGTAAATGCATGCCTCCTCCTTTAAGGAGAGTACTCAGTACTAGACTTTCGACACATTCTCACGCCTTTTCTGTCCAACTCTCTAATGCAAGGGTTAATCGATATTTTCAATCTTCCATTTATTCAACCAGGTGAACTCTGGAACAATCTCCCTCAATCCATCTTTTCCCGTGTCGGTGGTCTCCAAACACATAGTGTCCAGGCATCTCGAAAACCTTGGACCTTTATTTTGGCTCTCTTCTTCCTATATTGGGGGTAGGGGTCGTTTTTGCGGGCGTTCGCCCTTGGTCTCTCCTTCCTGCATAAAAAAACTTAAAGTAATATTTTTAGAGAAATTATATTCAATAAAGAAAATATAGAAGCCAAACAACTAATGTTTTATTTTACATATTTCGACTTTGCATAGATGCAGTTATAGAGTTCGTTGAAAACAAACTTCACAAAGCAGAAAGTTTGAATGAACTAGTTTAAACTTTCTATTTCTGAATAGCTCTTTAGAATTACTTCAGTTTTAAGTCCTCTCATCGCCCGAAATGAACAATAATTTCTTTCTTTGCCTATATACTTGCATAATTTCAAGTCAGTTTTTATGTTCATATATATATATATATATATATATATATATACAGTGCCCGCGAAAAGTATCCGATCACTCAAGAAAATACAATATTTTCCCTTGATATTCAGAGACACGTAATTCACTTTCTATTTGTTCTAGCGACATCTGGTAACTTTGAGGTTGCTCGCTGATATGAGAGCTATTCAACGCATTCTCAAATTAGTGTTCTGGTAGCCTTCGTTGCGGGTGGCTGTGTCTCAAATTTGTCAGATTTCACTGTTTGTGTAAATTTCTTGATATTTTTTTTTTTACAGAAAGTGGTGTAAATAAAATTTATATATAATGTGTGCTAAAAAACAACTTAAGAGTGATTGTCGAGGTGCTATTGTTGCTTTGCATGCATGTGGGAAATCACAGAGACAGATAGCTAAGGAATTAAACATATCCCAAAGTACCGTTAATTTATGGGTTTCACGGGCTAAGAACAATGGTGGCCTAACCACGCCAGTCCCTAAAAAACGATCTGGCAGACCGAGAAAAACAAATTCGCGAACAGACAAACTTATGAAACGTTTAGTATTGAAAAACCCAACAATAACTGCGAAAGAAATAAAATTTAATATGAATAATTTGTTATCTGGTGTTTCTGAACGAACTATCCAGGAGCGGCTCCAAAAAGAACTCGGATTACCATCTCGCCATGCTGCTAAGAAACCGTTCATTAATGAAAAAATGCGTAAAAAACGTGTCGCATTTTGTAAAAAATACATTCATTGGACTGTGATGACTGGAAGAAGGTTTTATTTAGCGATGAGTCGACATTTTTGACATTCAGAAGTTGTCCAAAAAGGTTCGCCGGCCTATTGGCTCAAATAGGATGGACCCTAAATACACCCTAAAGACAATGAAACACCCTCCAAGTGTGATGGTTTGGGGTTGTTTCGGTTACTATGGGCGTGGAAACTTATATTTTCTTCCGAAGAACACAACTATGAATGGTGCACGGTATTTAGCAATGCTACAGGATAAACTTCCAATGGCAATGGCAATCCAAAGGACAAAAACATACATGCATGATGGTGCACCATGTCACAGGGCCAAAATAGTGACAAAATGGATTACTGACAATAAATTTTATATTTTGGATTGGCCTGGTAATAGTCCAGATCTCAATCCGATAGAAAATCTGTGGCTAATAATAAAAAATAAGGTTGAATGCCACGACACTGGCTCAGTTGAAAAATTACAAGAGGCCATCAAAAAGGTATGGTGCAAGGAAATATCAGTGGAAGTTTGTCAAAACTTGATTAAATCCATGCCAAAACGTCTAGAACAAGTCATCCAAACCAAAGGACAGATGACAAAATACTAATATAAGGTTAGTATACATTTAAACATTGTTTTTTATGTAAAAAAACAAATTTCAAGGGTGATTGGATACTTTTCGCGGGCACTGTATATATATATATATATACTCAGTCAAAAAGGTACAAACTGGCACAACGCTCAAGCTAACTAATGCGACCCATTCGCTAACAACTGGATTATTATTAATCAGCACCATCGGGAGACGAACCCCCAACCACAGTGTCCACTTCGCTTACAGGGAAACGGCGTTACCCACTGAGGTTTTGGGCACTGGCTTATGCATATAAATAAATAAATAATTATATCTTAATGGTTATGAAAACAAAGACAAACTGAGGCACCATTCTATTCATGTCATTTCCATTCTCCCCATTTGGTTATGGGTTAGGTTAGACTGAATTTGTAATTCTAGGTTCTAAAATCTTCATTTTTAGACCAGAATGAAATGGGAAATGAGTGAAATGAGAATAATTTCGGTATTCAGTAATAAATTTCAAATCTTTTAAACAAAATTGAAAATCATACAAATTTGAACGTTCAAAATCAATAATTGCGCATCATAAAACCTTCAAAAATAATACAATACATCAATACAGTACATCACATCTAAAAAAGATAACGCACAAGCTATAAAGAATTGTAATTTGGCTTCAAGATCATTAAAGCAGAAATGAAAAAAAAGAGCTGTGAAACTGGACGCAGAGAAGGAGCAAGATGGTTTTGTTCCCTTTAAAGTTCAAAACCAGAAGGTTGGCATGTGTTGTCGAACTCCGATTGGCTCCGACCGATATCAACAGAGTCTATAAACAAATGAGCAGTTCAGAAAGTTAAACCAAAACCAATTTCTGCATCTCTTTTCTTAGAATTACCAAAATTCAGTCCACGGATAAATATTTCTGATATTAAATTTATAAATTGTACATCGTATGGACCATTTTGGACACCGACGTCCGCATGTTTTCGCCTAAGCTTTGTTTGTGCGTACGTACGAGAAGGGATCCTTCAAATGTGGGGGTGTCCACCTGAATTATTCACCTCTGCGCAGCATAATCTTAAAAACTTGAAATAATCGATGCAAAGTTCTTTCGGTGAAGAAATTTCGGATGAAACCATATTCTTTAATGCGTTTATTAATTGGAAAAACACTACATTTGCTTCCATTTATTCAGATTTTTTTTTAAACCCAAAAGTATGGAGCACTTGTGAGAAAGTGGGGTTAATTTTGGATGCTTCACTTTTATATATATATATATATATATATATATATATATATATATATATATATATACAGGGCGTCCCAAAAAAATGTATACACACTTTAAATAATTATAAAGGCAGTGTTTATTAAAATACATTTCATTTTCAAAATGTAATAGAATCTACAGACATTATTTAATTGTTTTGTCAACGCCTGTTTTCAAACTGACGTCCGTTCTGGTCCAGGCACTGCTGATAACGCGAAGCAATGGAATCGCAAACATCACGAAACATTTCGTTTGGTATTTGTGTGCATTCTCGTTCAATGGCTGCTCTCAATTCAGCGACTGTTGCAGGTTTTATAGCGTAGACTTTGTCTTTTAAGTATCCCATAAAAAAAGTCTAGTGGTGTGAGGTCTGGTGAACGCGGAGGGTATTCTACGAAACCCCTTCGTCCAATCCACATCCACATCGTGCCAAGTACCACTCGCAATACTCCACTCTTCGGTCCGGATCATCTTCATTAATAGCATGGACTAATCTTGGAATGTAACTTTTCCATTGACAGCGCTTCAAAATGCGTTGGACAGACGATTCTGAAATTCCTACCTCACGACTCGCTTGCCGCACAGATTTTCTTGGACTTTGGTGATACGTTTCCAGTACTCTTTCTTGCGTTGTGGGGTTTGTCGATGTCCGTGGTCTTCCGGAACGCTTCTTGTGGACATTCTGAACAGTTCCATCGGCTTCAAACTTATCTCTAATTCGAGTGATGGTAAGTCGCGTTGGTGGATCTGTTTGAAACTCCCTCCTAAACTGTCTTTGCACTTCAACTGCGTTTTCACACTTCCAGTAGCATTTTAGAATGAATTTCCTTTGTTCAAAGCTTAGTCTGACTGCCATTATTAATTCTAATGGGTTTAACTTGGAAAGAAAGAAACATCAATTGAGCTATCAGCTGTTAAAGTGTGTATACATTTTTTTGGGACGCTCTGTATATATATATGGAGGCCTATTGACCGTAGACCTTATAATAAATGTAATTAGATTAATGAAAGTAATCACTGTTCGCTTGATGGATCACCAGATCTTTCCATCAAAATGATGTCATTAATGAAGAAGATTTATAGATTGGGTTTTCTTCTTTTAAGAAGAGTTGCAAAGAGTTAATGAGTTGAGGGAACATCACACAGAGTATGTTTTGCTCTAGAGTCTAGAGGACTAGTTCCCCAATTATAGAAAAGTTATAGTAAAAATGTTATTTCTTTTATTTCAGTTAATAAAAATAAAACAAACCTTCTAAAGTGTCACATGTTTAAAAAATAATAAAAACATTTTGATCTATATATACAATATATAGGCCTACATACATATATATGTTACAGTCAAAGTGTGTAACCAGCCATTTCGCGTAATGGCTGAAACTTTTAATCATTTCGCGAAATGGCTGTTTCACTTGGTCATTTCGCGAAATGACTAAAACCTTCAGCCATTACGCGAAATGGCTGAAATTCTACCTTGGTCATCTCGTACAAGATCATTTGCCCGGTTAGGTCATCTGTATGCCCGGTTAGGTCAAATGCATGCCCTTGACAATTCGTTAGGTTAAGTTGTGTTATTTTCGTTAGTTTTAACGAAAATAACACGACTTAACCTAACCAATTGTCAAGGGCATACAGTTGACCTAACCGGCCCTTCAATGGTGGACATCGGAATAACATTGAAGGCTCGGTTAGTATCTGAAAACTTCTATATTGAAAATTCAAATTCAAATGTATTCAAATGTGCTCAAATGTGTATTTGAAGAGTGTTTCTCACTTATTTGAACAGACCTGTGGATGTATGTATGTTTTAGCAGATTTAGTTAGTTAAATAAAGGTTTCCAATTTTATTGTGATGTTTATTTCTTTGAATTCATGACAAAAGTAATTTCAGCCATTTCACGAAATGATCAAAGTGGAATTTCAGCCATTTCGCGTAATGGCTGAAGATTTTAGTCATTTCGCGAAATGACTGGCTACACACTTTGACTGCAACACACACACATATATATATATATACTGTATACATACATATATGTGTATATATATGCGCCTCGGTTGTGTAGTGATTAGCATCGCTTAATATGAATCTACCGGCCCCGGGTTCGATTCCGGGTGACAGCAGTCGGCGCGCAGCAAACTCAGCTGTTCATCCTTCCACACAATAAAAATTGGTTGGTAGATAAATGGGTACCCTGGGTAGCCTAGTGGTTAAGCCGCTGGGTTGGTGGTCGGGAGGGAGTGAGATCGAGTCCGGGCGAGGACTGTGTAATTTCTGACCACCCGTGGTGGGGCGTGGTTCGGATCCCATGTTAAGCTGTAGGTCTAAGGTGGAACAACAAGCTTGACCTTCGTCAGAATGAACAATTCGGGCTGAAAGAAAACCAAGAATAACCAAGGATATATATATATATAAGTTATATATATATATATGATGAATTTCACAATTAAACACGTGAAATGAATGAATGATGCAAATCCATAAGGAAAAGGAAATTGATTCTAAGGCTTTTCGTGTATTCAGAAGTACACCTCGTCAGGGATATATATATATATATATATATATGTGTGTGTGTGTGTGTGTGTGTGTAAAAATGAATAATTCCTGTATGATCTTTATATTCAATTATTAATTTTTACATAGGGACCAAACTCGAATAACGCAAATTATCTGTTGTTCAATTCATACGTACATATACGTACGTTCACATGTATTCTTTTTAAATTAATTCATTTCTCGCGATCTCATAAATGCTTATGCGAGTGTTCGAATTCTACTAACCACCGCGGAAGTGACTCTGTTCTAATTTAAATTTATAAACATTATCACGTGTGTTTTATATATATATATATATATATATATATATATATATATATATATATATATAATATATACACACACGTATATGTCCATGTACTTTGTATTATATTTCTAACATCTTAATTGTCTATTAATATGAAACACTGTAAAAACAAACCAAAACTATAATTAACTGAAATAATTTAATATAATGTAATAATGTACTTAATAACGTAGTAAAATGTACTTTAATGGAATTGTAATTAACGATAATAAGTAAATATGAATTAATTGGTAATTATAACCATAATTGGAATAAATCAAAATTACACCGTACTCAGTGATGTACTTAGATTGTACTAAATGTCCGACACGACATTATGTCGCCATTTAATGTACACCCAGCGATATTTTTTATTTTTTTGTTCATTGGGATAAATTTTGAAGTTATAAAAGATGAAGTCATGTTTTGCCTTAAACTTTTAATTATTTGCTCATATCCATATCTTAATATAAGAATGCCTAATTCAATTTCCGTTCTAATTAACTCGGCGGATCAGGAAAAACAGCAGATCTAATATATGCGGTTTAAGCTAAAAATATGCTTCCTCTTCCTATATCATGTTTTGCCTTAAACTTTTAATTATTTGCTCATATCCATATCTTAATATAAGAATGCCTAATTCAATTTCCGTTCTAATTAACTCGGCGGATCAGGAAAAACAGCAGATCTAATATATGCGGTTTAAGCTAAAAATATGCTTCCTCTTCCTATATCCTGTTTATCTGTTTTAACCATTTTTTTTACTTTATTTTTTTAACTGTTTTGCAAAAATAATACAGCCTCTTCAACATTTGATAATGATGATGTTAGTAAAATCGGGGTATATAAACCCCAGAAATATCTTCCATATTCATTCAGAAGTCAATTCAGAGGCTGAGCACTACCTGTACATTTTAGCAGTAAATCACAAGTAAGAAATTTATCTTCTCCTTCGAGTCTTGCTTTCTTCAGAGAACTTAGTCATTAAACTTGCCCGATACGTTATAAGAAGAATCAGAGAATCTTCAGAGAATTTAGTAAGCCTCCCTGAATCCTCCGAGCCACTATAGAAGAACTCAGATAGTATAGAAGAAAACTACTGCAAGTAACACATCCGTTGCTGCCACCTAACTAGAACCCCCGTCGACTTCGAACCAACCCAGGCCATAGACGGAGGGGTTAACAACTGGCGACCCTGCCAGGATTTTAACAACTGACGGACAACTTCTGCATCCAGGATTCTTCCAGTCTTCCAGACCCTGGAACTACAACCAATATCCAGTTGACCGGCGTGTCACGACTTCTAGTTCGTCACATCCACCCTTGAATCGGTGTGTCACGACTCCAAGTTCTCCACGCCTAGTTTTCATCCAAGAACAAGTGGCCAGCAAGACACGTCTTCAGGACACGTCTCCAAGGATTTCGCCGTAGGAATCTTAAGTATAGAACTCTTTTTTTAAAATAATCTCTAAACATTTGAAAAGTCAGTATTATTAACAGTTAATAATTAGTGTTGAACCAGAATTAACAAAAAACAGTGAACATTCCATACACCAGTGATACATTTCTTTTTAGTGAAACCGAGTTATTTCCAGTATTATAGTATAATTTTATTTAATGTACCAAGCATAGTATTACCATACCTTCACGTACATTCGAGTGAAATCTTGTTTACATTTTTTTGTTATTTTTTTCTACAATCTTTTCAAATTCTCCCCTAGTTAGGCAAATTATTGTGCATTTATTTAATGTGTATTTTTTAGATAGAGTAGTTAGGAAAATCCCTTAAGTTAGGGCCAGCCAACCCCATTCCCGCGGGCGAGAAGTTACCCGTTTGACTTTTGGAGGTTGCCCGCCTCAGAAATAAAAAATAAAAAATATATTAATTCTATAAAAAAATTAAAATAAATAAAAAATAATTATTATATGCACAATCAGTGATATATACTGTTTGTTTTAGACGCCAATATTTCCCTACCCTTCAGAATCTTAGTGACTTTGCTACCACCTCGACGTTGTTTCTTGTCGATCGCTTTACCACACGGAAAATTGTATTCAGAAGTAAGTTTTATTTGTAATTTTTAAGATTTTGTATATGGCAAAAGTTTAGTATAAATTTACTTTGATAAACGGTTATTTGCAGTTATTAATTGTGATATTTTAATGATAATGATAAAATATTAAGGTGGCCCGCTTGACTTTTGATTTTTTATAAAGTGGTCCGCTGACAAAACAACTTGGCCGGCCCTGCCTTAAGTGATCACTCCATGAATTAAGATCGGTCAAGCAGACCTAATTAGAACACATTAATAGTACCTTCACATATGAGCGATTCAGAAGGTGCGCTTTCTGACATCGAAAATTTACCTACACCCATTTTTCCACCTACCCCGCGCCATTCAAACATACTCCCAAATACACAAACTTCAGATCCAGAACAAGCCAATATGTCTCAGTCTCAAACCCCCTCCCCATCATACATTAACTTAGGTAGACTAGTAAACCTTCCCCATACTGTTTTAATTTTTAAGGGGACCATAGATAATCACTTTGTTGAACCACGCGTAAGACCTTGGATTGAGTCTTTAGAGCAACATTTCTTACTCGAAAACATCACCGATGATGATCTAAAAATTAGGGAAGCAAAAAGATTTATCGATCCTAAAGAAGGGAATGCTCATGACACAGTCACCTACGTCCCATGAACAACATCCCAGCTACAACATGGGACAATTTTAAACAAAACTTATTAGAATTTTTTAAAGAAATAACACTTGCACAACTCTTAGCCACGTTAGAAGCAGTCTTCCAAGCTAAATGGAAGAAAGAGGAACATGAAGATTTAAATAATTTTATTGCACGAACACATAAACTCGTAGGAGAAGCCCTCCGAGCCGCAGAAAATGCGTGTGGCATTACTTTCACTTCAAAACAAAGAAACCTTATAGTAGCAACGACAATTTACGAAAACCTACCCGGAGCACCTAAAAAAAAGTTTCAAGAGTTTCTAAATGTTGACAAACCAGTAAATGTAGTTATAAATAAAACACGGGAACATTACCCAGATTTAGCAAACCAGAACTACCGAAAGGGTAGAGAAACTCCCGTACATTACATTCAGCAGCAGCAACCACAACACCAACAGCAACAACAACAACCCTATAAATCGAGGCCAATGCAGGGAACACCACCCCAGAAACAAGCCCCCCCAAACCCAGAATACACGTCCTTCTCCACAGTGTTTAACTGCGATAGCTTTGGGCACATGATAAATCAGTGCACTTATCCCTCTTATTGCTCCCACTGTCACGAACATGGTCATCGCCGTGGCGATCGCCAAAAATGTGCCGATAAAGCCCCTGCAGGGTATAGGCCCCACTTCTAGAAATCGAACCACCAACGTTCCCAAAAGTCCTCCAATCCACAGAAACCAGCCCATTCCCAGCCTCAGTCAAATCACCAACCAAATAGATTACGACCACAGGGTCAATCACATTATTACCCCATGTACAAACCCCAGTACAATCAGCAAGGTCGGATAGTTCGGTACGTAGAAGTACCCGCAGAGGAACCATTTTCCCCAGAATACAGTTTTCAAGAAAACCCTCCAGCATATGGTGATCCCATAGAATATGACCCAGGTCCTCCCATAGAAGACAATTCGAGCCCTTTTTTAGACCACACTTTGGAGGCAACAGTTCAACCTCCTCCCTCCTAAATTACAGTAATAAACCCAGATACACACACAAACTCCCCATCAGGATAATAGGTGCAGACCTCCTAGATTTAATAATAAAGTGTAGCACTGATAACCAAGATTTAACTGCTCTCCTAGATACAGGAACACACGCGACACTAATTAAGAAACAATGTGTAGATGACTTACTAGAGAGTACAGATTACAAATATGAAATTAAAGCACCCTCCTGTCAACTCAGAGGAGTTACGGGCACACCCATACCTACATACGGAGAAATTGAATTATATTTAAAAGCAAAGCTGGGCACAAACCATTAATCCGTTAATCGTTAATTAACGAAGTTAACTCTTTCGTTAACGATTTAACTTTTAAGTTAACTTTGAAAATCATTATCGGACTAATTAACTTCCGTTACATTTAACTTCCGTTAACTCAAGTCCGTTAACCCAAAAAATTCATAAACGTTTAAAAGTTTCTATTATTTTCAGTGCTGAGCAGGTGCGCAATTAATCCGCCACTGTTAATAGTGATGAACGAATTTCCATTTCCGCAGTGCAAAATCAGGCGATATATTTGTTTCCGTCGCCACAATTTGTCTTACCAAATATGGTAGTTATTTATGGCATTGGTTTGAGCAAAACATGGTCGACTGTAAAATCAGGCGGAAAGATTTGCCATTTCAGTTGAATGTTTCAACTTTTTTCAAGAAATATCACGAGCATTTTAAGGCACTTTCAATAATATATATGTAACAATTACAACAAACAACTACATTCGTTTCACTTGCAGTCTGTCTCTTGCGCAACATGTTTGTGCTAGTGAATATTTAAAAATAATCGTTGTCAAGTAAGTCATGTATATTTATAATATGTCTGTGAGTACCTTATTAGTAGTCTCCTTGATACATTTCAAGAACCATAAAACTGATCAGGTTAGATTTCAATTCTCATGTCACTGTGTTCTCTATGGGCAAGGACATCCTGAGGGCCAAGAGATCATCCCTGTCTGATGAAAACTTTGATATGCTAATTTTCATGAAGGGCAACATGCATCTCATGGACAAAATGGAGAACGAGAAGAAGAGGGAAAATTAAATTATATATACATTGTGTTTTTCATTTTTTTTATAATAAAAGTTAACGTTAACGGTTTATCGGTAACTTCCGTTACATATTTAACGAATTAACGGATTAACGGTTAACGAAGTTAACTTTTTGGTTAACGGATTAGCGGTTAACGAAGTTAACTTTTTGGTTAACGGTGCCCACCACTGTTTAAAAGTTGGAAACGTGGTATACCCCGTGAAATGTTGTATAGTGGACACAGCCGCCACCTTTCGGACAGATATCCTACTAGGTATAGATTTTTTTAACCGGAATCAATGGGAGATTTACCCAGCCGGAAAGTTAGTAAAGTGTCGAAATAGGACACACCATCTCCATGAGAATAACAGACAGCTTAATGCTAATAGAATTAGTTCAGTTCAGATTTCCGAAAGCAATAGGAAACCTCCTCCACTTGATAGCAGTTCAAGTCAGTTGGTTGCATCCAGAAGGACAACCGCTCCAGAAATCAGCCCCAAGAGTAATCAGTTCCAGTGTTGAATCCAGTTGGATCAACACAGTTTCCAGTCAGTCAGTTTCCAGTCAGCCAGTTTCAGTTCAGGCAGTTTCAGTTCAGCCAGTTTCAGTTCGACCAGTTTCAGTCCATCCCATAAGGCAAATTTTAGTCGCCGAACCAGAGTCAGATTCTCAATTTTTCATATGCCCGACCGAGCATATAACAGTAGCACCTTATGAGAAGATCTGTTTCCTAGCAAAAATAGTCGACAGTCAAGGAAAATTATTAGAGTCAGAGCGTACTCTGATTACAGAGAAAAGTAATTTCAAAAGAGATATTCTTATTGCCCAAGTCCTTAGTCAGAGTCAGAATTCAGCTATCCCTGTTGTTTTTTTAAACAAAGGAAAAAGCCCTATAGAATTAACTTCAAATCAGAAAATAGGAACTGTTTCCACAGTAGAAATAGATTCAGATTTCCCCACCAGTACGATAAATCGTGTTTCCAGTTCCTTAGAGTTAAAGCCTTCAGTATTAAAAGAAGAATATAAGAAATGTCTGGAACACTCCCTTCAGGAGTCACCAGCCTTACAGGATCCCAAACTAATGGAATCACTTCTCGATTTCCTGATAAGAAATAGAGATGTGATTGCCCTAAAAGGAGATCCTCTGGGCCGAACTAATTTGGTCCCTTTTAACATCAAGCTGGAACCCAATTCCAAACCCATTTTCATTCCTCCCTATCGGGTTCCACATTCCCAATTAGTCACTATTGAGGAACACATCACGGACATGTTGGAGCAGGATGTCATTCAGCCTTCAGCTAGTCCCTGGTCCGCTCCTATAATTCTTGTCTCCAAAAAGGACGGAACATCTCGCCCTTGTATAGATTTTAGACGCCTGAACCACATTACCATCCCAGACCGTTTCCCGATTCCAAACACGCAGGAAACAATTCTGAACGTAGGGAAAGCGAATTTTTTTCATCCCTCGATTTAGCATCCGGTTATTGGCAAATGGAGGTCAGTCCCGAATCTCGGGCATTGACTGCTTTTTCCACTAACCGAGGCCATTACGAATTCCAGGTTTTACCTTTCGGAGTCCGAAATGGGCCTGCTAATTTCTCTAGGTTGATGAATATACGGGGCTCCAATAAACCTTAGCGCCCCCCGCCCATGGCCTAAACCATTAGAGGTACAGTAAAACTAAACATACCTTACAAAAGAGAATTTAATCCTGCATTTAATGAGAAACAATTAAAACTTGGTGTTCCCGCCATTGGCTTCCAAGACAGCCTGAATTCGCTTTGGGTAGCTTGCCAAAAGTGACGTGAATAGATCTTGATCGTTACGCAAATTTGCTAAAACAGTTTCAATGTGTTGCGTCATTGTATCCTTCGAAAATCGATTTGCTGCAGGTTCTTGAAACAAGAGACATTCAACCTTGTCCTTTATAACTGATCCAATGTGTTCACAGATCGATTTTATCTGGTGTTGTGGCCCACCCTCGATCATTTTGGTAGTTAGGCCGACGTGTTACGTAAACAAAAAATTCATCGGAGACAGCTAAATGCATGAAATCATCCACATCCCAATCTTCAAGATAATGGGCAAACCACATTCTGTCATCGATGTTAAGTTGAGTTTTTCTTGGCTTTGGAAGTTCATGCCAAGGCTTTAAACCTTGCCTATGACGGTACAGTCGAATGATCTCACCACTAACGATTTTTCCTCTCAACACTTCGATCTCTCTAGAAAGTTTAGCACAGCTGTTTTTCCGCTTACGCGTACCGCTTTCAATGATGCCCTTTGTTTCCTGAGAGAGGCAAATTTGGGTGCCCAGATTTGGTTGTATTCATTTCACATTCATCCAAAGTTTTATTCCAATTTCTTTTGACGAAGTCCTCACTTCTTCGCAACTTTTTGGCAACACATGAACGTGTTATAAAGGTGGCTCCAGCATCACGAGCTTCCCGAAATGTTATTGCTCGTATGCGATCTATCACACGTTGCCTCTCCGAATCACCAATTAATTGAGAAGCCATTATATTATCACTTTATCAGCTAGAGTAATTTTAATACCTGCAATAAATAAAGAATTTTATATTTTATAATCACTAAAAACTATTCTATATAAGTAAACATGTAAGCTGCAAATGGGGGGGGGGGCAGTGATGGGCAGTATCTAGATACATGTATCGCCGATACGCATCGATCGATACTTTTGTATCGGTATCGGTATCGCTTTAGCTACTTGACAAAAGTATCGATTTATCGGTATCGCTAAGGTCAATTTTCTTAAATGTATCGAAAAAAATCGATACTAAAAGTGACACACCCTACTCTGGAGTCTCTGTAGGGTAGCAATATATGCCTCCGAGTTGATTGTTTGTCCTTTCTTCATAATGTCCACCAGAATCACCCCTTTCATATCCCACAAGATAGTGGCCATAACCTTTTCTGCAGAGGAAGCCATTTTGAACTTTTTCTTGCGTGGGGAGTCTGCGTCATGCCACTCCATGGATTGGCGTTTTGTTTCAGGTTCAAACTGGTGTACTTGGGTACACCACTTTGAACCTGAAACAAAACGCCAATCACAACTCGTGAAAGGAAGTCATCCCCTTCTGTCTCGTATCGAACCAACGACTCAGAAGCAATTTCTTTTCTTTGGGCTTTGTGATCTTCAGTCAGTTCGCAAGGAACAAACCGTGAATACACTTTTGAGTATCCCAGTTGCTGAATTATCGTATTCACACTTCCTTCACTAATTCATAGCTCCAGTGATAGCTTCTTGTATGTGACGCGCCGATTTGATTGAATAATGCTGTTACCACGTTGCACAGTGTGAGACACAGCCGATGCCGGGCGACCGCTGCGTGGCTCATCATCGAGGCTGGCTCTCCCTCTCTCCGATGATCTCACACGTTTAGACCAGCGTCCATCTGTGCTTCGATCAACAACAGCATCTTCGTAAACGTTTTGTAGACGTTTGTGAATATTTCCAACTGTTTCCTTCTCTGCGGTTAAGAACTCGATAACAGCTCTCTGTTTACGACGCACATCACTGTCAGACGCCATTTCCGAAAATGCGTTAACCATCGGTTTTATACAAGGGCGTTTAAAAGCGGCTTTATACAAGGAGGGGAAGTTCAAACTAGAGAAATCCGGTTATGTGAAGCGCAGAAAGTTCAAACTTACCTCCTAAATGACATTTCAGCTCCATGGCCTATTATTTAGCTAAGAAAAAAGGGTGGGGCAAAATATATTGAGTGCCCCTAGTACTTATTTTATGATACTTACGTTATGATCTTGCCCCAGGTCAAAAATAAGTATGGGGACATTCTATCCAGCAATAATTTACAGGGCTATTGCTGTCGCCTCCTGCTTCTCGCAACTACTAGAGAAACTCTTGTTACACCGATTAAATGATTACTTATTACTTGGTTTTAAAAGATCCCACTCAACTGATCTATGTGTTTCTGTATTGAAGGAAATTATATTTAAATACACTGACAGTAATTCAGCTATAGCTGTTTCCTGGATATAAGTGAGGCATAATTATGGTAGTGAACCACAATATTTTATTTACAAAACTAGAAGACAGGGAAGTTCCTATGTACATATTAAATTTATTAAAATTTTAGTATTCCCACCAATCGTTCACTGTTAGGTGGGTGGGGCAGTATACTATCCGAATGTTTTGGTTCCTCTTGGGGGTGAGGCAAGGCTCCTTGCTCTCTCCTCTGCTCTTTAATGTATATATGGATGGATTAATTGCTTCACTTAATGAGGCAACAGTTGAATGTTGTATAGATAACACAAGGACAAATAACTTAGTTTATGCCGATGATATGGTGTTATAAGTCCCTCTGTTAAAGGTCTGGATCGGCAGCTAAAAGTCTGCGAATTATATTCGCAGAAACATGATATTCTTTTAATGTTACAAAAACTAAGGTTATGCAATTCCATCTTAGAAGCTTTAATCAGCCAGCTGATATAAATTTTAAAATGAGAGGTGAAGCAATAGAGGAAGTACAAGAATTTAAGTATTTGGGTCAAACTATCACCAGCTCCTTGAGTGATGACTCAGATATAAGAAAACAATATCGAAGCCTGTGTGCTAAAGCGAATATGACTACAAGGAACTTCCGTTTCTGTACAAGTGAAGCTAAAGACACTCTCGTACTTTCTGCAGTGATATATAGGAACAGCAACTATAGGTGAATGATGAAAAAGGTTCTGGCAGAACCTTAAATTTGCTGTCCAACAGATCTTTTAGACTCGCACATAAATTACCCCCCGAAATGGTCAGCTTCGCAAATGTTTTCTACCCGCAATGTTCCGAGCTTCCCGAATGTAACAAGACATGCTCAATACAGTCTAATGCAAAGAATTAAAAAATCAACCAACCCGATTATCCAAACTATTCATCAGTTCTGTCGTATGTCTTCTAAGCTATGAAATTCATGATATGAAAAAGCCTGTCTGTAGCTCCACTTATCTTCGCCATCACTCTACTATTTCTTATTAATGGTATTTCTATCCTTAGTATTTGAATTTCATTGCATTCTATTGTCAATTCGTATTATTAATATTTGTCATATGGACGATGGTCTGCCAAAAAACTTTTTCATTTTCATTTTCATTCAATTATTTTATCGGTCGGACTAGACTCTTTCATAATGTGAGCATGATGTTTGCTTTTCCGCTGCGGAAGCTCCTCCAGATGATTCCCATTATTTTTCTAGTCGTTGTAATTTTGATGTTATAGTAATCTCTGAATTCTGCATCCGACGACATTATTACTCCAAGATCCCTGACTTCTGGATTTGGTGTTATCTGTTTGGCTCGAGGAGTTTTGTACCCTTTATTCTGTAGCACCTTGCTATCACCATATCTTAGAAGTTGGAATTTTTCTTTGTTGAACTTCATATTGTTGTCTTCTTCCCACTTGAATAATGGTTCAATGTTATTTTGTAATTTTTCTATGTCATCTTCGTTCAATATTTCCTTGCATAGCTTTGTGTCATCTGCGAAACATGATACAATAGTCATTAATATCTGCAGCAATATCTGCAATCATTATTGTGAACAGCAAAGGAGCTAATACTGTACCTTGTGGGACACAGCTTCGACTTCTGAGACTTCCGCTTTAACTCCATTTACCACCACTCTTTGTGTTGTTTGAGTCAGAAAATTAAATGTCCATCTTTCTACAGTAGCTTTCCAGTAATTCCTATATTCTGAAGTTTATGTGCTCTAAGTCCATGGTCACATTTATCGAAGGCTTTAGCAAAGTCAGTATATATTACATCTCTGTTTTGTCTTCGACACAATGTTTCCAACATTTTCTCCTGGTGATCTAATAGCTTTGATAGGCCTCAGGGCTGGAAGATCATACCTATCATAGGCATGATCTTCCAGCCCTGAAGCTATATTGATTTGGGTTGTACAATTCTTTTCTTGTAGGTAGTAAGTAGTTTTGCCTCTAATTATACATTCAAAGCACTTTATAAAGTGGGAGGTGAGAGCCACTGGCTGATAATTCTTGGACATTGCTCTGTTACCACCTTTAAATAAGGGGGCAATATTCGCGTTCTTTAATGGAAGCGGGATTTGTCCGGTGTCGAGTGATTTCCTCCATAATAAGTATAGCGGCCTGGCATAACTCTGTTTACATTTCTTCAGAAACGTGGCACTCCATGTGCCTTAATTTCATCTCTTTCCGAGAACTCTAAATCTATTAATAGGTTTGTGCCGGAATTTGTTCTTGGCTGAGTTGTAAAATTGTCGAAAAATTCACCTGGGTTTTCTACTTTCTTCTCGGACTTTGGGTTGCTAAACATAGAGTTAAATTGTTCCTTAAGCAGTTCGCTCATTTTTTCTGGGTCATATGTGTATTCGGCCTCCCCATCCATCAATGGACCAACACTCTCTTTACACAGTATTTTTATTTTCGCAAAGAAGTCGAAGTATTTTGGGTTATTTTTTTATGTTTTCTGCTACCTTGTTCTCCTCCTCATTTGTCTTATGTACAGGGTGTCCTGAATGTCTTGTTACACCTATGTAAATGCTACTCCAGTGTTCTGTAACTATGGTAATGAAAGTATATAGTTGAAAACACCGAGACATTTTATTTTCTACAGAATTATACAACATTGTAGTTTATACATAGTTATACGCAAGTTTATCATGTATCCAATGGAGCTGTATGCAAACCATCGTTCTCACTGCACATAATGATCTTACGCCAGGTTCGGTGTGCTATGCTCCTCAGCATTTTAGGTGTTACAAGTTTAAAAGCATCCTTTACGGCTTCCTTTAGTCCGTCATTGGAATCATAACGTTTTTGAGAAACCTTTTCCTTTATGAATCCCCATAATGCATTGTCACAACTTGAGATATCTGGGCTTCTCGGAGGCCATTTTAATGTTGCATTTTAATGTCCCAATCCATCGATCAGAAACACCTCATTTAAATATTCACGAACCCTCAAGGAATAGTGGGGAGGTGCTCCATCCTGTTGGAACTGTTGTTTTAGGTCCATTTTTATTTTGCATAGTTTCCTCTCTAGTTTGAGTCGCCTTGCATCAGTTTTGCATCTGTGATGTTTTACGGTTTGTTATATATATAT
This sequence comes from Bathynomus jamesi, assembly GCA_023014485.1. Taxonomy (NCBI): domain Eukaryota; kingdom Metazoa; phylum Arthropoda; class Malacostraca; order Isopoda; family Cirolanidae; genus Bathynomus; species Bathynomus jamesi. The sequence continues at coordinate 492,073 of JAJOZX010001017.1, read as the reverse complement.
ACAGGGTGTCCGAGAATTATCTGTACAATTTTTGGCTGTTATTAAAAGTCAACCATGAAGTGTAGAAATTCCAGTGTTGTCCCATTTTACAGAGAATCTCATTAAGTTTTTTCTGATACCAAGTTGTGACAAGTTTTTTAGAAATTCCAGTGTGTCCGAAAATTATCTGTACAATTTCATCTTTTAATAAAATTCTTGATAACACACGTAAAATTCTTAAACAAGATTATTTAGAATCTGTATTTTCAAACGTTTCTTTTATTAAAGTAACGTTGTTACAAACATTCGATATGTGCACCATTAGTGATTCGCAAAACATCCAATTGATATTCCAAATGTTGCCATGTACGCTGCAGCATATCCACATCAATTCGCTCAATAGCAGCTGTGATTCTTGCTTTTAAATCATCAATGTCTGTCACCCGCGTACATTTCTAAAAAACTTGTCAAAACGTGGTATCAGAAAAAACTTAATGAGATTCTCTGTAAAATGTGACAACACTGGAATTTCTACACTTCAGGTTGACTTTTAATAACAGCCAAAAATTGTACAGATAATTCTCGGACAGCCGGTGTATATATATATATATATATATATATACATATATATATATACAGTATATATATATATATATATGATGTCCAAACAGACAAAGCTTTCATAGGATAAGACCTCAAAAAAATCCCCTAAAGAATAATAAGATACTTCTCTCTCTACCTAGCTCTCTTCCCCTTTTCTCGTATTTAATTCGCCCAAAGATTCATCCCCAACCTCCATTCTCTCTCTCTCTCTCTCTCTCTCTCTCTCTTAATAGTAGAAAGCCCATTAGAAGCGGCGTTCTGCGGACCTCCGACGCGGACACCGCTAATGTGCTTAATGAATACTTTGCGGGAGTGTTCACCAGGGAGGACACCCGCGTCGTCATCCCCGAGCCAGGCGTCAGGCACGAAGGTGCTGGCCTGGATAGTGTTCGATGTACCGCGACAGTCGTTGCAGATAGAATAGACAAACTGAGCGCGTTTAATTAGGCTCCTGGGCCAGACCAGTTTCTCCCCGGAGTGTTGCGGGAGGTGCGCGACGAGGTGGCTCCCCACCTGGCTACAGTCTTCAACAAATCGTTGGAGACGGGCCAGGTGCCTGGTGACTGGAGGGAAGCCAACGTGACCCCTATCTTTAAGAAAGGGGATCACGAAAGTCCAGGGAACTATCGTCCCATTAGTCTCACTTCAGTTGTAGGTAAATTATTAGAGGGGATAATAGCGGATAAGATCGTTGACCATTTGGATTCCTACAAGCTGCTTGGGGACTCCCAACATGGGTTTAGACGGCATAGGTCGTGTCTCACCAACTTGCTCGAGTTTTTCCACGTCATGTTGAGTGAATATGATAAGAGTAGGGCGATTGATATACTTTATATCGACTTTCAGAAAGCCTTTGATAAGGTACCTCACCGCCGGCTAATGGCCAAAGTGCACGCGCTGGGTATTGGTGGGGAAGTAGGTAGGTGGATTGAAAACTGGCTGAAGAATAGGCGGCAGAGGGTTGTAATTAAAGGGGCTAGTTCGGGTTGGGCCTCGGTCAATAGCGGGGTTCCTCAGGGTTCCGTTTTGGGGCCACTGTTGTTTATCATTTACATAAATGATATCGACGGTGGCAATGTTGGGACGCCCGAGGCGATAGAGCAACTGCGTGCGGACCTACGTAGGATAGGAGAGTGGTCCGATAAATGGCAAATGCCGTTTAACTTGGGTAAGTGCAAGGTGATGCACATTGGCTACGCCAATCCCAAGTCGGACTACTCAATGTTGGGGAGTAATATCGAGGCGACTGATTTGGAAAAGGTCTTGGGTGTGCTAATTAGCAGTGACCTTAAGTTTACTAAACAGTGCGTAGAGGTGGAAAAGAAAGCCCAGAAGTTGTTGGGTTATATCAGGAGGCAATTTCGATTTCGGAACAAAGAGATTGTGCCCTCTCTATACAATTCCCTGGTTCGGCCTCACCTAGAGTATGCTGTGCAGTTCTGGTCGGCCACCCTCAGGAAAGATATTGAGAGGCTGGAGCGAGTGCAGGCGAGGGCCACAAAGTTAATCCCTTCCATTAGGCATATGGGCTATAATCGACGCTTACGCGCCCTGAACTTGCTTTCGCTGGAAACTCGGAGGCTGCGCGGTCAACTGATGGAGGTTTTCAAGCTCTTACGCGGGTTTAATGATGTCGATTTTAGAAGCATGTTTAGTTTAAATGATAACCCAACTCGCAACAATGGTTGGAAGTTGGATTTGAAACGGTGTGTGTGTGTGGGAATTACTTTACGTATAAGATCTGTGACACGTGGAACAGGCTGCCTTCAGAAGTTGTGAACAGTTCTTCTGTGGATCTGTTCAAGAAAAGGTTAGACCGAATCTTACACACTATTGAGGGTGTATGAATTTTTCCGTGGCACCCGTTGCCATTGGTACCTCCTCGATATGGGCCGCAAGGCCTTTTGAGGTACTACTTTTCCTTGTAACTCTCTCTCTCTCTCTCTCTCTCTCTCTCTCTTCTCTCTCTCTCTCTCTCACTCTCTCTCTCTCTCTCTCTCTCTCTCTCTCTCTCTCCTTGTGAACACACTTACTATCGAGTGTCCATTGTCAGTTATTCTGATAAATTGTTTTTAGTGAAATTAACTCACCAGTAAAGTGATTTATTTACAGTACTGTTCGGTGCCTTCATAGCCTCTCTAACTTAACATATTTAATTTAACTTGCTTTAATATTTAATTATAGCTGAATTTACATTACTTATTAAACGAAGTTATAATTAAAGTAACGAACGTGGTGTCATAAGGCTTTTCTTGTTGTGTCTTGAAAAATATTTCGCAGAAGGTGTTAATCCCATTGAAGTGGGTCGCAGACAGCGTTAAAACAGTTAAAATAAAACGTCGTTCCATAAGGTTGTTTTTCCTTTGCCTTGAAGATTGTATTCGAGATGTTAAGCCCTTTCGAGACACGTGGCCAGACAGCGTGTGAAAAAGGTCACCCTTTCAAAAATAAATAAGTATTGGGCTAAGGTTAAGAATGGTGGACAGTTTTGTCGTTTTATTTAAAAAAATAAATACATGACTTAGACTTTCAATAGCGCATACAACTACATTTTATTTTTTGTAGGTTAGGTTAGAGTAATTACCTTAGAATTTTTGCTTTCCTACGCTGAACATGGGAATAGTTCGTATAGTGTATACTTAGATATTTGGGTGATTAATTATAACCGCCGAATTCCATACTGGACTCCAAATACGAGTAAATCGCCCAACAGCGTATACAACCACATGTAAGTGTTTTTTGTAAGTTATCTTAGAATTTTTACCTTAGAATTACCTTAAAATTTTTGCTTTCCCATGCTAAACATTGGAATAGTTTGTGTAGCGTATACTTAGATATTTGGTCGATTAATTAGTTATAGTAGCCGAAATCCATACTGGACTCCAAATAAATCGCCCAACAGAGCATACAACCACATGTAAGTGTTTTTTGTAAGTTAGGTCAGGTTGTTGTTGTTTTTGGTTAGCCGATCAGCCCACCCTGATCGAGCAAGCCGGCGGCACGCAGGTAACCGATCGCCCTCTCCGGAGTGGACCAGAGGTTCAGCGCACTAGTGATGTTGTGTTGTGCTCGTTGTTGTGCTAGAGCGATAGAGTGTGTCATAATGTGTTCAACTGTTTATGGTGTGTCCTGGCACAGGTGGCAGGTGTCGTCTGTGGAGTTGTCTAGTCTGTGTTTATATGTCTGTAAGTTGGGTGATGTCCACATCGGAATCGTGCTAAGTTAACTCGATCCAATCTGCTCAGGCTGGTCTCTGACCTGTTAATGGGTGGCGGCTTCGCACCTAGGACCGCATTCGAACCAAGTCGTGTCAGTGCTTTGTGGGTTAGGTGTGTGTGTATGTGTTTTCTGTACTGTGTAATGTCTGTAGGGCATGGTATGGAATGGAGTATTTGGTTATAATGTCTCTCTGGTGTTACTTTAATGGTTCGAGGTGTCGGTGCGTGATTGTACATGTGGTAGCAAGGGTGTTGTGGGTTAGTTGTCGCTGCTGCCATGAATTGTGTTCCCCTCATATCTAAATGTTCCCTAACTTTCAGTACTTTTGTTTCTGTGTGCAGGTGTTCTATTGGTGTTGTTTGAGTGCATCCTGTAATGATACGAAGTACGTTGTTTTGTATTGTCTGTAAGGTGTTTATGTGTGTGTTTGAGATAATGGGTGCCCAGCATGGGCTAGCATAGTCCATAACTGAGCGAATATATTGTTTGTATATGAGTGATGTTGTTTCCTGCTGGTGTCCAAAGTTTGTGCCTGTTAGTACCCTAAGCGTGCTAAGTCTTGACGTACATTTGTTAATGTCCCGTATGTGGTTTGTAAAAGATAATGATGTGTTGTATGTGATCCCAAGTATTTTGGTCTTGTGAGTGTGTGGAATGTTGGTGTTGTTTAGTGTAAGCTGTGGATTTATCTGGTGTTCTTTTGTGTTGCTTGTAAGCAAGGTGATGGTTGATTTTGTGAGCGCTACTTTGAGTCTTGAGGGACTCCGTTCGGAAAAAACTTGTTTTTGGATGACTTGCCATTAAATATGACATGTGAGTATCTTCCTGAAAGGTAGTTGCTCAGCCACCTTTGGTGTTATTGTGTATGTGAAGCGTGGGAGAGCATCAAATGTTTTACTAATGTCTATTGTTGCTAATAGTGTACGTTGAGCTGGTCGTCTGGAGTTGTGGGTTGGTGATTTGTAAGATTAGTCTTTCTGTTACTGTAAAGTAATGGGTCTATAGGAAGCTGGTTCTGTTGGATTTTTGTTTGGTTTGAGTAGTGTAATAATTTTACCTTGTTCCATATATCAGGAATAATACAGTGTTGGTATGAATATATGCTGGTGTTTGTGAGAGCTAGTATTCCTTGTGGGCCCAAGTGTTTAAGGTGTATGTTAGATATGTTGTCTGGTCCAGTAGCCTTCGAATTCTTAATGTTTTTAATGATCTTGGTGGTCTGGTCTGTATTGAAGGGTGTAATGGTCGTGTCGAGTCTGTAGGTTTTCTTTTTTCTGGCTATTTGTCTGTCTGCGTGCTTCTGGTTGTTTTCTCTGTTTAAGTGACTTATCTTTGCGTAGTGATTAACTAGAATGTTAGCTTGTTGTGTATATGTTGGGATATTATTTTGGCTGCGACAGATAGCCGCGTGTGAGGTGTGAATGCCGCTGTTAGAGTGGGTAATGCTGTTTATAGTCTTGTATAGCCTGGATGTATCTGTAGAGTGGTTTAGTGTTATGAATTCCGTAAATGTTTCTGTTTGTTTTTCTTTAAGTGTGTTGTTTATTTCTGTGTTGTATCTGCTGTTTTATGGCTTCTGTGTGTGGTGTTTGTGTGTTATGGTTGAGGTTGTTACGTTGCCTTATGAGGTGGGCTATTTCTCTAATGTAATTTGGGTTGTATTTCCTAATGTTGCCCTTGGGTATGTATTTGTTTGCATTATTGATGATCTGATTAAATGTCTTGAGTGTTGTATTGATGTTTATGATGGGTGTGCTGTTTAATGTGGTGAATTGTTCCTCAGTCTGTATTTTGAACTGTTCCCAATCGGCTTTCTTGTAATTTCTGTAAGTGTGCCTAAGGCTGTTGGGGCAGAGTGTAGAACGTGTTGTAATGATGATGGGCAGGTGGTCTGATGATAGTTGTTTTTCTGTTCTCCAGTGTATATGTGTTGCTAGTGAGGGGAAACAGAACGTTATGTCTGGGAAGGAGTTTGAGTATCCTGCTTGATGTGGTATGTGTGTATGTTCTTCTGTATTGTTAAGAATGAAGAGGCTGTTTAGTTGTGTGACTATGTTGGTGCCTCTGGTGTTGCTTTGGTTGTGTTTTGCGCGTTTTAATGTTAACTGCCTGTATTTCTGTCGTGTTATCTGCTTGGATTGTGTTTGTAATGTTTTGGGTGGCATCAATGTAGCTAATGCTTTTACATATGTAAGTGATGAGTCCACCCTCGTGACCCCCAGTACGATCTTGACGGATCGCCGTGAAGTCAGGGATGGTGGGCGTTTTGTGTGTGCGTTTTAGTTTCGTTTCTTGTATAAGTGCTATGTGAATGTTTTGTTTGTGTACGAATTCCCTAAGCTGCATGATTTTGTTTGTGAGGCCATCTACGTTGTACTGTAATATGTTAATATTATACTTCTGTATGTGTCTCATGGTGTTATTATGTCTATGTCTTTGTGTATGGTGACATGTGTAAGTTGTAGTGGGGCCTGGATTAGTCTTAATGTCGTCGGAGAGTAAGAGTAGTCTGGGGAGCACGCAATTGCTCCCCGTAAATTAAAAAATAGCACGCTGAGAATAGGTCCGGCCCCGGGAGCCGATCGGCACTCTGACCGTGCCACGCAACAGGCCGTCGACTGCCAATCTGGTCAACCGTAGACAGCCAGTTGGACGGAGATTTGAGGACGTTTGGTCACCAGCGCGTTGCTATTTCGGTTTGACGTCGCCTCTTCGCGTTGATGTGTCCCGCGCTGGGGATACAGCCACTGTTAGGTCAGGTAGGTTATGTTAGATTACATTACATTTATTTGGAGCCCAATATGAATTTCGGCTACTATAATTAATCGCCCAACTATCTAAATATAGTTGTTCTTACCAAGTTGTGACTTGGAACGCATATCCACCACGTTTAAATCTATTTACAGTAAGGTTCATTTTTCAATGAATTTTAGTGGCAAAATAGCCTCTTCTTACAACCAGTTAAAGTTAAAGAGTAACGCTCCTTGAATTTTTTTTTTTTTTTGCAATATAATTTTCATAATAATTCCATTGCAAATTCTTGTCCAGCATTACACCAAGAAATTTTGTACAGTACACTCCTTTACAGCGATTTCATCAACGTTTAGTTCATCAAGATACACATTTCTTTTATTAGCAAAACTCATGAAATTTGTTTTACTCTTATTTAGGAAGAGTTTAGTGGTGTCAACCATTACATTACATTGATAAATTCTGATTTAAATATATCCTTAGCTGAATTAACATCTTTGCAAGAAAAAGACAGTTGTATCCTCTGAAAACATTATGAAGTTAAGTATATCAGATGAACGTCGAAGGTCATTTATATATAATAAAAATAACTGGGCCCAAAACTGAGCCCTCGTGCCACACCATGTTGAGCAAGCCTTATTTACTGATACAAAATGACATCTACTGGACAAGTAACTTTTAAACCAATCACTGATTGCTCCTCTAAAGCCGTAACAATATAATTTATTAAGTAGAATATTATGGTTTATTACATCAAACGCCTTACTCAAATCCATAAATACTGATATCATTATTTCTTTGTTTTCTAGCTATATTTGCATTTTCCATAAGATTTGAAATAGTCATTTCCGTTGTTTTATTATTACGGAAGCCATATTGATTTGGAGATAGTAAATTGTAGGACTCTAAATATCACTGCATTCTACTTTTAACAAATTTTTCAAAAACTATTTGCTGAACACAGATAATGAATACACCGGCCTGTAATTAGTTGCTAGTGCAGGATCACCCCTTTTAAAAAGGGATGTTATACGATCAATATTTACAATTGATGGGAATATTCCTTTGGAAATATTTTTATTGATATTTTTAGCCAAAGATACAGATATCTAAGCAGTCTTAGAGGACAAAACAACCGAAGAAGTATTAATAACCTTGGGGAAAAAAAGACTGAAAATCTTAGAAAAACATGTTCCAAAAGTACAGCCAAGGGAAAGAGAAACTATTTCGAGAGGCAAAAGCGAACACTATTCCGCAAGAGAAGGAGAGTAGCCACGAAGTTAATTAACTGCACAAAGATTCAAGTAAAATTGGAAACTCTAGACAGGGAAAGACAATCCCTAATTAAGGGTCATTCAGAGAGAGAGAAGAGGAAGATGCGGTGAAATCAATAAAAGATAACCCAAAATACTTCTATAGCTTCGCGAAAAGAAAAATAAAAACGCGGACCACTGTTGCACCCTTAAAGAAAATAATGAACTAACCGATGATCTAAAAGAAACGGTTGAAATACTGAGAGCTCAATATGAATCGGCTTTCAGTACTCCAAATGGAGACAAAACAGTACCTGACAGAAATACCTTTTTTGAAAAGGAATTAAATTGAGAATGTATTAACTGATTTTGAATTTTCCGCAGAAGATATGGCGAAAGCTATAGGACAAATGAAATCACATTCAGCTGCAGGCCGGGACAAATGGAATACCTTGTTGATTAAAAACTGTAAGGACGAAATACCTACGCCCCTTTATTGGATATGGAGAAGATCCCTGGACACGGGGTGGAAATGCCGAGCATACTACAAAGAGCGAATATTATTCCTATTTATAAAAGGGGTAGAGGTCTCAAGCAAAGAACTATAGACTGGTGTCACTGACATCACATCTCACCAAAATATTTGAAAGAACAGTCAGGGCTAAATTATATGACTTTTGGAGACACAGGAAAGATTCAATGAGGACCAGCACGAATTCTCAGGAAGATCGAGCCTATCACAACTAATAGAGCACTATAACAATATCGTAGACGCACTTGAGAGCAATGATAATTACAATGTAATATACACGGATTTTGCTAAAGCATTCGATAAGTGTGAGCATGACATAATAGCACATAAATGAAGCACATGGGACTAACAGGCAAAGTAGGCAAATGATCTACAACTTTTTCAGGGAACGGCAGCAAGCCGTACAAATCAAAGGTTAACATCATCAAAATCAGAAGTACGCAGCTCACTTCTACAAGGAACAGCATTAGCGTCGCTTCTATTCATTATCATGCTGAGAGACACAGACAATGAAGTAGACGACAACAGTATAGTAATATCCTTTGCTGACGATATAAAGATCAGCAGAAAAATCGGCAATGCAGAAGAGCTGGAAGCCTTGCAGAGGTACACAAACAGAATATACAAATGGTCAGAAAACAATAACATGAATTTTAACATCGAGAAATTTCAGCTCTTGAGATATGGAAGAAATGAAGAACTTAAACAGGCAGCATACTATGCTCCAATTAGACTGGAAATTTAGAGAAGCACGAAAGCAAAAGATTTAGGGGTAATAATGACCGATGATGCAAAATTTGAAACAGAGAATCAGATAGTAATAAACAAAGCAAAAAGAGTTTCGAGACAGTTAATGAGAAGCTTCAAAAAAGCGACGAGAGGGTGTTTCCCCTGCTGAAAACACTGATCATACCAAAACCTCAATACTGCTCAGTCTTGACGTCCCCATACAAAAAAAAAATTAATAAATTAAAAGAAGTCTAGAGGAATTTCACAGCCAAGGCTGCAAAGAATTCAACTACTGGGAAGACTAAGTAAATTAAATCTGCATTCGCTGGAAAGAAGAGAGAGAGATACACCATAATTTACATATGGAAAATGATCGGAAAACTGGTACCTAACCTCAAACTAAACCCAAATAACATCCAAACAACACTGAAAAACAGGGAAGGTACAATATGTAGTGTTCCCAAACTAAGGGCCCGAGAAGGGGCACCCTCAACACTGAAGCAAAATAGCTTGGTTGTCAGGGGGCCAAGACCTTTTAGCCAGCTTCCGAACAACCTCAAGGAACGTCACAGAGGTAAAAATTGAGATCTTCAAAAGAAGACGGTACCTGGATAAGGACGGTACCAGATGAGAGTGTGCCTGGCTATGTGCGATAGAGACCGCAAAAAAGCAACTCGTTCCTCTATCAGGCCAGGCCTAGCGATGGGACCAGTAGTATGGGCGTAAAAGGAGAGAGTGCAATGCAATTGCAAATGTTGATCAATGTTGCAAAGGAAATGTTGCAAGAGTGCCAGCACCAGTGCAAACCCCCTTGTTGCAAGGCCACCAAGGGGGAGGGGGTGTTGCAAGAGCAACAAGGGGTTATGTAACTTGGAGGCGGAGTTATCCCCCAAGGGAAAGAGGAGAAGGAGAGAGAGGAAGAGAGGTGTTCGCCTGGCAGGAGCCAAGCGCATATTAAGATTTCAGCCGAGCGCCCGTTGTCTTATAGGCCCCTAATCAGCCAGTGCCTCCAGGCACTATCAGCCAGTTGGCACAGTGTATACCTCGTTTTGGCACGTACACACCCGTCTATACGCCCATAAAATATTACGCACACACGATTATATGCGCCTGGTTCGAGACCCGGTGGCGGCGCGTCCTTCCACGGTTGGTAGATAAATGGGTAACCAGGGTGCCCTAGCAGGGATCTCTCTCTCGCTATCCCTTTCGCTCTCCCTCTCGTTCTCCCTCCATCTCTCTCTCACTCTTATACAGGGTGTTTCAGGAGGAAAGGTCAATACTTCGGGAGGTGATAGTATCGGTCATTGTGAGAAAAAAAGTTCATATGAACATGTGTCTAATTCTTAATGGTTACGAAGATAGAGCTGTTTGAATCTGATGCGCGCGCAGCTCTTCCCCCGCGATCTTCACGATCTTCGCAATCTTCAACACGCGATCTTCGCACACGAGTTGCAAAGTGCATTGAGGTTGACGGTGGGATTTTCGAAAATGTATTGTAAACTGTAACAAATTTGTCATTTCTGTATCTGATACCATTCAAAATGCCAATGTTTAAACATTAAATGTTAGAAACAGTAATTGGTTTCTCTTTCTTGATTACCATTAACAATGCTTTTGTATTTGCAGATTCAAACAGCTCTATCTCCGTAACGTAACCATTCAGAATTAGACACATGTTCATATGAACTTTTTTTCTCACAATAACCGATACTATCACCTCCCGAAGTATTGACCTTTCCTCCTGAAACACCCTGTATATGCCCCGTTAAAAAGTAGGTCTAGGGCTGGGTGAAAATTTTACCTTCGCCAGAATGAACAATTCGGGCCGAAGCCATTGAAAGCAAAGTTGATCCTATATATGTACAAATCTCTCTCTCTGTCGCGGGCTCTCTCTGGGCCAAGCCATCGAAAGTAAAGGTTGTCCTATGTATGTACAATCTCTCTCCTCTCTCTCTCTCTCTCTCTCTCTCTCTCTCTCTTATATATACCCGTTAAAAAGTAGGTCTAGGACTGGGCGAAAAGTTTTACCTTCGCCAGAATGAACAATTCGGGCTGAAGCCATCGAAAGCAAAGTGATCCTATATATGTACAAATCTCTCTCTCTCTCTCTCTCCTCTCTCTTCCTCTCTCTCTCTCTATATATATATATATATATATATATAATATATATATATTATATATATGGATGAATTTCACAATAAAACACGTGAAATGAATGAATGCTGCAGCATATATATATATATATATATATATATATATGAATAAAACACAAAGGAAAGGAAAGGTGCTCAAGCGCTTTCCTCTAATGACATCCTCAGGAACACTGAAGTAAATAAAGAGTTCAAGACTATATACAGGTTACAAAATCTATATATATATATATATATATATATATATATATATAATATATATATATATATATATATAAATATAGAAATAAAAATTGTGGGAGGAGCATACAAATTTGTTTGAAAACGACCATTTTAGCACTTTGCCCGAATTCAACACAAGATCAAATTTATAGTTAATGCCTGAATGATATATAGGTCACAAAAAAAAATAAAAAGAAATATATATAAAAATAAATTTAAAAATAAAAATTGTAAGAGGAGCATACATATTTATAAGGGAAAAACTACCCACGTTTTAGCACTCTGCCCTTCTTGTCTAAATCCTTTCTGAACGAATTCAACACAAGATCAAATGGATTGTTTACAACCAATTTTATAGATAAGGCCTGAATGATATATAGGTCACAAAAAATAAATAATAAAAAAAATATATAAAACTAAATTGAAAAATAAAAATTGTAAGAGAAGCATACAAATTTAGAAGGAAATACTACCAAAGTTTTAGAACTCTACCCTTCTTGTCTAAATCCGTTCTGAACGAATTCAAAACAACGGGATCGAGTTGAAAAAGACCTTTGCTCATGTTAAAGTTATTTGTAAGTTGGATAATAGCAGACTCAAGAATATTTCTATTAACAATGCTGCTAGAGTGAAACAAAACTGAATCATTATTCCAATCACTACAGTTGGATAACTCTGACAAGTGGGCAAAAAGGGCACTGGACGATTGTCCCGTTCTAACGGAATATTGATGCTGTTTTACACGCGTGTGCAAATCCTTTCCCGTCTAACCAATGTAAAAGGAATCACATTGTTTATAACCAATTTTGTAGATAATGCCTGAATTATTGGTAGGACTATTTTTTACTCTGATATTTTTCACAATATTGTTATATGAAAATACTACATTAATATCCAAGCGTTTAAGTACATTAGCAATGCCTAACAGGCCTGGGAAAAATGGAAGTACTAAAATATTCTTTGACAAAGTGCGAGTGTTATTATTATTCACACGATAGAAGGTTCGTTTTGCCTTGTTAAGTCAAGATTCCAGAAACGCAGGTGGGTAGCACAGATCACTTCCAATACCGTTGATTTTTTCCAATTCGGCATCGATGTATTCCGGACTGGCGATCCTAAGAGCGCGGAGAAACATTGAAGAAAATATGGCCTTCTTAATGGGGGTGTCATGTCCCGAGTAAAAGTGTACGTAGGAGAAATTGTTTGTTTTTTTCCGATAGATACTAAACTTAAAACCTGGGCTTTCCCTATGTAGACGCACATCCAAAAACGGGATTGAGTTGTCTTGTTCCACTCCTAAAGTAAACTTAATGGAGGGGACTTCATCATTTAACTGAAGGAGGAAGTCATCCAGGTCACGATTCATGGGCCAGATACACAAGATATCGTCATCGTACCGCAACCATGGGAAGCCAACCCCAAGGATTCTCGGAATGTAAGTAATTTCGAAAAACTCCATATAAATATTGCAGAGGAGGGGCGACAAGGGGTTGCCCATGGCCATCCCAAAAACCTGTTGATAATACTCGCTATTGAAAGTGAATTTACAGTCTTTGATGCAAAGTTTAATAAGTTCCAAAACGATGTGTGCAGGTAGTGGCAGGTCGTACTGAAGTAATTATCGGGAGAGAAAGTCAAGCATATCGTCAATCGGCACTTTTGTAAACAATGAACAAACATCAAAACTGATCAATCTATCGTTGGTTTCAATACGTACATTATTCAATTTTTCAGTGAGATCCATGGAATTTTTTACATGTGACTCAAGAGATAGTTCCGAGAATGGGGGACAAGACTTTGACAAGCCATTTGGAGAGTTTATAGGTTTATATTTTTTTTATATTTTTTTGTGACCTATATATCATTCAGGCATTAACTATAAAATTTGATCTTGTGTTGAATTCAGGCAAAGTGCTAAAATTGGTCGTTTTCCTTACAAATTTGTATGCTCCTCCAACAATTTTTATTTCTATATTTATTATATATATATATATATATATAATATATGATACACACAGACCGTGCATGGAACAAGGAACTTTTCTGGGATAATTAAATCCACTATAGTCCGAATAAGTAATGGTAAATGAGAAATACCATAGTTTTTCTTTTTCATGATGCAAGCCCGACGTGGGCAACGGGTCCCTCGCAAAAAGGTCCCATAAATATAGCTTCCCTCACCAGCGATCTGCAAAGCAGACAGGATCCAGCTTTGGGACATGGATCTAGGGTTTAAAGCAGCCTAGCCCCACTACATTTAGAACCTCAATATAAGTAAAAGACTCGTTGCATTCACGTCGGATTGAATAAATCAAAGAAAAAGGGGTAACTATTATATTTTTAGCCAAAACCAAAACTTAAACCTCAACTGGCAGAATTGAGCGTCCACTTTTCAAGGCACATAACATGTCCGTTTCATGATGGGAATGAACTCAGAATGGTTCCCCGAGTTTTTTATGATACACACAGACCGTGCATGGAACAAGGAACTTTTCTGGGATAATTAAATCCACTATAGTCCGAATAAGTAATGGTAAATGAGAAATACCATAGTTTTTCTTTTTCATGATGCAAGCCCGACGTGGGCAACGGGTCCCTCGCAAAAAGGTCCCATAAATATAGCTTCCCTCACCATCGATCTGCAAAGCAGACAGGATCCAGCTTTGGGACATGGATCTAGGGTTTAAAGCAGCCTAGCCCCACTACATTTAGAACCTCAATATAAGTAAAAGACTCGTTGCATTCACGTCGGATTGAATAAATCAAAGAAAAAGTGGTAACTATTATATTTTTAGCCAAAGCCAAAACTTAAACCTCAACTGGCAGAATTGAGCGTCCACTTTTCAAGGCACATAACATGTCCGTTTCATGATGGGAATGAACTCAGAATGGTTCCCTGAGTTTTTATGATACACACAGACCGTGCATGGAACAAGGAACTCTTCTGGGATAATTAAATCCACTATAGTCCGAATAAGTAATGGTAAATGAGAAATACCATAGTTTTTCTTTTTCATGATGCAAGCCCGACGTGGGCAACGGGTCCCTCGCAAAAAGGTCCCATAAATATAGCTTCCCTCACCAGCGATCTGCAAAGCAGACAGGATCCAGCTTTGGGAGATGGATCTAGGGTTTAAAGCAGCCTAGCCCCACTACATTAAACCCTACATTAAACCCTACATTAACCCTACATTAAACCCTAGATCCATGTCCCAAAGCTGGATCCTGTCTGCTTTGCAGATCGCTGGTGAAGGAAGCTATATTTATGGGACCTTTTTGCGAGGGACCCGTTGCCCACGTCGGGCTTGCATCATGAAAAAGAAAAACTATGGTATTTCTCATTTACCATTACTTATTCGGACTATAGTGGATTTAATTATCCCAGAAGAGTTCCTTATTCCATGCACGGTCTGTGTGTATCATAAAAAACTCAGGGAACCATTCTGAGTTCATTCCCATATATATATATATATATATATATATGAAAATTATTTCACAAAAGTAACACGTGAAAAATATTTATGATGAATAAAACCACGAAGGAAAGGAAACACAGAATGGTGCTCAAGCTCTTTCGTCTAATGACATCCTCAGGAACACTGAAGTACATAGAGAGTTACAGCCTATATATAGGTTACAGAAAAAAAAAAATATATATATATATATATATATAATATAATATATATATATACAGTAGGGTGTCCCAATTTTTTTTCTTAACACGACCTGACCACTCGTGTCATGCCCGATGTGGTTTGGGCTAAAGCATTGGCTGTGTGATTTTCAACTCGATCAGATGATATTTAGAGGTCCCAACGTTTGATGACTTTTTTTTGGTTTTCAGAATTGATCATTATGGCGTTGACAAGATCAAACATCAAGTTGTGGCTTCTTGAGAGGTCTCCGATAGCAGAGCTGGCTAAATCTCGATTACCAAGTAATATGGACGTGTTGCTCCTTTTCTTCTACCATCACCGCGACCAAAAGAAGACAGATTCCAACAGTGTCAAGGCTGTAATATCGGCTGTATTAGAAATCTGGGCTAGAGCCAACTCGAATCTGGCAACAACCTCCGTTCATGCCTCGACTAAACTGAAAGCTTTGGTTCAGAGGTATCGAAATTTGCATAAAAACAAGAACAAGAGTGGAATGACTTACAATATGCAGCGGGATGTATTCTTGGCTGATATGGAGGATATTTTTGATGTCGCCCGCTCAGACGTTCTGGATCGGGGAGATATCCCTCTTGAAGACAAGGAATTCCTCATTTCCCAAAGGGCAGATCGACATACGAGTTACATGGGAGGTGAAGATAGAAAATATAATGCAGCCACAATGAAAAGACAGGAAAGGGAAAGAGCTCTTGAGCGGGCACACCGGCGTCAAACGGAGGAGGCTCTAGCTGTAGGAGTCACAGAAGAGGCTACCGACAGCAGTTCTAGCACATCGTCAGCTGACAGTGGAAACGAAGCCGTCACTTGTGGACTTAAACCTTCGAAAGCTCCCAAACATGACAGACTAAAAGAAAGTCTGAGTGATCTTGACCTGGCAGCAACTTGGGATCGCGAGGGCCTTTCTGTTCGACAGGCAACATCAGCGCTTGCTGCGACTGCAAAATCCCTAGCTCTCGGTCCTGACAGTGTTCCATCAAAGAGCACGGTTCACCGCTTCCGACAAAAGGCCCGTACAATGATAGGGACCAATGTTATTGGCCACCTCGAGCAGCTTCCACCTCGACTGCAGATCCACTGGGACACAAAGATACTCACTGACATCGAACAGGAGGGTAAGTCAGTCGATCGGATTGCTGTTGTGGTGACTGGGGATGGTGTGGAAGAGCTTTTAGGAGCACCGAAAATAATAGACGGCACAGGACAGCAAATGGCAAGCGCAGTCCATCAAGCGCTCACCCTAGTCGGAATTGAGGACAAGATCATAGGCATGGTGTTTGACACGACGGCATCAAACACAGGGATAGTGCAAGGTGCGTGTGCGCGTTTGGAAGCGGCATTGGGAAGATCTCTTTTATGGTTTGCTTGCCGTCATCACGTTGATGACGGCAACACGGAATTGTCGGAATTGTCGTGATTACAAAGATATAATCACGAAGTGATTCTCAAGGATGTCTTCGTCGTGTGCCTAGGAACACCACCAAGTCCTCAAATCCCACTTTTCAGGAGATTCAAGGAGGCCTGGCCATCAATGAACCACTGACAGTTGGATGCATTTGACAAGGACGAGGTGGCTAAAGCCTTCATAAATGACAATGCTTGCCTTTCACAAATGCGACTTGAGGTAATAGACTATCTCCGCGATGCCCTAAGAAGTGGTAATCATCCTCGAGAGGATTATGAAGAACTTCTTCGACTGAGCCTCTTGTACCTCGGAGACGACGTAGGACGTTACAAGCTTCTGCCTCCAGGGGCTTACCATCAGGCCAGATGGATGGCCAAAGCTATTTACTGCCTGAAAATAGCATTACTGCAGTCCCAGTTCTCCGAACTTCGTCTCCAAGAACTGCAAGGGGTTCACCGTATGGCTCTCTTCGTGAGCCTTGTATACGTGCGTCACTGGCACGAGGCTCCCATCGCCATCAAATCTCCCAAAAATGACGTTAGGCTGTGCAATCTTCTTGTAGGTTACCCTGACAAGGACGTTGGAAACACAGCTTACCGTGCTGTGCTCCGTCATCTGTGGTATATCTCGGAGGACTTAATCTGTCTTGCACTGTTTGATGACAGAGTTGACGACAATGAAAAGCGTAACATGACGGCTAACCTGAAAAAGCGCCCTGGGAAAGGACTCAAACGGGTCCAAGGCAAGGGACTGCAAGTGGATGGCCGTTTAAGTCCGTGGGTGACGAGTCGATCCACCACACTCTTCCAGTTTCTCCAAGTTGAGCCCACGTTCCTCACCAAACACCCTGAAACATGGCCTACTGACGAAAACTACCGTCTGGCAAAGAGCCGAGCTGCAGAACTGATGGTGGTCAATGATGCAGCAGAGCGAGGCATCGCCCTCATTGAGAAATACACAAACAAACTTCTGTGCCGTGATGAAGAAGACCTCCAGTTCCTCCTTCGAACTGTCCACTCACACCGACGGAATGTGAACCGGAAGGGAACAAAAACGGATCTCATGAAACACGTGTTTAGTTAAAATGCATAAATGTGATGCTTTGAAATTGTTGTTTGTGTGTTAAGATTAAAATACATGTTTATTTTGTATAATCATCTTTGTGATGGAACTTTTGAGAGAAATATTTTAGTTAATTTGCCTTTCAGTTAAGAGGAGAAATAAAGTGTTCAAAGTTCGGGACCTTTAAATTTCCTTCGATCTCTCTGAAATTTTACAGGAAGACTTCTAATGGGAAACATCAAAAGAGCGGAACACGAGTGGATTTGTATCGCGAAAAAACATTTGGCCCCCTATGAGTTTGGGACACCCTATTATACAGTATATATATATATATATATATTACATACATACATACATATACATACATATGTATGTATGTATATATATATATATATACATTTTTTTTTTCTGTAATCTATATATAGGCTGTAACTCTCTATGTACTTCAGTGTTCCTGAGGATGTCATTAGACGAAAGCGCTTGAGCACCATTCTGTGTTTCCTTTCCTTCGTGGTTTTATTCATCATATATATATATATATATATATATATATATATATATATATATATATATATATATTTTGTAACCTGTATATAGTCTTGAACTCTTTATTTACTTCAGTGTTCCTGAGGATGTCATTGGACGAAAGCGCTTGAGCACCTTTCTGTGTTTCCTTTCCTTCGTAGTTTTATTCATCAGAAATATTTTTCACGTGTTACTTTCGTGAAATAATTTTCATATAATGAACACCACGCGTTCCTTCGGCTTGCTGTTCCCTCTCTTGTCTCCGTTTGTGTCCGTGTTTTCTTCTACATTAATGAATGGGCATGCAATTCGTATCCGACAAAAGTTTCTTACTAATTGTCTAGAGGAGCAGGTCCTTCCCAAGTCCCTCCTTCCGATTCGCCTCAGACAAATTGACGACCATCCATTGAACAACTTCAGCAAATTAATTTTAAAGAAACATATTGAAGTCACCAGACAAAATGAGTGGTCCGCCTTCAAAAATTTACGCATTGCCAAATGTAATTTTGTGACCGTTATTTCCCAACCGTGGATCCAACTTTGTTTGATGAAATTTACAACGAATTGCGTCGGAGAACTTGTTCTCTTCGTAACATTTTGGATCGCAAAATTAAAAGTATCATTCGAAATAGTCAGTGGAGTAAAAAAGCAAGCTCGAAATGTGGTTTGAACCTTTCTTCGAAAAACATTAGTGACGATGCAAAAAGTGCCCTTGGATTTAGTATGTCCTTTTTTATTGTTAAAAAACCTTCTGCTTTACAAATTTGTTATAGTCTTGCTTGTTTTGAAAAACAGTGTAATCTTCCTCAGTCTTTGGTTAACATAGTTAAAGGCCTTGCCTATAGTGCTGCGAATAGTACTTACGAAGATAACTTTCCTAAACGTTTTCGCAATAGCCTCTCACAATTAAAAAAAGATGGTGAGCTCCGTATTACTAAAGCAGACAAGGCTAACACCATAGTTATTATGGACAAAGTGGTCTACACTAGAAAGACCCCGCCACCCAGGACCCCGCCACATACAGAAAACTTAGGAAGAACCCGCAGGATGACGTCATCAAATCATTCAATAGTGGCTTGAAACGCATTCTCAAAGATCATAAGGACTTAATTCCGCTTTTCATGTCCACCTCACCTTCTCTTCCCTACCTTTACGGTCTCATTAAAACCCACAAACCTGGCAACCCTATGCGCCATATTATTAGCTCGGTGGGCTCTATTACCTATAAACTCTCCAAATGGCTTGTCAAAGTCTTGTCCCCCATTCTCGGAACTATCTCTGAGTCACATGTAAAAAATTCCATGAATCTCACTGAAAAATTGAATAATGTACGTACTGAAACCAACGATAGATTGATCAGTTTTGATGTTTGTTCATTGTTTACAAAAGTGCCGATTGACGATATGCTTGACTTTCTCTCCCGAGAATTACATAAGTACGACCTGCCACTACCTGCACACATCGTTTTGGAACTTATTAAGCTTTGCATCAAAGACTGTAAATTCACTTTCAATAGCGAGTATTATCAACAGGTTTTTGGGATGGCCATGGGCAACCCCTCCTTGTCGCCCCTCCTCTGCAATATTTATATGGAGTTTTTCGAAATTACTTACATTCCGAGAATCCTTGGGGTTGGCATCCCATGGTTGCGGTACGTTGACGATATTTTGTGTATCTGGCCCATGAATCGTGACCTGGATGACTTCCTCCTTCAGTTAAATGATGAAGTCCCCTCCATTAAATTTACTTTAGGAGTGGAACAAGACAACTCAATCCCGTTTTTGGATGTGCGTCTACATAGGGAAAGCCCAGGTTTTAAGTTTAGTATCTATCGGAAAAAAAAAAACAATTTGTCCTACGTACACTATTACTTGGGATGGCCATGGGCAACCCCTCCTTGTCGCCCCTCCTCTGCAATATTTATATGGAGTTTTTCGAAATTACTTACATTCCGAGAATCCTTGAGGTTGGCATCCCATGGTTGCGGTACGTTGACGATATTTTGTGTATCTGGCCCATGAATCGTGACCTGGATGACTTCCTCTTCAGTTAAATGATGAAGTCCCCTCCATTAAGTTTACTTTAGAAGTGGAACAAGACAACTCAATCCCGTTTTTGGATGTGCGTCTACATAGGGAAAGCCCAGGTTTTAAGTTTAGTATCTATCGGAAAAAAAAAACAATTTGTCCTACGTACACTTTTACTCGGACATGACACCCCCATTAAGAAGGCCATATTTTCTTCAATGTTTCTCCGCTCTCTTAGGATCGCCAGTCCGAATACATCGATGCCGAATGTCTGTGCTACCCACCTGCGTTTCTGGAATCTTGTCTTAACAAGGCAAAACGAACCTTCTATCGTGTGAATAATAACACTCGCACTTTGTCAAAGAATATTTTAGTACTTTCCCAGGCTTTTTAGGCATTGCTAATGTACTTAAACTTTTGGATATTAATATAGTATTTTCATATAACAATATTGTGAAAAATATAGTAAAAAAATAGTCCTACCAATAATTCAGGCATTATCTATAAAATTGGTTATAAACAATGTGATTCCTTTTACATTGGTCAGACGTGAAAGGATTTGCACACGCGTGTAAAACAGCATCAATATTCCGTTAGAACGGGACAGTCGTCCAGTGCCCTTTTTGTCCACTTGTCAGAGTTATCCCACTGTATTGATTGGAATAATGCTTCAGTTTTGTTTCACTCTAGCAGCATTGTTAATAGAAATATTCTTGAGTCTGCTATTCTCCAACTTACAAATAACTTTAACATGAGCAAAGGTCTTTTTCAACTCGATCCCGTTGTTTTGAATTCGTTCAGAACGGATTTAAACAAGAAGGGTAGTGCTAAAACTTTGGTAGTGTTTCCTTATAAATTTGTATGCTTCTCTTACAATTTTTATTTTTCAATTTAGTTTTATATATTTTTTTTATTATTTATTTTTGTGACCTATATATCATTCAGGCCTTATCTATAAAATTGGTTGTAAACAATCCATTTGATCTTGTGTTGAATTTGTTCAGAAAGGATTTAGACAAGAAGGGGAGAGTGCTAAAACGTGGGTAGTTTTCTCTTGTAAATATGTATCTCCTCTTACAATTTTTATTTTTCAATTTATTTTTATATCATATATATATATATATATATATATATATATATATATATATATATATATATATATTTTTTTTTATATATATTTTTGTGACCTATATATCATTCAGGCATTAACTATAAAATTTGATCTTGTGTTGAATTCGGGCAAAGTACTAAAATTGGTCGTTTTCCTTACAAATTTGTATGCTCCTCCCGCCTGCTCCTGCCACAATTTTTATTTCTATATTTATTATATATATATATATTATTATATATTATATATATATATAATATATATATATATATTTGTAATCTGTATATAGTCTTGAACTCTTTATTTACTTCAGTGTTCCAGAGGATGTCATTAGACGAAAGCGCTTGAGCTCCTTTCTATGTTTCCTTTCCTTCGTGGTTTTATTCATCATAGATATTTTTCACGTGTTACTTTCGTGAAATAATTTTCATTATATATATATTTATATATTAGTGGTGGACCGGATGTCAGTTTTTCTACATCTTCGGATGCGGTTGCGGCTTTTTAATTTCAATATCCGCGGATGCGGATGCGGATATTTAGTTAATCTATCAATATAATATAGAATTATGAATATATGACATAATTTTTCAAATTTCTTGATATTATTATTATGGCAGGCAATGCACAAGAATTAAAATTAATATTAATGTTTTCATTATGATAACAATAATATCTTTCTCAAGAGTTTCAGCCACAGAAAATTCAATGAAACAAGTTTCATTCAATTTTCTGTTACCCGGTATTTAGATTTTGAGGTTTATATATTTGTTTGTTCATTACTAATTAATACTTTACATGAAATGTGCATGACTGGGCCTTATAAGCTACTTTATAAGCTAATTTAATTGTAAATTGCATAACTTATTAGAGGTAATATCTGCATAACATCCGCAGTCAGAAGTGCGGATGCGGATGTTAAAAATGGTGCGGATATCTAGTCCATCACTAATATATATATATATATATATAATGAAAATTATTTCACGAAAGTAACACGTGAAAAATATTATGATGAATAAAACCACGAAGGAAAGGAAACACAAAACGGTGCTCAAGCGCTTTCGTCTAATGACATCCTCAGGAACACTGAAATACATAAAAGGTTACGGCCTATATATAGGTTCAGAAAGAGAAAAAAAATAAATAAATAAATAACATACATACACACAAACATATATACATATATATATATATACATACATATCTACACACATACACACATATATATATATTAGTGATGTAGGTCACATCCGCATCCGCATCCGCATCCGCACATTTTCTCGCATCCGCATCCGCACCCGCATCCGCACTTTGGACTGCGGATGTCGTGCGGATGTGGACCGTTGAGATAAAATGTCATTAATAAGCGGAAATTATCAAATTCTACTATATTAATAGAACTAGTTCATTGTGCGCAAAAGTGCAAAAGTGATGCAAGCGACAAGACGAGAGGCTGTTCTTGTATGAAGTTACTCTCTTGCAACCTACTTAGATCCACGTTACAAAGCTAAGTTATTTTCACCTAGTACATTAGAACGAGTTAAATCATCACTTGGCAAAGCAGTTGAAGAGCTTCAATCTCTTGAATCTGTCGCTTCGCCACCCACCAAAAGAATAAAAGTTTCAGTGACAGAACCAACACCTTCAACAAGCAAATCTATCACAGAATCTGTCTCTCAGTTTCTTGAGTCAAGCAGCAATGACGAGACCTACGCGATGTCAAAAGATGTAGTAAAAATGATCGAGAGCTATCACCAAGAAAAACGCCTGGCTGCATGTGACAATCCTATTAGTTGGTGGAAAAATACGCAGAATATCTATCCATACTTGAGTAAACTTGCAAGGAAACATTTAGCCTGTCCTCCAACAAACGTACCAAGCGAGAGATTATTTAGCAGTGCTGGATTAATATATGATGAAAAGAGAAACAGACTGGCAGCAGAAAAGGCAGAAAAATTAATGTTCCTTAAGCATAACCTTCCTATAATTAAGTTTGAACATTAAACGATGAACATCTTAGTTTACTTTATTTTAATTACTCATTTATAAATATGCCTAATAAAACTTTAAACTTAATATAAATAGTTATCAAGCTAATTAAAGATCTCTTTCTATAAGGGTGGAGGTTGGGGAAAGAGGTCGGTGGGGTGCATTTGAGTTGGGTTCACGTCCCGCATCCTGGTAACACAATTATGGTTTCTAATTGTGGCTGAAACTCAACAAAATATAACGAATTTATTTGCAGACGAATTCACTAATTGATTTCTATATTAGTTAGATGCTTGATATTATTTTATATGTTCAGAGAAAAGTACAGCAATTATTGTACAATTAATCAATTATACTACATTATAGCTACAGCTCTCTCTATATAATAACTTATTATATACGTTAAACACAACAAATCTCGAATATATCCTAAAAATAACGAAAATGTAGACATCCGCATCCGCATCCGCGGATGTTGAAATCAAACATCCTCATCCGCATCCGCATCCGCGGATGTGAAAAAAATGACATCCGCTACATCACTAATATATATATATGCAATAAACGGAGAAGTAAAAATAAAACTTAAAAATTAAGGATTAGAGGATTAACAAAGAGGCATATCGATTTTTAGCACAAGATCAAATGAGTTATAAAAATAATACAAATTTATACTGGAGATACGCCCGGGTTTAACACTTTGCCTTTTTAGAGTCAAGTTTCGATATATATATAAATAAATTGAAGATTAAAAGTTAATAAAGTAGCTTACAAGTTTACCAAAGATTAAGTGTCCTACCCTTTTTATCTAGGTTTGTTTTGAAGGAATTCAAAACAACAGGATCGAGTTGAAAAAGACCTTTGCTTATGTTGAAGTTATTTGAAAGTTGAATAATGGCAGACTCAAAAATATTTCTATTGACAATGTTGCTCGAATGAAATAAAACTGAAGCATTATTCCAATCAATACAGTGGGATAACTCTGACAAATGGACAAAAAGAGCACTGGACAACTGTCCTGTTCTGACGGAATATTGATGCTGTTTTATACGTGTGTGCAAATCCTTTCCCGTCTGACCTATGTAAAAGGAATCACATTGTTTACACCCAATTTTATAGATAATGCCTGAATTATTGGTAGGGCTATTTTTTACTATGATATTTTTCACAATATTGTTATATGAAAATACTACATTAATATCCAAAAGTTTAAGTACATTAGCAATGCCTAAAAAGCCCGGGAAAAATGGAAGTACTAAAATATTTTTTGACAAAGTACGAGTGTTATTATTGACACGATAGAAAGTTCGTTTTGCCTTGTTGAGACAAGATTCCATAAACGCAGATGGGTAACACAGATCACTTCCAATACCGTTGATTTTTTCCAATTCGGCATCGATGTATTCCGGAGCAAGTTCTTCCCAAATCCCTGCTTCCGATTCGCCTTAGACAAATTGACGACCATCCGTTCAACAACTTCAGCAGATTAATTTTAAAGAAACATATTGAAGTCACCAGACAAAATGAGTGGTCCGCCTTCAAAAACTTAATTTTGTAACCGCTATTCCCCAACCGTGGATCCAACCTTTGTTTGATGAAATTTACAACGAGTTGCGTCGGAGAACTACTTCACTTCGTAACATTTTGGATCGGAAAATTAAAAGTCTCATTCGAAATAGTCAGTGGAGTAAAAAAGCAAGCTCAAAGTGTGTTTTTAACCTTTCTTCGAAAAACATTAGTGACGATGCAAAAAGTGCCCTTGGATATGGTATGTCCTTTTTTATTGTTAAAAAACCTTCGGCTTTACAAATTTGTTACAGTCTCGCGTGTTTTGAAAAACAGTGTAATCTCCCTCAGTATTTGTTTAACATAGTTAAAGGCCTCGTTTATAGTGCGGCGAATGGTAATTACGAAGATAACTTTCCTAAACGGTTTTGCGATGGCCTCTCACAATTAAAAAAAGATGGGGAGCTCCATATTACTAAAGCAGACAAGGCTAACACCATAGTTATTATGGACAAAGTGGACTACATCGGAAAGATGAACGAGCTTCTCCAGGACCCCGCCACATACAGAAAACTTAGGAAGAACCCGCAGGATGACGTCATCAAATCATTTAATAGTGGCTTGAAACGCATTCTCAAAGATCATAAGGACTTAATTCCGCTTTTCATGTCCACTTCTTCTCTGCCCTACCTTTACGGTCTTATTAAAACCCACAAACCTGGCAACCCTATGCGCCCTATTATTAGCTCGGTGGGCTCTATTACTTATAAACTCTCCAAATGGCTTGTCAAAGTCTTGTCCCCCATTCTCGGAACTATCTCTGATTCACATGTAAAAAATTCCATGGATCTTACTGAAAAATTGAATAATGCACGTACTGAAACTAACGATAGATTGATCAGTTTTGATGTTTGTTCATTGTTACAAAAGTGCCGATTGATGATATGCTTGACTTTCTCTCCCAAGAATTACATAAGTATGACCTGCCACTACCTTCACACATTGTTTTGGAACTTATTAAGCTTTGCATCAAAGACTGTAAATTCACTTTCAATAACGAGTATTATCAACAAGTGTTTGGGATGGCCATGGGCAACCCCTTATCGCCCCTCCTCTCCAATATTTATATGGAGTTTTTCGAAATTACTTACATTCCGAGAATCCTGGGGGTTGGCATCCCTTGGTTGCGGTACGTCGACGATATTTTGTGTATCTGGCCCATGAATCGTGACCTGGATAACTTCCTCCTTCAGTTAAATGATCAAGTCCCCTCCATTAAGTTTACTTTAGAAGTGGAACAAGACAAGTCAATCCCATTTTTGGATGTGCGTGTACATAGGGAAAGCCCAGGTTTTAAGTTTAGTATCTATCGGAAAACAACAAACAACTTGTCCTACGTACACTTTTACTCGGGACATGACACCCCCACTAAGAAGGCCATTTTTTCATCAATGTTTCTCCCCGCCCTTAGGATCGCCAGTCCGGAATACATCGATGCCGAATTGGAAAAAATCAACGGTATTGGAAGTGATCTGTGTTACCCATCTGCGTTTATGGAATCTTGTCTCAACAAGGCAAAACGAACTTTCTATCGTGTCAATAATAACACTCGTACTTTGTCAAAAAATATTTTAGTACTTCCATTTTTCCCGGGCTTTTTAGGCATTGCTAATGTACTTAAACTTTTGGATATTAATGTAGTATTTTCATATAACAATATTGTGAAAAATATCATAGTAAAAAATAGCCCTACCAATAATTCAGGCATTATCTATAAAATTGGGTGTAAACAATGTGATTCCTTTTACATAGGTCAGACGGGAAAGGATTTGCACACACGTATAAAACAGCATCAATATTCCGTCAGAACAGGACAGTTGTCCAGTGCTCTTTTTGTCCATTTGTCAGAGTTATCCCACTGTATTGATTGGAATAATGCTTCAGTTTTATTTCATTCGAGCAACATTGTCAATAGAAATATTCTTGAGTCTGCCATTATTCAACTTTCAAATAACTTCAACATAAGCAAAGGTCTTTTTCAACTCGATCCTGTTGTTTTGAATTCCTACAAAACAAACCTAGATAAAAAGGGTAGGACACTTAATCTTTGGTAAACTTGTAAGCTACTTTATTAACTTTTAATCTTCAATTTATTTTTATATATATCGAAACTTGACTCTAAAAAGGCAAAGTGTTAAACCCGGGCGTATCTCCAGTATAAATTTGTATTATTTTTATAACTCATTTGATCTTGTGCTAAAAATCGATATGCCTCTTTGTTAATCCTCTAATCCTTAATTTTCAAGTTTTATTTTTACTTCTCCGTTTATTTTATATATATATATATATATATATATGTGTATGTGTGTAGATATGTATGTATATATATATATGTATATATGTTTGTGTGTATGTATGTTATTTATTTATATATATTTTTTTCTCTTTCTGTAACCTATATATAGGCCGTAACCTTTTATGTATTTCAGTGTTCCTGAGGATGTCATTAGACGAAAGCGCTTGAGCACCGTTTTGTGTTTCCTTTCCTTCGTGGTTTTATTCATCATATATAATATATATATATATATATACCGGGTGGGCCGTAAGTTTCCATACATAGGAAAATTTAAACGTGCGTCGGTATTTGGATCAGCAGCAGTTTCCGGATGCTTGGATTGGTCGGCGTGGTCCTGTGGAGTGGCCTCCCAGATCCCCAGATCTCACCCCCCTTGATTTCTATCTTTGGGGGCACTTGAAGGCCATGGTGTATCAGGAAAAGATACGAGACATAAATCATCTAAAGGAACGTATCACCAACGCCATTACAAGCATAACGTCAACTGTGCTAATGCGTGTTCATCAACAGTGGGGAACACGTATTGAAATGTGTTTTCAAAACAATGGCAACCATGTAGAGCATATTATATAAATAAAAATGGTTGTCCATAAATTTTTTTTTATTTTTCCTATGTATGGAAACTTACGGCCCACCCTGTATATATATATATATATATATATATATATATATATATATAATATATATATATACAATTATGTTAAACACCGTTCTGAAAATTGTGTTTGGCGCAGAAGTTTGCGATATCGAAATAAACTTTGGCGTTTAATGATCCGTATCCATGACACATCTGTTATTTTTTAAAAATTTATTTATTGTATCGTACGAATTCTGGGGCCCAAACAAATCTCTCTCGCTATATATATATATATATATATATATATATATATATATGTATATGTATTAGGTCATCCCATAAGTAATGCGGCATTTTTAAATTTTTTTTTCCATTTTTATCATTATTTTACGGATAGAAATCAAACAACTCTTTGAAGTTATTTATATTTAAATAAATATTTTAAATATAAATAACTTCAAAGAGTTGTTTGATTTCTATCCGTAAAATAATGATAAAAATGAAAAAAAAAAAATTTAAAATGCCGCATTACTTATGGGATGACCTAATATATACACAATTATGTTAAACCCCGTTCTGAAATTGTGTTTGACACAGAAGTTTATGATATCGAAATAAACTTTGGCGTTTAATGATCCGCATCCATCACATATCTGTTATTTTTTAAAATTTATTTTTGTATCGTACGATAACGCAGGGGTACACCAAACTTTTAGAGATGGGAGAGCGAGCTTCGCGCACTGTTGAATTTACCTTCATGGATAATTACCTTCCAGTTTGAGACGTTTTATATTTCAGAGGCAATAATTTTTTTCCGATCCTATTTTAGATAGGGCACCATAAATAAATTCACAAACCATCCTCGTCAAGTTCCTCATCTCCCTCTCTCTCTCTGGGCAGAATACAAGACGAAAAACAACGCATTTCTCTCTCTCTACGAATGGGAATATCTGACACGCCCCAGGTTTCACGCGTCATCCCGCCCAAATTTCACTGATAGCCAATAGGAACCTTGCGTTTCGTGTGTTGTAAGTTGATCACGATCCCGTTTATAAAATGAGGCACTTTCATCTCAGGACCTCATTTCAGTAGTTTTCTCGGTTAGTGGTTTTGAAATACCAACCATGAGTCAGTTATACAACTCCCCCGAATTGTTTGAAGATGAAGACGTCCCAGCGCTCTCTGCAATTTACCTTTTCAACGCTCTGGATCGGAATGAACTTCTATCAACGCAGACTGTTGCAGAAAGTTGCAATGCATTGCAAGCTCCAACGGACAACTCATTTAAAATGTAGGTAATTATATACATCGTTTCATTCAGTGAAAAATAATTTTTAAATTTCATGATAAAGCGAAGTGAAAGGATATCTGATTTGTGATCATAATTTGCTGGGCGTTTTCTCTTGTTGCAACTCTCATATATATATATATATATATATATATATATATATATATGCACTAAAATCCTATTTTATCCTATATTCTGTTTCTCCTTGAAGATGTGAATATATCACGAAAGCGCTCGGACTTCGTGTTTCCTTTTCCTTTTCCCTGTGGTTGTTTGCTTATATATATATATATATATATATATATATATATATATATATCGGTCGTAATATAACCTACCCTAGCGTAGCCTAACCTGGACATATGTCCTAGTATATATATATGTATATATATATATATATATATATATATATATATATATATATATATATATCGGACCAGGATTCTTTCTCGTTTATAATATAACCTAACATAACCTAGCCTATATATATATATATATATCTATCAGTGGCGACTCGTGGTATAAATGTATGGGGGTGCGATTTCATAAAATTGTACGACAACACGGACTCACAATAGGCTAGCGCGAATCCAACTGCCGCTCACAAGAGTACTTGTATTAACATATGCGGCTATGCCAGACGTACAATTCTAGTTAATTACAAATAAGTAATAATTTCAATAAAATACATATAAATGGCTTATATCATTATTACTGAAGTAACTATTAGTAAAAATAAAGTTGTTATTATAAAAAAAATTCGCGATTGTACTTATATTTTCATTACAACAGTAAAATATAATTTATATTTACTTGAGCGAAAAATCTATCGCTCCATTCGGCTGCAATATTATTTTGTATTCAAACAGCGATACGCTGTTTGAAGCTATGCTATAAGTTTAGAATATTATGTACTGTATGAAGGCTTACTCAAAATGCCTCATGAATCATGATATGCCACATGAATTTTTAAAATATATTTCAAGAATATTTATTTTAATATCTTAAAATGAATATATTTTTTATCTGTTAAATTAATATTTATCGTTTCAAGCAAGGGGGAGCGACCGCTCCATCGCTCCTATACGCCAGTCGCACTGATATCTATATATATATCGGCCCAGGGCTCTTTCTCATTTATAATAATATAACCTAACTTAGCATTACCTATCCGGATATAATATAACCTAACCTAACCGGACATAATATTGCCTAACCTATCAGGGTATAATATAACCTAACCTAGCACAGGTCAAACTTTACACCCCACCCTAGACATAAGGTTTAACGGGGATTCCCTCACCCAGCGTTTTGCCACTCATCTCTTACCATATATGCTTTCAGTGTTAAATAACTTTTAAAATTCGTGATAAAGCGAAGTGAAAGGAAATCTGTCCAGAGGTCGAGCTAACCTAGTATGGCCTAACCAGATATAATATAACCTAACCTAACCTAGCTTCATTCTGAGTTTTTCTACAACGAAAAAATTATTCCCATGACTCTTTCTCGTTTATAATAATATAACCTAACCTAACTAACACAACTGAACCTAACCTAACACAAATTAACCTAACCGGGTCACATTTCTCGATAATTTATAGAAAGTTCTACAGATAGGATTTTTAAATTACCAAAACTTTTAAGATTATCCTGATGTTTGCTTTTGAAACCTGTCAGGATATGTGCTTTGTGATTACAATTTGCCAGGCGTCCTAATCGGGTTTTCCGTTATTGTATCTCTTTAATTATTGTCTCATTCTGTCTCCTTCGTGGTTATTTCGGCATATATAATATATATATATATATATATATATATATATATGTAAAGAACGACGCTTGTGTAGAAGAGCGTTCCGCACAAGATGAGGAGGAAGAACGAACAAATGAAAAATGAGGTACCTCCCATCGAACCCGGGATCATCCAATTGCCGGTCGGAGAATTACGACTTCTGATTGATCGAGGTCCTTGGTGTAGTGCATAGCATATCCGACCGGCAATTGGATGATCCCAGGTTCGATTCCTGGGAGGTACCTCATTTTTCATTTGTTCGTTTTCCCTCCTCATCTTGTCCGGAACGCTCTTCTACACAAGCGTCGTTCTTTACATTAATTATATTGCGTGTTGTTTGCAGTTAACATGTATATATGTACGGCATGCGAAGGTGCCTCCTCAGGGCATTTGATTCAGCTCGTATGTAGGAGAATTACGACTTCTGATTGATGGAGGTCCTTGGTGTAGTGGATAGCATATCCGACCGGCAATTGGATGATCCCGGGTTCGATTCCTGGGAGGTGCCTCATTTTTCATTTGTTCGTTCTCCCTCATCTTGTGCGGAACGCTCTTCTACGCAAGCGTCGTTCTTTACATTAATTATACTGTGTTGTTTGCAGTTAAAAATATATATATATATATATATGTGTAAAAATGAAATGAATAATCAATATTCATTTTTACATAAGAACCAAAATCGCTTAACGCGAGTTTGGATAATAATTTTACTTGTGGCTTCCTATTTTTGATCGTGTCAAAACCCTACGATCTACCATACCTATGGTTTAGTCGTATCCATTTTTATTTGTTATAGAAGTTATTAATTAATTATGATTGTCTTGCATCTCACCTTCGTCCATAGATTATGCATACACATTGCATATAACTCTTTGCCTCTAATTCGTTCTTGTAAATCTTCTTAATAATGATTTGTATTATACGTACAAAATTCAATAACTATGACGTCATAAAGTAACTTAATTCTCTTCACGTTTTCCATACCTTGAACACTGAATCACGTGTTTAGTATTTGGACATCTTCCGTATTGAATGTATGGTAAATTCCTTAATAATAATAATAATAATAATAATAATAATAATAATAAAAAGAAAAAGAAACTTCATTCTCTATACATCATTAGTTGTTGTTTCCTACCTATTGTCTACTGATACCTATCAACCTATCAGTCCATATTTTACGCGTCTCTATATTACGCACACAACCTATTGGATTATGTACATGTAAAATACGTCCACATATATTTTTTTTTTTTTTTTTTAAGTGCGTTCAACCCTCACAAGGCATTCATTAGGCTTACAGTGTTAAATGCTCAAATTCGCGAATCAGCAGAACCGAACGTTTCTAAGATAAACATCCCCTTTCGCTCTGATCCAAATTTATAACATGTTAAACATATTATAACATATTATGTATATAAATCTATATCATGTGTGCCATGTACTTTGTATTATATTTCTAACATCTTAATTGTCTATTAATATGAAACACTGTAAAAACAAAACAAAGCTATAGTAACTGTTTAATTGTAATTAACTAATACTTTAATTAATAATAACTTGTAATGTACTTCAATGAAACTATAATTGAATGTAATGACTTTATATATAATGTAAGAATGTACTTTAATAGAACTGTAAGGGACAATCATAAGCGAATGGGAAGTAATCCATAATCTAAATCATAATTGTAATAAACCCAAACAAAAATGTACTCAGTCGTGAAATGATATCTATCGCCTTCAGAAATGAAGACGTGGCAAAAAAAAATAAGATTAGTTTTTATTTTTATTTATTTTTTTTTTTTTATTTGGAAACTTTCAAACACCTGATCGTGTTTAAAAGGGGGGAAACTTAACCTCCAACTGCCATCCCCCAACATTCAGGCATATTTTATACATGTATTTGTAAAATGAAGGACACTTCATTATGAGACTCTGCCTTGGTCACTGCTAAGAGACTCCCCTTGTTAGCAGCCTCGCTGCGGGGAAGGGGGCAGAGGCCCCTTGCCTCCTTAATATTTTTAGATTCCGGCCTGAGCTATAGTCGAAAAAGGTCGAACCTCTACCCCTGTAAATTCAGAGCAATAACTGTAAATTTTTAAGAAGTAAATTTACAGTAAGAGAAACTTTTTATTTTCCCCCTCGAGTTGGGCTATCGTCAGAGGAACTTAGTAAAGTCGATAAGTTATAAAGTATCAGAGAAAGAATTAGAAAATTATAGAAGAAAAGTATCAGAAGAAATATCCGTTGCAGCCTCCTAACCAGAACCCCCCCGTCGAATCCGAACCGAATCAGGGCCATAGAAGGAGGGGTTAACAGCTGGCGACCCTTTACCAGGATAAGAAGATTTATAAAAGAAGATTTATAAAAGAAGATTTATAAAAGAAGATTTATCAGGATAAAACCATTTGACCGGCGTGTCACGATTTTTAGTTCGTAACATCCACCCTTGACCGGTGTGTCACGACTCCAAGTTCTCCACGCCTAGTTTTCATCCAAGTACAAGTGGCCAGCAAGACACGTCTTCAGGACACGTCTCTAAGGATTTCCCCATAGAAAATTTTGTTAAGTACATTTTGTTTTCTTAAGTAATTTATAAACACTTGAAAAGCCAGTATTATTAACAGTTAATAATGAGTATTAAGTCAGAATTTACAAGAAACACAGTGAACACTTCAGACACTAGTGATACATTTTCCTTAGTGTAACAGAGAGTTAATTGTAACAGAGAGTTAATTGTAACAGAGAGTTAATTGTAACAGAGAGTTAATTTCAAAAGAGAGTTAATTTCAAAAGAGAGTTAATTTCAAAAGAGAGTTAATTTCAAAAGAGAGTTAATTTCAAAAGAGAGTTAATTTCAAAAAGAGAGTTAATTTCAGAGTTATTTTCACTGTTATATTCAGTATAGAATAATTTTATTTTATGTACCAAACATAATAATACCAGAGTGAAATGTTGTTTACATTTTATATTTTTGTTTGCAATTTTTTTCAATTACTGAATTGAATTGACTTGCAAATTAAGAGAGAGTGTTTATAGAGAGTTTATAGATTTAGAGAGATATTTGAAGTCAGTTTTAGTTGCAAAGAAGTTGCAAGTCAGTTTTGAAGTCAGTTTTAGTTGCAAAGAAGTTGCAAGTCAGTTTTGAAGTCAGTTTTAGTTGCAAAGAAGTTGCAAGTCAGTTTTAGTTGCAAAGAAGTTGCAAGTCAGTTTTAGTTGCAAAGAAGTTGCAAGTCAGTTTTGAAGTCAGTTTTAGTTGCAAATAAGTTGCAAGTCAGTTTTGAAGTCAGTTTTCGTTGCAAATAAGTTGCAAGTCAGTTTTGAAGTCAGTTTTCGTTGCAAATAAGTTGCAAGTCAGTTTTGAAGTCAGTTTTCGTTGCAAATAAGTTGCAAGTCAGTTTTGAAGTCAGTTTTCGTTGCAAATCAGTTTTGAAGTCAGTTTTCGCTGCAAATAAGTTGCAAGTCAGTTTTCGTTGCAAATAAGT
The DNA here is from genome assembly GCA_023014485.1 of Bathynomus jamesi. Lineage (NCBI taxonomy): Eukaryota > Metazoa > Arthropoda > Malacostraca > Isopoda > Cirolanidae > Bathynomus > Bathynomus jamesi. The sequence goes on along the minus strand of JAJOZX010001017.1, from coordinate 457,842 downwards.
TGCAAGTCAGTTTTGAAGTCAGTTTTCGTTGCAAACAAGTTGCAAGTCAGTTTTGAAGTCAGTTTTCGTTGCAAATAAGTTGCAAGTCAGTTTTGAAGTCAGTTTTCGTTGCAAATAAGTTGCAAGTCAGTTTTGAAGTCAGTTTTCGTTGCAAATAAGTTGCAAGTCAGTTTTATTTGCAAATAAGTTGCAACTCAGTTTTCAGTTGGTTGCATCCAAAAGGGACAACCAAACCCCAGAGATTTATAAAGATACTCGAAGTAGTTTCGAGTCAGTTTTATTTGCAAATAAGTTGCAAATCAGTTTCCAGTTGGTTGCATCCAAAAGGGATAACCAAACCCCAGAGATTTATAAAGATACTTGACAAGCGTTCAAGTTAGATAGTTTAAGTTTCAGAATACTTGACAAGCGTTCAAGTTAGACAGTTAAGTTTCAAGAATACTTGATAAGAGTTCAAGTTACAGTTCAGAATACTTGACAAGCGTTCAAGTCAGATAGTTTCAGAATACTTGACAAGAGGTCAAGTCAGAAGGTTGCGCCAAGATGGACAACCGCCCCCAGAGATTTATAGAAATACTTGATAAGAGGTCAAGTCAGAAGGTTGCGCCAAGATGGACAACCGCCCCCAGAGATTTATAGAAATACTTGATAAGAGGTCAAGTCAGAAGGTTGCGCCAAAAGGACAACCGCCCCAGAGATTTATAGAAATACTTGATAAGAGGTCAAGTCAGAAGGTTGCGCCAAAAGGAACAACCGCCCCAGAGATTTATAGAAATACTTGATAAGAGGTCAAGTCAGAAGGTTGCGCCAAAAGGGACAACCGCCCCAGAGATTTATAGAAATACTTGATAAGAGGTCAAGTCAGAAGGTTGCGCCAAAAGGGACAACCGCCCCAGAGATTTATAGAAATACTTGATAAGAGGTCAAGTCAGAAGGTTGCGCCAAAAGGGACAACCGCCCCAGAGATTTATAGAAATACTTGATAAGAGGTCAAGTCAATAGGTTGCGCCAAAAGGGACAACCGCCCAGAGATTTATAGAAATACTTGATAAGAGGTCAAGTCAGATTGCATCCAAAAGGGACAACCGCCCCATTTTTGAAGAAGCCAGTTTTGAAAAGCCAGTTTTGAAGCCAGTTTAGAAGAAGCCAGTTTTGAAGCAGTTAGTTTTGAAGCAGTTAGTTTTGAAGCAGTTAGTTTTGAAGCAGTTAGTTTTTAAGAAGTCAGTTTTTAAGTCCCAAGTCATTTCAATGCAGTCAATTGAATTCAACTTTTTCTTTATAAGTTAAGAGAATTTAATTTAAGAAAATGTAATTTAAGAATTTAATTCAACCTTTTTTTTGTGTTGTAAAACAGAATTTAATTCAACCTGAATTGACCGGGTTGCGTCTTTAGTTAACCTTTCTTTGTTTTGTTGTAAGAAGGAAATGGACCGATTTGTCTTTTCTTTTTCATGCCATTGTTGCGTATAAAAATATATAGGTAAAATGACATATTTTATTGTTGGCAACCAAAACCGTTTTTACAAATGTTGGTAACGAGTTTTATAATTATTGCGATTATATGATGACAGAAATAGTGTAATAATTAATCGATCATGTACCTAATTTATCTTGCTCTGTATGGTCGGGAAATTTACCCGTAGGACCGCACATACCCTAAATTCAGTTGTGTTTATTCTTTTTTTGTCATTTAATTTTAATAAAACTTCTACACAATAAAACATATGTATTTATCATATGCAAACAAGTTTTCAGACTAAAATATCAAATAATTCAGTCTATCAACATTTAACGAAAGAGTATAATTTTTCTACTTAACATATTTTTTTAGTATATAAAAATAATTTTTAATGTAAAATTTACCTGAAATTATTAAAAGAAAAGATTGTTCGAAATGCTTTCCTTCCATTTCAATAACACTTTTATTCTTGGCCGAAACTCATCTAAGGTTCGATTTACTTTTATTTTTAAGAATATTATAAAACTATGTTTAGCTCATTAAAATGCATAAATTGATTTATATTTTTAATTTCTATTCTTAATTTTCTTAATTCAATTATCGTACCGATACTTCTGGTTAATGTTAATGGTTATATAGTTCATATATAGCTAGGAATGTTACTAGTCGAATTTAATTCCATCTTCAAAATTCAATTTTTTAAACCGTGAGATTTACTTTCATCAATTGTAAGTCCTCTAAGTACATTTCTTTTTATTACCTTAATACGTGTAACTGATTTAATTAAATACTTAAATACTACCTTGAACTTAAAGGATTTTATGATAATAATAATAACAACAACAATAATTGACTCAAAAGATTTTATAACCCTAAACCCATCTTAAATTATTATATATTATTTTTAAACTTTGTTAATTCAAAAACCTTCCAAATCTCTACACATACACACGCATGTATGCACACTATATATACTATATATACAAACCTTATTCTAAAATCATTCGATATCACAAACTATTTCATAGCGTGTAGGTGCTAACTCTGCTATTTATATAGTCCTAAACATTTTGCTTACTATATATAAATTTTTGCTCAGGCATTTATTCAGTTAATTTAAGAATCCTCTCCGCTAATCTATCCCTCAAATTTATAAGATACACACTTTGTATCTAATACACACATACACACTAGACCACAGGTCTATACATCATCCATTACGTAATTCGATTTTTACCTACAATAGTCAATAAAATTAGTTATAGACTGCACGATCAGGGTAACTTTGGAAAATAATTTATATTTTTCCCTTTTACCTACTATTCATTATGTATGTAATTTTCTCCACAGAAATTTTTTTTTTTTTAAATTAACAATATCATT